>BMAW01065127.1:228269-410026 GCA_019974015.1 Nephila pilipes | reverse complement strand
AGTAAATATTTAATTTTATAATCAGTAAATATTTAATTTTATAATCATTCAATTTCAAATTTTCTTAAATAGAGTTTTGTTTTTTGTTTCAACCATTTATTCAAAATTCTTATCTTTTTCCGAAAGAAAAACTGAGTAATCTAACTATATTGGGTTAAAAAAAGTTATTTATTGAAGCAGGATATGTTGTTATACCAAGTACCAAGTTTATATCTGACAACGATATTGTCTGAAACTCTATATTATTAGCTTTCAGATAAACGCCCTATTATACAGTTTATATTTCAAAACATCTTAAATTAAAATTTAAAAATAATTGAATATATATTTTAACTGTCTTTTCTGAGTCTAATGAACATATTAAATGAAAATATCAAAAAATTAAAAATAAAAACAAATTAAGAATATTTTGTTTATTTTTTTGAATGTACGAATGTTAAATATTGTTTTTCATAAATCTGAGGAACTTTTGAGAACATTATGTACCATTTAGTCACTAAAGAAGCTATATGTTTAAAATATATATAACAATTTTTAAGAGGGACAAATTGTGCTTCTTTCCCAACAGTTGTGGGAAGTTTGCGCTAGTTTTAATATTTCTTTAAAATTACATCTCGATTAATTACTAGCATAATTTACAAATTATTAAATGGATGTATTTAAAAAATCAAGAGAAAAATGTAAGAATGTTTTATATATTTAACTGATTGAACAAATTTCATATAAAATAATAGATATTAATACGATTCTACGAAAATATTACGTAGATTAGATATTAAAAGAATTATGTTTTAAACATATTATTAAAATGTAAGAGTAAAAAATTTTGCTTCATTCGTGCACTTGTAAGAAGTTAAACGTTTCATTGTTCATTACAAAAAAAAAAACATCTTGATTAATTCTGAGTGTAATTAACATATTAATAAATGAACACATAGGAAACTCACGAGAAAAGAGTAAGAATATCTTACATATTTAACTGATTTAATAAATTTGATAACAAACTCGTTACACATATTATTATGGCTTTGTGAAAACTAAACGTTAAATTTAACTATAAAAAGTTTTAGTTTTCAAATTTACTGTTAAAAAAAGCTTTAGAGTGGCACATTTTGCTTTGTTCTTTGCAGTTGTGAGAAATTCGCAAAAGTTTAAATATTAATTACTAAAAGCCCCCACCCATTGATTTAATACTTCCAAAAATAAAGAAACTTAGCTCATTTGCGTGACTCAAAATAAATTCTACCTTTTTTTTTTCATGTTAAGAATTATGGTTCGAATTTCTTCTCCCTGAAGCAAGATTCAAACCAGATCTCTTTTATGTAAACTATAACTGCAACGGAACAAAAAGGTTAACCTAATTCAAAGCACACATTCCGACTTTCAATGGAAGATTGCCTCCAAGTATAACACCACGCTCTTCGAACAATGGATAAAGATAATCCAATAAAACAGGAACGAATTTTATCTGTGTAAATAAGAAAACTATTTCTATTCATTCTCTTTTCTTCATCTTACGAAACGATATACAGCGAAAGAATGGGTTGGAGAACTGCGGAGATATCTGTAAAGGTGATGATAGCCCTTGGAATTTGGCCAATAGCCATTCGTTTGCCTTTGGAAGAAACCAAATGGTAAAAAAAAGGAAGGAATGTAATGTTCCAGAGGAAAAGGAACAACCATTTCAATCGGAAAATACATGGATCTTCTGTGTGTAGAGTCGAAATCTTGTTGATCTTGGGGTAAGGAATTGTTCCTTTGCTGTGATGTTCTTATGTTTGAAAGGAAAATTACTACTTTTTTCACATCAATGGATGATTTTTGTGATGCAAGATAATTTGAAATTAGCTTATTATTTTGGAATTGAAACTTCATAAGGAAAGGTAATAAATGATAGTAATTTGTTTTATGTCATAAAATATATTCAATGCATCTAAATTAGTATGTAATATATTTTTAAGTAAAAGAGTGAAAAAATTCGAATCGAAGCACATTTATATTTCCTAATGCAATTTCCTTATAGGTTGAGTTAAAGAGTTATGTAAAAACGGAAATTGGAGTTTATTTTTTTATTCTAATCAGATAATTTGTTTAAAACAAATAGCTACTAGTGTTTCAATAGTAATTTTTATTTACCATTTACAAAGATAATAAAGGCTTTAAAATTAACTAAAAATTAAGAATTTTCCGAAAAATTCTAATACTTGTTTCCTCAGATTTATTCAATATATAATGATTTGAAATATGCTTCATTCAGTAAATCGTTATTTGTAAAAAAATGAATGAAACATCCCCCCCTTTTATCAAATGTAATCGATGCGCTGTTAGCGCATATTTTTATGTTTCCTGATTATTCATCTACGACTAATAACTTTTTCAAATAAATATTCAATTACATTGCAATTATGGATGAAATGCTTACATAGTTTGTCTTTCAAACTGAATCATGTTTTATTGCTACTAAGTTATTGGGTGGATTTCAAGTTATAATCATGTCATATCTTTTTTCTTTCATTAGTTTGATTTTTGGAGTACATATATTTTGAAATGACAAAATCAAATTTTATCCCTAATCTTGCAAATGGTGAGTGTTTTAAATACAATTGTTAGGCCTCAAACATAGAGCAAGAGATGGTTTTACCAAATGAAGTTAAAATATTTGATCTGAATGTAAATATATTTTAATGTTCTCAAGAAAAAATAAATTTTGAAGAAAATTAAATAGTTAATTTCAGAAGATAAAATTCCTCAGCTTTTTCGTTAATTTAAATGCATATGTAGTTATTTTATTTATTAAATTATTAATAAAATATCTCAATGCATCGATACATTTATTTTAGGCATTTTCGTTAGAAAAGTAAATCAAAAGAAGAATTACATCATATGCATTTAAAAATGAAGTCCCACAGAAACTTAAAGATATCTTTGACATTTTTTTATTTTTTATTTTGTGACATTTTATTTCGCTTGCTTTATTTTCGTGGTTAAAATAGTACACTAAAGATTATTTTAAATATAACGGTTACCGGCACGATCTATTCCGTTTGAAAAGAAATAACTCATGTTGTTTCTGACTGAAACCATTTGTTCCAAACAAAAGGAAACTTTGTTTTCTTAAACACAACCCAGAATAAATTCTTTGTTTTATTTCTGTTTATTTTTCGGCTCATGTGCAATAACTTCTTGTGTCTTTTTCACATCTGTAAGTAAGCGAGAAAGAATGCTACCAAAAAAGAAGAATAAAACCGTGGTTTTTCGGGAAACAAAATTTTAAGAAAAAAGTAAGACCGCGGAAAACGTTTGCTGTAAAAGCAAAACAGAAAAATTACAAATGTCATTTTCACATCGCTTTATGACGGGCTTGTATTGATCCTTGGATTACCGTCAAAGCCGCTATTCTAACTTCGGAACGGAAATGACGTGTCGGAAGAAGACAGCTTTTGTCTGCTTTGAAATAAAAAAAAGCATTTCTGTAGCGAAAGGAGAAAAATAATTTATGGCTTTTTTTACGAACCACATACACAGCTGTTTTTAAGTTGACATAGAACTGTTTTTATTTTTAAAAAAATTAAAAAGAGAACAAATATTTAAATGAATGTAAATTTATTTGGACAACGCATTTACCACTGTATTTTAAGCAAATATAAATATTTTATTCTGAATCAAATAATGTTTTTACCTACTTTCATTCAAAATTTTGTCATGTATCAAACAAAATTAAATATAAAACAATCTAAGCTTTTTCTTACGTATTTTCTTCCGTATAATAATGAATAATACATCACTTTGAAGCTTAGGATGTTCCTAGCACTATTTCTCTAGACCGTATCAGTAAAATGAATAAGTAATATTTTTTTGAAAGCAGAGGATACTATTTAATTTCGTTTCTAATTAAAAGAATCACATAAATATCCTAACCTGTGATATTCTAATTAAGGATCAAAATTTTCTACATGAGACGCAGTAGTTATTCATAGTTATAATTCAGTGTTTCAAAATATTATGTTTTAAAACTAATTATCGAATACAATTCATTAAATAGAAAAATAGATTTCGATAATGTTACGCAAGCACACCAATTATAACCTATTTGTTATAGATATATGAGCCAATCTTTTGATTTGAATCCCTTTGAAACTGACTGATGTTTACAGTTTTAGTAAATAATGTTTTAAATAATTTTCATGATAAAATGTGGCATTTTGAATGTTTCTTTAATTAAATATGTATTTACCATTTTCCTTTTATTAATAGATTTTTAGCAGATGTCCAATACCCTCATACATAATTCGAATACGTTATGATTCTCACTTTTCTTCATGGTGGCGCTGTTTCCGTCACGTATTCAGAATTGCTTCTGCACTTTGGAAACCATATTAAATTTGCTGATGTACTACTTCTTAATATTTTTCCTTTATGAAACATATTCAACAATGTAGAAGTAATTTCGAAAACTATATATACATAAAATAAATACTTGATTATCGTTAGACAATCAATTTATTATAAGTGTTGAAAAATGCATCCCTGATCGTATAACTAAGAAAGGAATAAGTTTAGTTCCCGAATTCAGAAAGTTACTGCCCAAACTGAAACTGTAGGCTTTCTATTTATTCTTTTATATCAAATTTACATTAGAGCTGTCGATTTTTGCTAAAAGATGTTATTTTATTATATTCATTTTAATTATTGGAAACGAAATTTTTATTCACATTATTGTCAAGAAACATCAATATCATGTCTTCTACATTTAAATGCTGTAACATACATGAATTAACGCCAAAGTTTACTTAAACATTAGTATATTCAATTCTGTGAATAAATATCAACATATTTTATAACAAAAATTGTTACTAATTTTGAATATAAAATTAGCTGACAATTGAAAATAAATTAACTGTAGGTAGACATTGACAGCAAAATAAAATAAATTCATAATATCCATTTGTGATTTGAAAAGTAATAGAAAAATTATTAATGATAATGAAAATAGAAATCTGAATATAGCTGTAAGATATCCGATTTGTGTGTGGAATGCAAAAAAATGTGTAAATCTATAAAAATTAATTAATTCTCTTATTTTTAAACATTTTTAAGCTCCAAAAGCTTTTGAGTGGATCACAAAGTGTACATTTTGAAATTTTAATCGAATAACTAAAACATATGAGTGAACTTTTAAAAACTTAAATAATGATTAATCATCAAATACTAATGATTAATCAAATATTTGAAATCATCTGGTAAATTCAGCAATAAAAAAGTTTACAAAATTTTGAAAAGTCAACTAAACTTCAGTGCACAAATTAAAAAAAAAACGTTTTATAAAGCTAAGTTAATGGTTAATGTGACGTTCTGTTATAGAACACTTATTTAAAAAAAAAATAAATACTCAAGACCACATAAATGCGTTGGAGAAATAAATATTTAAATCGAAGAATTACTTGAATGAAATAGTTAACTAAATTTGACGTAATTTTGTATTAAGTTATAATTTGTAAGACATCTAGTTCTCTCAAATATTTTAATTTCGGGTCTAAGTTACCTAAATAAGAAGGAATTGTATAATTTCTCGTTTACGCGAGAGAAAAAAAAGAGTTGCATAATTTCCTTCATAGCGAAATACTGTCAGGAATATTCAACAAATTTGCGAATTTATATAATAATATCATTTTTGTTCATATTTCAATGCTTCAAAAAGAAAGAGATATTACTTACGTTGTTTAACATTTTAATTTTTAGATACTAAGAACCAAATCTTAAGGATTTGAATAAAATGTGTCGCTAAGCAATGAATAATCACATACTAGAAGTATTGCATAAGATCATCGTGATAACTTAAATCTCTCAACAGGCAATCAGAAAATAGTTCATTTTAAGAACATTTTGTTTCAAAAAATGGTATTTGTAAATCTAGGTTTGGTAGTATGCTTAAAACTACATAAATATACAATTACTTAATTTGCATACAAATTCCTTTTGAAGTTGAAATGAATAAGAAAATAAACCAAACGTTAGAACGACATTGATATTTGAGAAGATTACGAAACATCATTCTACGGAATAGATTAAAATATGTATTTATTCTTTTGTTTTATGCGTATTGTACAAATTTAACAACAGAAGTTCAGTTTTCAAGGAAATAAAATCAACACCCAAGCACTCAAATACAATTTAGTTTGAATAAAATTTGCTAATAATTTCAAAATTAAAATTAATTTCAACATGCGGCTCACGTATTTAAATAAATATAATGCGTGACCTTAAATAATTTTATTACATACATTTAAGTAATTTAAACTATTTTGTCAATTCTTAAGAAATGTTAATGATACTGAAACTTAATATGATTCTGTATTTAAGTTTTCTTCAACATAATAACGTGCAAAAGATTTTATTCACAGAATTATTTCGAGTTTTAAATATTTATTGAATTTATAAATTAGCATTTGCTATGAAAATATTGTTCTTATATTTTTAGTAATGTATTTTTCATAGAAATTGTAACGTTACTTTTGATTTTTTTGATTATTTGAAAGAGCTATCCTTCATTTGTGATATAACTTCTTTATTAGTTTAATTTTCTTTAGTTAAATCAATTGAAGTATATATATATTAAAATATATTTTTAAAAAATGAAGTGCAATATAGTTTTAACAGTTTTAACCATTCTCGGTGGCAAAAAGAAAAAAAAAACCAAGATTTTAATTTAGATAATATATGAAGTTTTTTTAATAATAACTTGCATTATCTAAAATATTTAATATGTTATATTTTCAAATATTCTATCTTTAAGAATCATATTTAGGTTTAAAGGATGAAATATCTTAATGTATTTTATTACATGATGTTATATTCTTAATTGGATAAAATCATTTAAGAAACTTAACATTTATTTTTGTTGCATAGTTTTTGGTAAAAAAAAATTACACAGAAAATAGACATGTTAAATTTAATCAAAAACGACTTATAACAAGCACATAAATTATATGTGTGTGCGAAATATAAATATTAAGTCATATGCAGGTGAAAATTCATAAATTTATTCAACTTTTCTTGAGTAATTCATAAATAAAAATCATTATAACTATCCATTCTAGTATTGAAAAGTATTATATAATTGTGTTGTGCTTTTTTTAATATTCGATAAATTTTAACTTAACTGAAAATTACCAATATATTTAATTTAAAGAGCATATGTGTGCGAAAGAAAAAAAAAACGTCAATGCTTTTTCTTTTGCATTTTTTACATATTTAAATGAGGATTTAGGTGAGTTAAAATAGGATTTCATGAGCGAAATAATAACTTCGAGTTTTTATATATATATATATATATATATATATGTGTGTGTGTGTGTGTGTGTGTGTGGTGTGTGCGTGTGTTTGTTACTTAATTACAGATAATAGTTAGAAACTAAGAGCTCAATGAAGCGAAGAGAAATCCGTCTGATGAATTCAACGATAAGGTTAGATTCAATTACTAACCGCCAGATGGCGCTATTAGTTGCGTAATCTAGGGAAAGTAAATTCAAATGGAGCAACATTTCGCCAAACAATGGTAAGTAGAAATCCCACTTAAAATATTAGCCGATTCCTCTTGCGTTTTCAATGAACACTTCACTAGGACTGCTTAGCTAATTTTGGGAAGCGGATAACAGCGTTTGGGTTCACTTTAATCTAATAAAGTTAGCAGAAACGATAGATTTCCGACTCTACGGTTCCGATTTATTTGTTTAGTCATTCAGTTGTATCTGATTATTATGAATAGCGGATTGCTGATACAAGATTAAATGGGGAAACAGGATTACAATACCCGTACAATACAGAGGCTGTAATGAAATATGCTTCAGTTATTTTTGAAGGACTTTTCGTAATTGATTAGCTTTAGATGAAAAGTTTCTGATTATTTTGTTTGAATATGTTGCAATGAATTTCTGAAGATGATTAGAAAAATTTAATCTAGTGTGTTCAGAGAAGTGAATTGCAATATACTAAAATGATGCTTTTACTAAAGCATTATTTTCTTCTAATGAAAATGTAAAATATTTTAGTTTTAAAAACGAGAATCACAGTATGTCAAATATTCAATTTATTTAATTATTATTCCATGTTAAAAAGTTAATGAATATAATACAATCAATGGTGGACCCAGAAAAGATCGGAAGAAAGAGGGGCAAAAAATCGATAGGAGGCACACGTATTTCTTTTTTCAAAAGAAGTTCATAACACTAAACTGCATTTGTTTATTTCGTTTATTATTTTTGCTTAGTTAATATTTAATCTAAAAATGAACTAAATCTTAAGTCAAGAATTAAATTCAAAATGATATCTAAAAAAATTTATAGTATGATAGACAGTCTGTTGTGTGCTTGAACATAGGAAATAATCATGAATTAAAACAGCAAAATAAATATTTTAAAACTAAGTTGGTCCTTTCTTTTAAAGTATGTTTCTTTGTTCGGGTGTGAATTCATAGCACGGAGGAGGTACGAGCACCATACCCACTCACTGGATCCTCCATTGAGTACAACGATTAACTCATTGGATTATATCAATTTTCCTAGTTAAGTCTTTACATATAATGATAATATTATCTTGCACATAACATTTTTTAAATTTAAAATGCGCCATATTCCAAATTTTGTTGCTATTTTTAATTTTTATTCATTATTGTTAATAAGTTTTAGAGTTTATAATGTTTTATTTAATTTGCTAAATGTTTATCAATTATTTCAATACAGAAAATATCCAGGAATATCAAAAGAAAAAAAAAAAACATCTACAATTTTAACCATACGATTCGTAGAGAGTTACATTTTAACAATTTGAAAATTTGATTGTCACAACTGCTATACGCATTCAATCAGTCGCAAACATTATAACTAGTTAACAAACCATTGCAATTAATCTTAATTTTCTACTTATACGTCAAATACCATTAGTTAGTCACAGCATTAGTCGTGGTCAACTAGACAAAATTATAATTTGCGGTACATTTAATAAACATTATTAACTTTGAATCTGAAGTGTTGTAACAATTACATACGGCAACATCTGAAATACGTGTGTGTTCTAGCATCCTTTAAATCGTTAGATATGTTAGAGGATATGCTTACGTTGGAGATGCTTTGAAAACAAAACTTTATTCAATGAATAATTACCGATATTTTATTCAAATGTAGTATTATGTATAAGTATCCATTTTGTATAAGTTTTATTCAAATGTAGTATTTTCTAGTATCCATAATTGTAAATTTAATATAAGAACAAAGGTAAAAAGTTTCAAGACTGATGCTTAATGAAATATGTCATTTCTGATTAAATAATTCCAAAACTTATTATTTTTGTTGAGTCAGTTTCAGTTTGCATAAATAATCAATAATAAAATCAGTTATGAAGTTATAATCAGTTAATATGTTATATAATTTATAATCAGTTAGTAAAATTCAGTTAGTGTCAAATATTATTACCGTAATAGTTATTACATTTAATATCTTTCTGTTTTGAAAGGAAGATACTTAGTCATCAAACATCTTCATACGAGGGTTATTTTTCCGCCAGAGGTCCGACCGGTCGCTAAATGAAACCCCCATGAATGTCCGATGACGTTGTGCACCGATGTGTTGAGCAGTGTTTCTTGTATGCCCGTCGATTGCACCAGGTCATAGTTGTCATTTCTGAAGGTGCAGTGTGTACGAAACATGCCTCGAACACCAAAGTCTGCGAGCAAGTGTGAAGTATGGGCGGTCATTCGATTTCTGCATTCTGAGAGGTGCAATGCGGTAGAAATTCCCCTGCGAAGGAGTAATGTGTATGGGAAAACTTTCATGAGTGACAATTTGCGTCCGCACACTGCAGTTGCAACAAAGACACTACTTCAGCGTTTTTATTTTAACGTATTTAATCACCCACTATACAGTCTGTATTTGGCTCTCTCCGATTTCTATCCCTTTGCTCTCCTTAGAAAGGCAGACGCTTGGTTCAGACAACGAGTTGTATATCAGTTTCGAGAATTGGATGAATGCACATGTGTCTGCCATCTATGACGAGGGTATTAGAAAATTAGTACCATTCTACGACAACTGTCTCAACGAGAGCAACGACTACAAACAGAAGTAGCTTGAAGATGCATTTAAACGTTCCAAATAAAACAATTTTGATTTTGGTTTTCATTTCGCGACCGATCGGTCCTTGAAAAAAATTGTCTTTCTTGCCATCATCATTGAGGACTTTATGATTTATAAAAAAGTTTTAAATACTTGCCAAAATAATAAAGTAACAGTTATCTGAAAAGCCATACAAATTGAAAAAATATATTTTGCATAAATATAAGGAGAAATTTTTATATTGCATAAATTTATTGCATTATTTATTATTTATTTTACATCATTTATTATTTATATTGCCTTATTTATTTTGCATAAATATAAGAAATTATTTAAAATTGTTAATTTAAAATGGAAGAACGGATGTTAAAAGCAAATAAAAGAAATACAGTTGATTTCTTAGACTAAAATTTAAGGTAACTGTACAAATATGCATCAAATAACAAAATAAAGAAAGTATATTTAGCTTTAGTTTAATGATATTACTAAGCTCAATAAATGATTACGTGCTAAGTTATGCATTCATGGTAAAATTATGTATGGTTAAATTTTTAATATTTTGAAATAAATTTAATTTCAGTTGTCTAAAAAATTGCTACAATATTTATTTCTGAAGACTCCAATCGCATTTTTTAAATTCTATGCTGTAAAAATGATTTTAAAAAATTTAAATTTCAACTTCTTAAATTAAAAAAATGCATTAAACCCATGTGCTAATTCTGAAATTTTGGAAATATCAATTGCTGGAATATGTCCTAAACTATTCCCTTGATTAATAATAAACAGTCTAGTGCTTTCTCATTAAAATGATAGATATCGGAACAGAGCACAGATGAATTACAGTACAATCACTTATAATAACACCTTTAAACAGTAAAAGCTATGTATCATTGTGTAAATTTTATTTAAGTTCTCACAAATAAAGTTCCAATCATACGAAATAACTAAAGTACAAAAATATACTGTTTTGTATTGATTACCTACATCAGTCTATTGAAATAGAAAGTATTAAATAACGACTGTAAGACTTGTTTGCCTGTATAAAAAGACCAGATATGTTCCAGACTTGCTTATGTTTGCTTGGCAAGGCCGGAAAATTGAAATGTCGGATTTTAGGTAGAGCACTGGTACAAAATAGCATGAACAACAAATATAAATTATTACCTTATAAGTTAAAATAAATCCAAAGCAAAACAAAAAAAATATATATGAGCGGATTTATTTTTCAGATACGATACAAATATCGACAAAATCTCGATTTAAAACTGAACTCTTTCTCAAAAATCATAACTCTTCTCAAAAAGTGCACGCTTCAAACTTCAGATTTCCTACACATGCCGATTTCCAGCAAACCATCCATTCCAAACACCACCTACCCTTTTAAAATGACTTTTCTTTTCTAAATGAAACCTTCTTCCGTCGCGGAAGATGCCTCGGGATACCCCATTTGCGGAAGGTGGAGGGATGATGGTCTGTTAATGAAGAGAAGAGCGGGTAGCCACGGGATGGCCGTCAATTAATCACAGCTCGGCGTAGGTTGTTATTTAAAATTGCAAGCGGAAAACGGTTTTGGGAATGATACGGAGAGAACCCACTAATGGACAGACCCCTTCTCTCACCCCCATTTTGGGAGAGAAGCAGAAAGAAAAGTACGGATCGAGTTTCGAAATGAGAACTCTGTGGAAATTACTGTAATTATCAACTCTCTTCTGCCGCTTCGCCCAATCTTCATATACGTAAACGAGGCAAAGGGTAGACAAGGATATCATCGTCCAACTTTAATGTTCCCACAACTGGCCTCGAGCGAGTATTGGGCAGATTAGACGGACCACGATTTTTTTTCCTCCAAAATTTTAAAACTTTTGCAATGTTTTTTTACTAATTTTTTTCCTTTTAATCACTAAGGCACCTTGAGAAAAAATTATTTAGTCTTTTTTTAATAATGATTAAATATATATCAGAAATATTACCGTATAATATATAAGTGCAATTTTCCTAATGCATTCATTTTATACTTATAATTTTGTTTAGGAAGATGGTATATAATGTGTATGAAATTTTTATGTTGCATTTTATCATTCCATTTCCACTTCTGTATCACATTTTTATAGGTATATCATTTACAAAATGTTACAACTGTATGTCCTTTATAATACTTTTTAACTGTACTTCCCTTACAGCATTTTATAATAGCATGTCCCTTATAATATTTTATAACTGAAATTTCCTTATAAAATTTTACAACTGAATTTCTAATACTTATTAACTGTATTTTCCTTATAATATTTTATAACTGTTTCCCTAATAACATTTTATTATTGTATTTTCCTTATAGCATTTAATAACTTTAAACCCTATATAATATATATTTATTGTATTTCTTATGCAATATTTTATAATCTACATAAATAAAGTATAAACAACGATTATACAAGATATGTATTAATTTTCTTCGTTAAATTAAATATACTGCATGTGCATGAATGATCATGGATAAAAAATAATGTATATTTAAATAGAGCGAGATTGAAGAGAAAAATATATTAAATTAAACCAATTTGTATAAAAAATCATAAATTTATAGGATCATAAAAGTATATTATATGTATATGTTATAAATTTTAACCTGCAATGAACTAACTTGATTATAAAGAAGTTGTTATGTAAAATATGCAAAAACGAATACAATTACTATTTTTTCTTTCTTGATGAAATAACAAATTTAAAAAAGCAATACAAAACTATGCAATACTCTAAATTGGTTTATTTGTTATTTGATGCTTAAACATTATTTCAATGTTATTTATTTTTTTATGTAAAAATGCATGTATATGTCATGCATTTCTGTAATGTACAGGCGTTTATTCTTGCAATGTGTTTTGGGATAAAATACCCCAATTGTAAAATACATGTCTCTGTTGTGTTTCATTCCATATTAATAAACATAAATATGATCTATCATTTCTTATTATTAAAATTTATAAATCTTAACAACAGCCAATTTTTCGCCAGAATAATTTCATTTTTGTGATATTGTACAAACTATTATCTTATTAAAAGTTATTTAAATGAATAACACACTATTATTGGCATTTCGAATTAAAAGATCTTATATTTATATGCTATTTTTCATTGAATTATTTATGATTAGCTTAAGTATGTTATTAGAACCGCAGTTCTCTATTATTTTGGCGATACAGATTACAAAAATATGACATAAATTATTTGAAATAAAAACATGTAATCATGAAAAGAGAAACATGCAATGGTAAAATTTAATTTTACCTTAAAATTTAATTTTATCATACAGTTTTGCGTAGGAAAACAAAATGGCCCCAAAAACGGTAATATATACTCCAATTTGGCAATCCTTGTAATAATATAAATCTGTTAAAATCGTTTATGATTGCTACTCTTATTATATTTCATTAAATTTCTTTCTGTTTTAAAATTAGATGGTAAATATTTTTTTTTTCAAAAATGTTAATGTACTACTAACCATTCATTATACGTAAAATGGGAGTAATTGAGTGCATTTTTCATATATCTTGCTTGTTTTAACATATCCCTTTATAAATGCAAAACAATCCTCTAAATTTAAACAATCTTTTATTTTTTTCACATACCGTCTCATCTCCTCTCCCCCAAAAAGTACATATAAATGAATAATTTATTAATTGTACAGTAAGACGCGTTCATGAACCACTTAAAATAAAAGTTCATTCGATCATATCCTTATCAACTAAAATGCTGTACCTTATCCATGGCACAAGTTTAGAAGTCTTCAGAATCACGTATCTTTATCGTTTCTCAACCATTTGTTATACATTTTACTTACCTGACATCTTATACTCTTACCACACCCATAAACTATCTTGCAATACATCAAACTTACCAGGCACCTCATTTTTCTACCTCATTCTTGTGCCAGTGTGTAGTTATTCATATTCTCCATACAACAAGTCATTTCTTTACTTATTGATGGCTCATTTGTATGGCATGTGTTGAGTAAAATTTACCATCTAACACTACTCTATTTCTTACGGTGAAGTAAATATTTTTTGCCAATATATTTAACGAATGAATTTTTATAACTTATTCAAGAACATTGTGATCAACATTAAAAAAAGAGTATCAGGCTTCTCAATTTTCTATACCATGCTTGTGCCAGTGTGTAACTATTCATATTACCTGTCCTACTAGTCAGTAATTTAAATATTGATGACTCTCATTTGTATGGCATGTTTTGAATAAAATAAGCCATTTAACAATATTTCTTTCCATGCAGTAAATGAATATTTTTCTCAATTGTATCAGACAGTTATTTTATAAATTAATCAAGAACATTATGAAAAATAATAAAGATTGAAATGCTGTAAATTTTGCTAGCAAACTGTTTTTTACTGTACACGAATATCAATTGGAATTCATGTAAAAGTAATGTAAAAACATTGCGAGGAATTATTACCAAATTTCTGTTCCTTTGATATCAAAACATATTGTAATAAATAATTTTGATTAAGTAATGAGTAAAATTTATACATAGAATGCTATTTGTATTTCATCTCAAGAAAATGAAAAATATAATGTATTATGATTCAAATCATACAACGAATAGCTCTATAAATTTTCTGACTGTTCAGTCATCACTACAGGGGGCGCTTCTAGCGCCTTATCGAAATATATAGAGAATGTGAATTGTGAAAAAGAAAAATATATCTAGCCAAGAATAAAAAGTCTGTAAAGTGGATCAAGCCCAAATACTTTTTCAAAACTGAAACTAGAGTAAAACAAATCTCTGAACTTGGTAGAAATAAGTCGATTATTAGAATTCTTATATCTTGAAATAATACGGAGCACCGACAGATTAAATTTTTAAATTGTACAGGTTTATCTAATCAAATTTGTGTAAAAGTAATATAGAAGCATTGTGATATGCTATTTTGAAATATTTGTTGTTAATATTAATTTTATTTTAAAACAAATGAGTAAATTCTATGCTTATGCAGCATTACATGTTTTATCTGACGAAGACGAAGAAAATAATCTTGCTTGATGGTATACCATTCAAGATATGCATTCTAACCATGATATCATAATATAGCAATAAATCATGCAGAACGAATAGCACCTGGATATATTTCTACATATTTGAAATATTTATATGCGATGAACGGGAATGCTATAAGATTTGCCAAACTGCCAGTAAAGCGCAATAGAGAATGTTTACTTCCTAAAATAACACACATACTATTTGATGCCAAAATGGCAGAAATAAGAATATAATGTCAGAGCTGATGTAATATGATTTTTGGTCATGTTGTCCGATGCATCTTTGAGACGAGATAGACGCCTATAACCTACAGTCATTTTATCTAAAGACTTTCCATAAAAATATCGATGTTACTATGTGAGTAATGTAATGCTTACCTATTTTTAGCTGAATTTATAAACAATCTTTCTTTATCTCAATAAGTGAGGAACCTGATGTTAGTTTACTTTAAATTAAATTATATATTCGAAAGGGAGAGAGGAGTTTGACGATTCTTATTTATTCATCTGTCAGTTTCTTTGTTATTTTTATCAATTCCATCTTTTAAGAAATTTAATTCTGCTTTTATAGCTTCAACTTCTTTCCACAAGCCCTCATCAATTCTCGATGTTACTCTCGCAATGTGCAAAAGGCTGATAGGAACTGTATTCCAACATTTATTACACAATACCATATTTGTAAAAAAAATTGAAATATTGCACATTTAAGCTGATTTACCTCAGATTACGAGAGTTTAATCTTAAGGCACTATTTGAATTCATGAATATATATATATATATATATATATATATACTGGTCTTCAAAATTAAGGGAATTTTCTAAATTGGTCGAGTATCTTCAGAACTGCTAGACAGATTTTAAAGAAATTTGGTGTCTTCATAGGGTTGATGTATTACAAATATTAGTAATAATAACCTTTCAACAGTTATAATGCACAAGCATTATTGTGTGTAATAATCCTCGGAGTAGCAAGTAAATTGCAGTTTGCAGAATAGAACAAAAATCTGGTTTAATAGGGTGTATGGTCCCCTCTTACAGATAAGCCTCACAACGAGATTTTATGCTAGAAATAATGGAGTTTATGAGTTCCTATGGCAATTGGTTCTACTCATTCAGCAACGCTATTTTCGGGTCTTGGATGGTTCTCAGAAGAGGCTTGCGAATTACAATTGCCCTTTCCACAGCGTCCCAGGCATGCTCTATAGGATTGAAGTCTGGAGATCTGGCTGGCCAATATATCCGGCGAACATCCTCCTTTTCCAGAAATTCGTCGACCAGCTGAGCTCTATATGACCTCGCGTTGCCATCCATTAAAAGGAAATCAGGATCAATTGGACCCCTGAAAAGATGAATATATAACTCCAAGACCTCTTCCTATACCTCTGAAGAATGGCAGTGTCTCTTTCAAAGACTTGGAGGTGTGTGCGGCCATCCAACAAGATGCCTGTCCCAACCATCAAGCCTCCGCTGCCTTAATGGTCGATTTCTTGGAGGGCAGGTAGAGGGTCCCTGGTTCTCTCTATATGAAAGTACGGCAAAAATCACTGGTTAGGCTGAACCGGGACTCATCAGTGAAGAGAACGGTCACCCATTGATTTATGCTCCAATCTCTATGATCTCTGCATCATTTTTAGCGAACTCTCCTGTTCGCAGGAGTGACCTTGGAAGCAAACAATAGGTTTGCTTTGAAACAGCCATCTCTCAGTATGTCTTCTGGAAGCAGTAATCCTTGAAACTGGGGTTATTGTGGCTGCATACAACTATCTCATGAAAGACATGAGAAACTGTAGCATCTCTGTTACGCCTCGCTGTAATGGACAAATGGTCATCTTCTCTGGTCGTCAAGGCTCTTGAACGCCCAGGCCTTTTCTCGACGGATCCGGATTCTTAAACTATTTCCATATGTTAGTCACGACGCTGGACGTTAAATCGAATTATCTGCAAAACTGGATTTGAGACTAGCCTAACCAAAATTCTTCACCTCATTCCCTCATCTAAACGTTGGTCGTTACTCAGTTTTACTGTTTGAATTTTAATTTAAGCGATTGCTGCAAAAAAACACCAAGAAATTCGGCGAAATGCTCCAGTGAACGAATTATGGATTTTGACATGTGCGCTTATAAATCCTGTTTTTCGACTAGTTCTGTCCCCCTACACGTATACGTTTACATATTTCGAAACAATATTTTTACATTTCGTTTAATTATTTTCATGAAATTCTAAAAAATATTCATATTCTCTTAATTTGGAACACACACACACACACACACACACACACACACACACACACACACACACACACACACACACACACACACACACACACACACACATGTATCACACATACAGCTATATATATATATATATATATTACTAAGCAGTTAAACCTTTGTGTTGGTATTAATCATTTCTTTTATCTTTCGGTTGATATCTTTAGTGAAAATGGAGATACAGTTACATCCTGTTAACTCAACTCAAGGTAGTTGCGAACCATGTTTACTAAACCACGAGTTACTGTATTAACATAAATAGAGCGTTAATGTAAATTCCAACAAAGATATGAAATCTCAGCGATACGCTTACAATCTCTCTGCGTTATTTTTGGCTATAGTAGAAATAAGTAACACAAAGAAAAGAATCTTTAAAACACTGAAAATTTACCAGTAAAAATGTTTGAATATATCTAATCACACTGACCGCGAGATCTTGAAAATTATCTCTTACAAAAAACATCCAAACCGGAACATTTCACTTTCCTTGAAATGTTGATTAATATTCAATCCAAACAATCAAATGTAAAAAAAGGAAAAGTATTTAAATTGTCGACCCCTCTTGTTACCCTAGAGTCTCGAAGTATCCTTGTCTCTTCCACTCAAAGTATCCTGGGACGATTGTCACCGTCTCCACATAACGATGAAATGACTTGCGGATTCTAGTTACGCAGAAGATTCCTTTTCTACCCTTACGCTTCTTTTTAGATCGATTTCAGATGCGTCCCTATTAGTGCCATCTAACTTATTTCTTTCTCGTGATAGTATTTAATCCCATTCAGAAAATAAATATTCTGTTATAAATTGGAATTCCATGGCTTCTTTATACCACACAACATAAAATGGAAATAAAAAAATGATTAATATCTAATCTCTTAACAAGAAACCCTAACATAAAAGGAAAAAAAAAGATCAGTTTGAATCATCTAGAAAGGGAGTCATGATAAACTGTGAGTTAACGAACTGTGGGTTAACGAGTCCGACAGTATTTTGATTCTTCTTTCATTTTAATGTGAATCTATCTTCATAAGATCTCTTTAACTATACAAATTAAGGTCAAACTTCGTGTAACAATGATAAACATTTAATCAATGTGCTTGCCTATTATTTCAAAGGAAAGGGACGAGTTGAAAATGAAATGCTAGCGGCCAAATGAGTTAAAACTAAGCCAAATAAAGCATACACTCCAAATTGTTTCCCTTTGTTGGAGTAAATTCAAAGGCATTGGATTTTAAATCAATAAAATCGCTTAATTTCTAAGCAGGAAATAAACTGGATATATAGATTTAACGCAAGTCTTATCTATTGTTACGAATGTGGAATTTTACTTCAAACCGAGAATGCTTTTGTTGGCGCATGCGTAATGAGCACTGACTCAAGCAATTGGAGCCCCATTTTCTTTCAACAATTCTCGTGCGTCCGCAATCAAATAGCGGAATTTTCTTGAAATGAAAGCAGCCGTTTAATTACCTCGGGTGAGGGATCCGCACGTAATGATCATGGTCACGAATACGTCCAATTTCGGAACACATTCCGGGAAAATCTCACGACAAGTTCGTTCCGGGGCCCTCCCTTTGATTAGGAGAATCAAAGGAAACGAAGCATGTGCAGAGTACTTCTCGTTCAATTAAATATAAACAGTCCAGTGGAGAGATAATGCGAAGAGGTCTCGTAGAGTATGGAAAATCTAATATCGTTCCGCTTATTGATAACCTCATGCCTTGCTATGTTTAATGCGCGGGTATGGATTTGATTATGTTGCCAGCAGAATCAGGCTGTGCAGGAAATTTATTATTATTATAACAATAGGTCTTATAGATCTAGCTTTAAAATATTTACTGGTATTGTATATAAACGTTAGCATTATAATGTGATCCTGGACTCTATCACAATTTTCCTTCTTTGAGTTTCTTTTTGTTGTATTTAATGGGGCTTCTTTTGACCCCAAAAACTTTCCAATGAAATGAACTGTGATTAATATAGATTGTTTTAAACTTATGAAGTGTAGTGAATATATATATAATCATATACATATATGAGCCGCGAAGAATTTAATGTCGAAGTTGGAAGTTAGTTACTTGGTGACAATGAATCAAAAGGAGAAAACATAGTTAACAGTATGTACTATAAGAAGTGATCAGAGGGATCTTAAAAAAAATTGAAAAGGGATTCGAGAACCAATTATTCTATTCACTCGAACGCAAGTGAATCAATAAGCTACTGTTTAATTCAATTTATTAAACTATAGTTGACGCGTTTTTCGCACTCGATTTATTTACTGTTTATTAACGTCGAAATGAGATGCATAACGAAGATGATTGGTTGAGGGCCTCGTAATTTTGAGCCTCGATCGAAATACGAATGACGACACCTGAGCTATCACCTTCCTTTCCGAATTTCCCCCACACACCACCTGGAATATTTGGAACCTCAGCCAGATATGGTGTGCATCAGCCTCGCTATTCAGCGGATCTTTAGTGGCATCAGGTTTCGAACCAATAACTTGGCGAAGCAATACCGACCATGAGCTCTAGTATACCGTGACCAACACGAGTTAGAAAGTAATCAAAATTTTTATATTCATAATTTAAAGAAAAATAAATTGACTTTGTAAGTGTGCTAGTGAATTTTTGGTCATGAGACTATTATCACCGTGTCTTATATTTAAATTTGGCAATGAAACTCCGTTGATCTATTAGATTATTACCACTGACTCTTATATTTAAAATCTGCAATTAGTCTTTCTTACTGCTGTAGTCTATTATCACTGACTTTTAAATTTAAAATTAGAATGAAACACCATTATTCCATTAGAATATTTTATCTCTGATTCTTATATTTAAAATTGGTAATGGGACTCCATTGCTCCGTTAGACTATTATCACTGACTCTTATATTTAAAAAAGTTTTAATATGACTCCAATACCAATATGACTACAAGAGACTATTGTCACTAATTCTTATGTTTTAAATTGATAATGGTACTCCATTAGACTATTATCATTGCCTTTTATATTTTAAACTCACTATGCAATATTATTACTCTATTCGACTATTATTACTGACTCTTGTTTTAAATTTAGTAATTGGACTCAATCGTCCATTCGACAGTTATCACTGACTCTTACATTTAAAAATGGGAAGTGAAGCTATCAATAACCAGAGGGATAGTCAACAATTTGAAGGAATAGATTGAAACCATAATAGACTGAACGAATTAATGTTGTAACGTTCCGTTATTACCTCCTTCACTTTCCATTATTCTTTTTAAGCAATTAATAAACCAGAAAATAAGAAGTCACACTGTGAGGATAATAGAGTTACTTTATTCAGATGTATAAATATTCAATCCCTAACCTTCTGTGGATATATCTTATACGCGTCAGAATTTAACGTTTAATATAAATATCAATTACTGATCTAATCGGAATTAATCAGGTTCAAGTTCTTAGTAGGGCATTACATCGGATTTCGAATCTTTAACTTTTTGTAGATATTTTCTGTCTTCACTTTTAAAGCTTCTTATTCAGCACAGGTACAATACGAATGTCTCACATTGATGAGCTTAAATAAGAAAGAAAGGGTATAAGAATGCTCATCCATCGGTTAACAAAGTGAAATATGAAGGAAGGTGAAGGTGGGGGAAAATAGGGTTTGAGGCACGTGCATGAATTTAAAAATTTTTCATAAAGGCATCGCTTTTTAATTTTTTAGATATTAAGTACTCTTACTTTCTGGATAATTCTCGTAAGTACATATATATAAAAAAGAAAATATTAGTATAACAATATGAATAATGACCAAATCTTTTCTTGCATGACAAGGACTCAAAAGTTGAAAAATAAAGGGTCTACACAAAAATGACTATTGAGTTTCATTGGCTGTTTTCGCAGCTATTTGAATACGTGAGATTAATATTGAATAGGTAATAAGAATATGTCATAAAGTATAAAACCGATAGGACTTGGTAATTCTTACAAGTTTCAGCAAGTGAAATTCCTGGATAAAAGGACATTGGAATTCGTAATGGTCAGAGTCTCCAACAGTACCACTGGACAATTGCTGAATAGCTTAGCGTTTTAATAAATTTCTAAAATATTTCAAAGCGCCTTAAAGGAAATAACTACGATTTCAAGAGATAGTTTTAAAATTTCGGCATAGGAATGACTGTTCCTGCAATTATATCATATAAAGTGAGATTTATCAAGTTTTCCCTTCATCTAGCTCCATAGGGACTTCAAATGAATTTAGTTAAATACATTCAACAAGTCCGAGCCGTTCAATAAGTTCTCAGAAAATCCAAGAGATTACGCTCATAGCAACGAAAAGGGTTTGTTTTTAGCAATCACCATAACTCTCCAGACAGCTGTATAAGTCTAAATTATTCGCATTCATGATTATGATGCCTTTTGAAGCTTTAAAAGTATTCGTCATAACTTTTCCGGCCAATCAGATCATCCTTGTCTTTTTTAGAGCAGATTCACTTGAAACAACCAATTGTTTTGGTTGTTACTTGGTTACCAGTGTATAACGATTTATCCATTTATCATTGGTGGTGACAACTCGACTCAAAATGACATCTACAATTTGACGCAGCAGCAATCAAATTTTGATTTAGCAGCAAATGACTACCAATGAAAGCTTACTTATGAATCAAAGTCAAATTCGTTTCACTTATGAATTAATGACAAATTTGTTTAGGTTCCTTTTAACAGTTGGAAACACCCAATCTTCAACAATGAGAACTGTTTGAATCCTTCTAGTAGAATACCCTTTCGAATAGAGGAAACGTTACTTGTGTACATAGGGTTGGACTTGGTGAAATGTAGTAAAAGGATTTGATAAATTGTATTTATAAGTAGCGAGGAATTTAATACTGAGGAGAGAAGTTAGTGGTAGAAAAAGTAGTTGCAAAACTATAAACGAAAGAAGAATGACCGTCTTGGCAAGAGTGAGAAGGTGTTGGATCATATCCAGAAAATATATATTCCGGGACAATGATTCGAACCCTCATCTCTAAATCTTTTAAGAACTCGAAGCCAAATGGTTCGGTAAGGTAAGCACTAGATTAATATAATATATTAAGTTTTAAATCAGATACTTATAGGTACTATTGGCATAGACAGAATAGGTTAGGGATTAAATATGAATGATTCGTAGGTCTGAATAATATAAAATGGTTATCTTCTTGTGTGTATTTATATTAATTGGTTTCATAGTTGTTTTCGATAATATTAATAAAGGAAAGTCAAAGAAGAAATAACGGGTGTTTCAATTTAAGTGTCATTGAAATATTTTATGTTTTGCAGTTTTTTTCTGAATTCCAGTAATGATTGCTATTAACCAACAATACTGGTCATGAAGTTCAAGATGATAACAAAATTTTATATTCAACGATTCGTTTGGAAGAAACTCGATTGTTACTTGCCTTCATTTAAACTGTATTAAGAACATTACTTAGATTATGACAATACATTTAAGTTCATACCTCAAAAACAATAGAATGTTTTGATTTATGTGAAACATAAGCGAGGAGAATAATAAGACTCAAATTAAGCAAATTAGATAAACTCTAACAATTAGTAAATAAAAAAAAATGTTAAATGAAATAGAGATTAATTTGAGAGTACTTTAATATTTTAGTCCAACTGATTATTTACTGTAAACGAATTTATAAAGTTTATTAAAAAGATTTAAAAGCCGAAAAAGTCATTAAGGTCATAATGAAAAGATTAAAAAGTGAACTCAATTTGTAAAACATAAAAAAATTATATTGTAGAAAGTATTACTCATAATATCGTATTTTTTCTTTCTTATTTCTGTGTTTTAGTATATTTCGGTTTTATTCAAACATTAAAGTTGCATTTAGTTATCATCAAAAACAAGTAACGATAAATATTACAAATATATAAATGCAGTTTAAGTTTATTAAATTACAGGAGGCTACCTTTGGGTGATTCTTAGTTTTAAAATAACATTTTTTTCATATAAAGTGTTTTTTTTTAAAAAAAATATAACAGCAACGTTCGATATTATAATTAATTATAAGTTAATTTTAAAAAATTGTACTTTAAATAAAGGAATCTCGCGACGATTATTTTATTCATATAATATAATCTCTTGGAATATATTGTTGGAGAAAACCAAAATTAAAATAAACAATTCAATGCAAAGTATTTTAGAGAATAGATTCATAGTTATCAAAAATACTAACTTGCTTTTGTTATTTATTAAATTATGCAATTAAATATTATTATTAAAACAAACGATAAAATATTGAAGTGAACAATAATATTATTTTCAGATATTAAAATTAATGAAAATGATAAGTTATCCTATTGGATATATTTGAAAAGTAGATGTAATTATTGCTACCAAAAAGTTAATCATTTTTATATGTGTTTTATTTTAATCCAATAAAAACTTAGGAGAAATTTATTATGACATATTTGTGAAAATTAAGATTATTACTGATAAAAGAAGGCTTCAAACATTTGCTCAAAAACTTTTATGATAAAATTTTTAAAAAGAGCTTGAGTGATAATTTTTCTCATTGACTAAAACAATAGTTCCTGGTGAGGTTAATTATTTATTAGAGTATAGAATCTAAAAAGGCATTAAATTTGGTATTAGAAAAATCTTTAGATGAAATAAACTAGTGATGGGATATTGTAATTATTCATAAATGAAATACATCGGGATTGATATTTTTAGCTGAAATATTGTCGCTATTCAGAAAAAGTAATATTATATTAATGACATTAAAGTGTGACATGCTTTATTTCAAAATTTGACATTTTGTTAAGTCAAAGATCTCATAAATAGAAAACCTAAATTAAAAGTAAGCTAATGATTAGGTAACGCAATATTGTCCTTTGAATATAAATCTATGTTCGTATAATACAACAGGTTTCAAGAAGCATAAATATTTTGACTGTAATTATTATAATGACCATATTTTTAAAATTTAAATATGTACTTTATTTACAGAATATAATGTTTTATATACGATTATACTTAGTTTTTGACTTTCCAAAATGTTGATATAAAATATGATTTGACAAAAGTTTCAAAAAATTTGAATCACACACGCACACGCTCACACACATGCACAAACACAACTTTCACTTAAATAAATATTATGGTCAATGAACTTAAAAAATGTCACTGTGTGAGAAAAATAAATGTTTTTATCTAGAAATTAAGCCGCATTTATATTTACTTATATCTTATTCTTTCGTGAAAAATGGTCACATACACTTTTTCTACTATTATAGTGCTAAATGTAACTTTTGTTAAATAGTTAGGACTTACATATCATTGGTACTACGACCTGAGTCATTTGACTATACAGTCAAATCATAATTTGTGAGCTTTGGAAGACAAAATATTGGTTGAATTATTCGGACTTACTTAAATATAAATAGAAAACTCAACTATATTCATAATATTAAATACTTTCATGCAAAACATATACTAAAACTAGTCAGTGAATATTATTAAACCGTTATTTCTCAAATGTTAAAATTTTAAACAAAATTAAAATTTTAAACAAGACAAATGAATACGTATAAGTACATTAAATTTAAAATGAAAGTGAATATTATTGCAGGTGAATGAAGATTTATGCGTATAGCACATAGTTCGATAGTGAATAACTCTAAGATTTATATCATTAGTTCAAAAACATTATTCCATAGCGGTAATAAGTAATTTACTTTAAGATAGATTTCGAAAATTTTAGAATATAGGTATAAGGTAGAAAGAGAGAGAGATAGTGAGAAGTAGAGTGATGGAAATAGTTGCAACTATGATGTGAGTTATAAGATTGCCTGAGTACATTTTTTCTATGAGTACGAGTTATCTAATCAACATAAAGAAAATTATAAAACGAAGATATTCTTAAATTATAATTATGTTAGAAATATGATAATACTTATGTAGATAGATTATATATTAATTTTCATGAGAATAATTACTAAGGGACTCATAAGTATTAGATTACAATTACGATATTATAACATGAAATTAATTATTACATTTTTAATAGTAATACACGTAAGATGTATAAAATTATTAATAATGAAACATACAATTTTAATTCTAAGTTTATTTTCTGCAAAGGATTTAACTGTGTTTAAGTACTTAACTGTAAAATATTTGATTATAAATATGTAGGTAAAATATTTTTAATATATTATCAATATACGTATTAATTGACATAGAAACAATATAAATAATTTTAATATCATGGAAAACTGTAAAAAAATTTAAAAAAATACACATTTTATCTTCATAATTTTGAAAATGCTGAATTTTCCATTATTATGATTGTGCTTGACTCTAAAAGAAGGTAATGGTATAAAAAGTATTTTATTCGATCGTATAATATTTAATACCCGTATGTTTTAACGTTCTGTATTTTAATAAAATATGATTCAAATACTCAAACAAATTGACAATAAAATATTTTTATGGAAGAATAGTTTTAATAAGCTCCATGATGCTAATTTTATTAATAATAAATAAAAAAAAACTTTAGGAAGAAATATTAAAAGAGAATATATGGACAGAGATAATATTCAGGAAAATATTTATACGTGAAATGATCAATTCGTAAGAGATTTTAGTACTAAAAGTATTAAATATTTTCCATTTCGCATAAAAAAAGAGAAATAAAAATTTTAAGATAATTTTTAAAAATAAAAATCAATTAGAAAAATTTCCTAACACGTTATTCAAGATATCACTAAATTCTTAATTAATGAACATAATTTAGGGTGGGGGGAAGTAGTTCTAAAATCTGTAAAAAATTTAAAGCAATTAAATGTATGAATAAATCAGTTAATAATATAATTTATAGTAATATTCTTAATAAGCAAAAAAACTTAATTTCTATTAATATTATTAGTATTAAAATATTTCTAATTTAATAAAAAGATAAGTTGTATGATTTATAACTATTATAGCCCTAGAAATTTATAGATCAATAATAATTGCAAATTTAAAGACTATAATGAATTTAAAAGTGATGAAGAACAGCATGTATTTATTGGTAATTTAAATTATGTAAAAGATAGAAATATTAATCATAAATATATAATCAGGGCATAGGACTATTATTTATTTACATAAATAACATTTTTATTTTTCTATGGTCTTATTATGTAGAAGAATAATATTTATATTACGAAAAAACAATGCAGATAAACATAAGTCTGTAACTGTTCCGGATATTAATTACAGTAATACTAATTAAAGTGTTTAAAGAATATAATTATTGTATATATGAAAAGATTAAACGCGGTACTTTAAGACTTAAGATAGAACTAAAATTGAATAAAATTCTATAAAAAAACTCCAGAATAATTTTATTATTTGTTACGTTGATAAATACTTTGGAAAAATTATGACATTATATGTAAAAACAATATATACTTCGCTCATGCATATAAATTAAGTATATTGACTTATTCATAAAGCCTATTTATTAAACAAAAGATAAAGAACAAAAAAGATGGTGTATGCATGATACCATTCATAAAATTACGACTTTTGCTCCTTGGATCAATTTTAAAAAATATCACCCTTAGAAAATCTTACCATTACATGGTTAGTATGATGTTTAATACTTTGTATGTCTCCCAGACGATGAAACAATTCGTACAATGCCTTGGCTCAATGAGTATCAAATTATCGAGTTGATCTTGGGGAATATTACTCCTCTCAGCAATCAATGCTCTCCTAATTTCTGGTATACATATAGAAGGTGGTTGATGAGCTGCAACTCGTCGTTTAAGCATGTTTCACACATGCTCTATTGGATTCAAATCAGGTGAGAATGCTGGACGTTCCCTACAAGTGATATCCTCAGATTGAAGGCATTCGTTTATAACGTTTATGCAAAGATGATGGGTGTTGTCATTCATAAACACAAATTCTGTGTCCGTAGCACCCCTAAATAAACGTAAATTTTGTTCCATAATGATGTTCCGATAAATGTAGCCTACCATGGTTCAAATTTGAACACATAGATCTGTTATGGAGCCCAGTATAAATACACCCCAAAGGAACAAACATGTACCATGGCATCAGTCTTGTTGGATGATGTTGTCTTGATGATAGCTCGTCACTGGCGTTTTCCAAATGAAAACCCAACTTGAATCAGACTACAAGCTAAAACCGGACTTGTCGGTAAACATCACACAATCCCACGGTGACGATGTCCACATTGCATGTTCTCTACTTCATGCTAACCGCTGGCGATAGTGAATAGCTGTGAGCGGAACACATCTCGCGTATGTGCCAAATGTCTATCCACGGTTTGCCTTGAAACTGTAATTCCCGTGACTGAAGATAGCTGACGAAAAAAGTTTGAAGCTGTACACCGTCTGCAGCTTTCTGAAGTTGCTGCCAAAAATCGGTCGTCATTCGGCGTTATAATTTTGGAGCAACCTGTACTGTAACATCTACTGACATTCTCCATCATTTCGGAATCGTTGCCAAAGACTAAAGATGACTCTTTGGGTGATTCCAAGTTCCTCGTATACTTCCATCTGAGTATGCCCGCATTCCAGGCGGCTGATTATTCTACCAAGTAAAAAAAAATCATTCTCTTGCGGTTTCTGTGTCAAAATTATCGGTTGTGGCATTGAGAGGCTTATAGAACACTTGAAAATAATTTTACTTCTTTGCTACTATTCTGATTATACACCTCTTTTATACTATCGCCATTGGGATGTATTATCGGTGACATCTGATGCCTTCCTGTAATTTGCATATTATTGTTGAAGATATATGCGATAATTCTATAAGAGAAATTTTTATTTTAGAGTTCGATTTCAATGTGATTTTGAATTATCCTTAAATTATAGATATGAGTGTAATTTGGCTGATAAGCATCTTCTTACTATCAATTATTTAATTATAATTATAATAGTGATAGGGTAATTTCTAATATAATTAATGCTTTGAAAAGAAAATAGGTTACAACATAGATAATATAAATTTTTTTTATATTTTTAATTCCTAAATTTCAAAAAGTTCTTATTAAATTTATAACTGTAACTAATAGTTCCAATGCTTATTTATTAAAGAAAAGAAAATGTTACAAAATATTTTGCTTAAAGTTATTGATGGTTTTGATGGGACAGTTATTCTTGAAACGCAGTTGTGAATGTTTTAAATATATTTATGATGAATGATTTTCTCAAAATATAGCTATAATTTTGAATATTTGTTTAGTTCGACATATGCTGAAGATTAAATTAAAACTCTTGCTAATCTCAAAAAGAGTAAAATCAATAGTAAAATTTTATAGATAATATTAATCATAAATCTTTTAGATATATAGATGGCTTCATATTTTTTTAAAATTAATTTAACTCAGAATTTAAGCTTGATTTATCTTTTTTTATTCATTTTAATTAAAATTAATAAAAAACTAATAAAATATTTAAGAAACTAAATACTTAGATGCAAAACTAAAAATTATAAATAACAGATTTTGCAGGAATATTCATGACAAAAGAAACTGTTCAAATGTTTTGTGGATAAAGTATCTTTCTTCGAAAGCAATTTAAGTTTATCAGGTTTTAGAAAATTTTTTATATAATTTTATCCTACATAATTTTAAATTGGTTTATATATCTTTAGATATTCAAAATAATTTAAGTAAACTCTGTACTATATGTATTAAAGCTGATTATCAGATTACATCTTTAAACCTTAAAATATAAAAAATATCACATAATTGAATAATCTTCTTTAAATATTTCTTTTTTCTTCTTTTGGTTTTTTTTTGTCAAACTTCATTATTTATGCTTTTGTGTCTTTTAAATCTAAAAAGTTTTTTTATTACTAACTAACATTAGTTTATTTGTTTTTTTTTAAATATAATTTTTCTTGTGAAGATTTTAATCATAACTTTGGCATATATATATATATATATATATATATATATATATATATATATATATATGTGTGTGTGTGTGTGTATAAGAATAATGTTAAATTTTAAGCCATATTGTCTTTCCTGCAGAACGACTATTGTATCTTAAGGCCTTTAGAGTTAAGTTGAGAATGTGCATGAATATAATACAGAAGAAGTTATGATGACATTGACGACACTATTTGGTGGACAAATGGCACCCGGTCACCAAAGATACAGATTTCCTTTGACGGAAGTAGAGGATTTTAGCATAAAGTACTATGTTCTAGAAGAATTTTTGTAGGATATACATATGAATCAATGTGTATATCAGATAGTCTAATCAGAGTATTTTCGGATCATGTGATATTGTGATTATGTATAGCTGTTATTATGCGAACTGTGAATGTGCTATATAATGAATGTATGTGTTTAGGTTCATTGTGTCTGCTAAAAGGAAGTTATGATATTTACTAAAGAATCCCAAATCAGATATTTAAATTTATTCTGAGTAAAAAAAATTTTTTTTCATTGTTTGAAACTTTCCTGAACAGTACAAGTCGATCAACCACTTAACAATAAAAATAAGTCTTTCCATATTTCCGAAGTATATATCTTAAACTCGATGTCGCATTTTAACCGAATGCTTAATATAACACAATTCTCAGAAACACTGTGACTACAATGAGTTCAGTGAGTATTCTAAGTGCACTTCTTAACAGGTGTAATGTTTTTCTCGATAACATTAATTTCAATATTTTTCATCGAGTAAATACTCTTTCAGATCATCCATCAAGTTTGTTTACCGTCGGTAAAATTTCCAGCTAGAATATTTTGTTTCCTTAATGGGAATGAGAAGTATAGTAAATGGGGGAAAACTTTTTTTTCATTTATCTTAATTTTTACTCACGAAGTCCTCTGAAATTTTTATGATTAAAAAAAACTTAAAACGCACCAAAATGCTTTTAGAAAATTAAACAAAAATTCTTTGATTATCTGATAACTTCTAATTCATAAAATACAATAAAACGAACGTTCATGCAATATTGTCTTTATTAAATAAATATTAGTTATTAAGTTAATTTTATTCTGCTGCTAACGTTATGCATATTGCAATTTTATTAAATTAAATAATAGAACAAATTGTTTTAGAAAATTGGCATCTATTTTAAATACTTTATTATAACTTACCTTAAATTTTATTGTACCATTCTTTCTAAATAGTACACTATTAGGTATTTATACTTTCATATAAGAGAAACTTATAAAGTATCAAAAGTAAAGAATCAAAATATTTTGTGAAATATTTTCTGATATTGTTTAAAGTTCCATTTGTTTGCGAAGTAATATCTTTATATGAAACTCGCTGTAAAAATAAATATTATTCTTTCATATGCAGGAAACGAATAAACAAATATACTTCTATAAATTGAACATTTTGAGTGGAAAGAAAATTTATTTCTCAAATAAAAAGCTATCGTTATCTATCTTTTCTCTTTATTTCTAAGCGAAAAAAAAAACAACTACAAATAGTTTCAATCCCTATAGAATTTATGATATTTGAAGGTTACAAATGTAAATTTATAATGCTTTAAAACAATTTTATAAATAAGAATATTCAAGTTCAGATATTTTTTCTTTCTATTATTTTATCAGCTTTACGAAGTAAATAAAAGTAGAAGAGATAAAAAGAAAAAAAAAAAAAAAAAAAACGTTACGTGTTAGGTGAGATCAGAATATCATAAATGCACTTTAACAAAAGAAAGAATGTTTTCAAAGAAAAATTGGTATATTAAAGGAAGAAAAACACAAAATATGAAACAAAATTTGCAGTTTTTCTTTTCTCCAAAACATTCCTAAGCGAATGAAGAAGATACTGTAGAAGAAGTGGAATAAGAATTGAAAGAAAAACACTGCTCATGTGTCCAAATAAGCAAACTTTCCTCCTTGTTTGCCCTTTATATTTATTACATTTTCAACAGAGTAGTAAATCAGATCTTCGGTAAATATTGTACCATTTCCTGTTCTGCAAAATTGCTTATAGACACCATGTAATAAAGCACCTGGGAAAAGGGCTGTCCTCCCTATATTTCTTACTTAGGACTTCGTTGCGGTTTTGTCAAATGGTATTATAACGTGACACACAACAATACATGAGGATTGAGAAGTTTATTCTTTTTTGTCTCTACATCGTTTTCGAAGCATTTCGCCTATAAATGAGGTTATAGCGTGACTGTCTTTTTTCGTTTCTCCCTTTTCCGTTTTTCGTTCGTTTTTAGGTTTTTCATTTTCCTACATCACATTTCTGATTTCCTTTTTTCCTCTTATTCTTTTTAAACTACGTATTTTAATCTGACCCGGAATGACATTCAAATTCTTCTGCTATATTATTGAATGTTGTCATGAGTCTTTAAAGAACAATGTTGTTCGAATGATGGACAGAGTTATATTTAACTGACATTTCCTGTTGTTTTGAGGGACTAAAGATGTATTGAAATGATTCGATCTTGCCTTTTACATTCTTCTATTACTTTATTGAATGTTGACACGAGTGTTTAAAAAACGGTGTTGCTTGAATGAATGACATATTTAATATTCGAATCACTATATAACTTCTTGTTGTTTTGATCAATTGATTATCCATTGAAACCAGTCAGTCTTTTTTTACAAAAAAATAAATTTGAGCCAAGCTTTGAAAGATATTTTACGTTATCATTAAACAAATAATTAAATGACAGAGAATTTTTCAATTTTTTTATATTACATTTTTGATTTTTTCTTTCTTTGAGACTACGAGTTTCGGTCTGATTGGAATGACATTAACATATTTCTGCTAGAACATTCAATGTAGCCTTGATTATTAAGAGAACAGTGTTGTTTGAATGAGCTACATATTCGTATTTAGAAATTATTTTTTGTTGTTTGGTCCAAATGCATATTCATTGGAATGAGTTGATCAGTTTTATTGAAAAGCTAATTAGAGTCGAACTTTAAAAAATATTTTTCGTTATATGTAAGTTTAAATACCTAATCAATTGATTGAGTAATTGGTTATATTAACATCGCATTAGAAGTAAGACGAAGGCCATTGGCGACGAACATCACAATTTTGAACGCCAACACTTTTCTTTCCTAATTTCAATATGACGCCAAAGAGAGGACTTCTACTGGTATGTCTGAAGGTGAGTCATTAGTTGTATCGAGACTTGAACCCATGGAAACTGCTGGCTGGGAGTCCGTGAATATGACCACTTAGCTACCGTGGCTTCAATAACTAATCGATTGATAGCGAAGGATGGTCAATTTTTTCTCAATATTGATATGAAGTACTTAATAATAATTTTCTAACGGAAATAAAATCTTCAATGAATATAGCAATTTCGGTTTTACCAAGAGTATAATAATGATTAAATTTTTCTATGATGGAAATATATTGCTCCAAATATTGATCATCAATATATCTGCAGGAATTAACCAATGACTTTAAAAAATAACTGTAATTTTATATTCTTAAAGATCATTTAATGGTTATGGAATAATGAAATTGCTTCAAACTAACTTGATTGATTTCATTATCATTCAATTTTAAATTAAATTTCCATGAAGAGAGATTATCAGGTAAAATCGGAATCAATAATTTCTTTACTTTCTAGTTGCTTTCTCTTTAATTTTTTTTTAAATACTTATATTCTAACGGAAACGTGAAGTATTTTTTGCATATATTTTTGTTCAAAAGAATGGAATTCATAAAAGGTAACTAAACAAACATATGTTTAATAGAAATTTTAGACTAATATATAATTTAAAAAAATAGTGTTATTTTTTTCAAATATTTGAAGCATTTTCGATATTGAGTTTTTATAATGTAAGGGAAGTTTATGTAAAAATGAATTTAATTTAAATTAGAAAAATGTCCCATTTTATAAGATTTATAATGATAGTACAAAATGTTAATTAATGTTTTTCATTTTATTCCCAGTTTCCCAGACAATAATTGACTCTATACAACATATACACACGCACGCACGCACGCACACACACACACACAATAGATATGTTGAAGATACTATTACTTTTTATTCTACTGCCGTACAAGTTCTTATTAATGCTCTAAAAGGGATTCAGAAGATATTTAATAATATTTAGGTTCTTTCGTATCAAAAACTTAATTACATGGTTATGTTAGTCTTTACAGAAAATTATATATGTTTAAATAAGAAAATTTATAAACATATTAAGGTATACCACAATGTGAGTTTGTAAGTGATTGCTTAGCTAGTATTCATTTATATTCTTAGGACAATGCTTTTGATTATAATAGCTTTGGAATGCTTAGAAATATTGAAGATGTTACTTTCTTTCAAATTAATGATAATAAAGATGTTGTATCTCTTCATATTTTTGCACAAAGGATTTAAATCTTTTGCTAACTTACATTAATATAAAGACTCTAAATATTTGGATATTTATATAAAAAAAATAAGGTAGTAAAATTTCTTGTAATATATATGATAAAAGGGTTATTTTTTTTCTTCTTTTCCTGGGTTTCACAAAGTTCCTTTATATAGGAGTTCATTAAGTCTGAAAATCTTAGGAATATATTTTATAATCAAAACTTAGGTAATATTGACAAGATGTAACTGAAATACAGGATATTTGCATTAACTGGTATAGGTTTAAAAAAATTTGTTTCCAAGAGTTATTTAAAATATAGTAAAATATGTAAGGATTAGTTATTTTTTCTTTTTTGAAATTCGTTTTCTAAATATTGTCAGTATCTTTTTAAATTAACTTTTAAAATTTCTTTTTTCTCCCCCTCCCCCATTTGGTTTTATTTAAAATTCTTCTGCATCGGTAATACTTCTCTCTGATGTAGGGCATTGCAACATAGGTATTAGCTTGAGCACGATAATCTTGTTTAATAAGCGTTAGAATTGTGCGTTGGTGTTGGTACGTATTTCTTTCACGTAAAGTTTTCATTCCTTTTAAATCTGGTTGATTAATTTCTGGATTGCTCTTTATATGCTTGCATTGGCTACTGATAGGGTTTATCTCTTCAGCTACATGTATTTTTTTACTTGATTTCTTCTATTGCAAAATAGTTCTTTTTACTTTTTTTTTAATTTCTGGAATTTCCATATTGGTTTATAAAATTTTTTCTGTCAGGATTCTTGGGCATGTAAAATATGTTTAACCTGCAAAATTGTCAAAAATCATATTCAGAATTGAAAAATAATATATTTTATTGCTTTATGTTTTAACTCTCCTTTGTTTTCTTTGCTGATTAAACTTGTGTTGTTTTACATTATATAATATATATATATATATATATATATATTATTTTCCCCAATATCTCGCGTCAAACGTCATACTATTTAATTTTCCCCCGAATCAAATTGATATATAAATTTTGTATAAACTCTGTTTTGAACTTCAATTTTGAATGCAGTGTTTTAGAAACTTTTTTTTTAATTTCTACTAGATGAACACAGTATAATACTTATTTGAATGTTTTCATTTCAACATTCTTTAAAATTTCTTTACCAATATTTAGCATTAAAAATAACCCTAGACAGGTTATCTGTTTTAGTTCAACTCTATTTTAACGATTCGACCGACTGCTCGTAACCTTTTACGCAAAAAATAAATAACCCTTCTTCCTTAAGAATCGAAATGCAATAAAAATCAACAAGAAATATTCTCATACTTAAACATAATTTTTTACAACTTCGAGTGAGCAATACTTCTACTTAAACATAATTTTTTACAACTTCGAGTGAGCAATACTTCTAAGTATTTTACCGCCGCTTAAATGTAAACTTTTACCTCTCTCTCTCTCTCTAAAAAAAGCCTTCTCAGTTCCCCATCAAAACATGCAGAGAAATGCAATTCCGTTCAATTAAGTTAATAAATTACTGCCACAGCGTTTCCCTATGAGTATTACGAAAGAAAAACCCATTCGAGAAATAAGGTTGCGATATTACTCTTTTGCGGCAATACACTCCAGAACACTGCATGATAAATAGCCTCTTCCCTCCCGAACGTAAACTTCATTAATTTAGGTTGCTCCCACAGAATTTATGTCATTTCGGACATTTAAATTAAGTTTCAAGACTCCTTTTCGACTGTTTAAGTGTATGCACGGTGTATGTGTATGTGTATGCTGTGTGCATCAAGTTGCATACTCACACACATCAGAAAATATTTTGAGTCCCACTCTTCGTTGGTGACGGATCGTTGAAAGTATATTCATTTCTCAACGTTCCTGAACTGTTAACTGCAAGATTTACGAGTCAAGAGCTTTATTTTTGAATTGCTTGAACCTTATTAACTTTTCTGAATGATTTTCCAGTGCAGGAAGGTATATATTGCTTCGAAAATTACTTAAGACTATTCTTAAAGGTTTTCTTAATTTTTTTCAATGACTTTCTCCTCTTTTCACTAGGAGCCTATGTTCTCCGTGCAGAATATCTGTAAAATTCCTAAAATGCTTGGATTTGAGACTTAGAAGTCAAAGGGAGTACTTCTCAGTCATAAAAATGTTATTAATTTCCCTAATTTTTTCAAAGATGCAACTTTTAATTTATAAAGAGAAATTACACAAGTTTCAAAATTCCGTAGCTCAAGAACGAAAGCTTATTTTCTATTATTGGTCCGATAGCATGCATTTGAAATCATTTTTAACGAATGGTGTTTATTTTTCTAAAGTAAGTTTCAACTTGTTTCAGAATTAACGAAAATAATTTCGATCGGGATGATAAAGTAAAGATTTCCTAAAATTAAAAATATTACTTGTATAGAAAATTAAATTGTGTAATTATTAAACTAAATTTCAATTTAGTTTTAATTTCTAAAGTTCCTATTTTAAAATCAAAATGAATGAACATATGTCTAATGCTTGTGTTTTTGAATAACAAAACTAAATTAAAACTATTAAATAAAGATTATTCAGTATTAAGGTATATTTATTCATTTATAAAAGTTTTCTTTAATTAATTTTAATGTAATTGCTAAAATAATTCTTTATTTAGGAAAGATAGGCTTAGTTCCTGGAAAGTAAATGTACTTAATTTTAACAAACTTTTTAAATTATTAATTTTAAGCACTTAGGTTATTTTTAGTTGAGAAATGGAATTACATAACATTTATTCTACCTGAATAGTTGATATACATAAATATGAATTGCAATCGTTATGGATTAAATGATTTTGTTTACTCGACTCTCTCATTTGATTACATACTTTTGAATCATTTTCTTGTCTAGACATTAACGTAGTGGCACTATTATTAAAGACGTAGAGATCCAATAAGTAATCAGTCAAGAAAATCGTTTTAATGCATTTTATTCTATCTTAGAATAATTCAAATCTAATTGTATTAATAACATAAAACGTTCATCTAACCTTCATCAAAGATTATAACTTAGAATTCTATTTATCTTAATGGCAGTAAATAGTAGAATAGCAAAAACTGAAACCGAGTCCAAATAGAATTCTAGTGGCTAGATCCAAATCAGGTATATACTACTAGAAGTTCAACTCACAATTTCTCGCACCTATATAGTGTGCACAACAATCTCGCATCTTCTTCTTACCTCAAATATATCTAATAATTCCAATTTTTTCTCCAATAATTGTTTATTGACTCCATAAATTACTCAGTAATATTAATTACATAAGTCACAATTCCATTACTAGGCTTGGTTTTGAAATCAAATCACATCTTAAAGTACCTCAAATATTAATTAAAGGGAAAGCGCGTAAGAAGATCACTTAACAGCATTTTTTTCATTTTATTGGAAAATTTTAAGGAAAATAAAATGAATTTTGTGTATTATTAACATCTTAATAAGTAAACTTTAGACTTAACTTCGAGAAATATGTCTGCACTTTGAATGACTGAAACTAATACAAAATTTTAAACACACACACACACATATATATAACAATTATTTGTACGATGAGCTAGGTTATTAAAAAAAATTAACGGGTGTTTTTCGTATTTTGTCCAAACGCGGCGTTTGCTCTAATAAAACTGATCAATTAACGTGCTAATATCTCTTTCACTCTAGCATCATCTACTGTTTGTATATATCAGCAATTGAAGATTTAAAATGTTCAAATATATATTGCTGTTGATCGTATTTTGGCATTGTCTCTGTATAAGTTAGTTATTGTTATTAACAGTGGCAGTGATTAGAAATTAGAAGTGGGATGTGTAAAAAATTTATAGGTGACAAAAATTAACATTTATTCTAGGGAGTATAAGGGGGTAGTCACAAAACATTAAGTAATTAGCAACAAAATGGTAAGTTTTTGATGCTTTCTGAGAGAATTTGAATAGAAAATTAAAGATTAGCAGTAAATACTAATTTTACTATTAAATATAAGTGCATAAATGTTTTTTTTATAATTTTTGATTAATCCTATACGATATAACACGAATAGAAGCAACCATATTGCACATGTATTACAATTAAAAAGAAGTATTTTGAGAAATAAGAAATGATCAGTGATAATTTCAATAAAAGCATGGATTTCTTAAAATTAACACCAAAAAATAATAATTAATTGAAATACAACAATTGAGTTTACTGAATGCCTTATTTTATACGCCTGGAAAATACGCAAAAAAATAAATACATAAAAGTACTTTTACAGATTATTTTTGTACAAAATTACGTTTAATTTGGTGTTTAAAGTAATAAAATTAATTGCATTAGAGAGAAAGATATACAATGTAAGATTCGTTTTTCATAGTCATATGCTTAGACTCTCTGTTTTAAAACAGCAAAAAATGTCTTTGCTTTCGCCTGATTTAGGGTTCCTCATATTCATGTATCTTGATTGTTCTTCCTCTAGCAGCATATTTCCCCCTACTGTTCCAATTTCCTCTGCTTGCAATAGTCCTTCACGGAACGTTTAATAGCGACGCATGAGTTTAACAACCATACCGAAAAACATATCACATTTTGCTCATTTTTCAACAAAGTAACTGCTTTAATAATTAAAGAAACGAAAGGAAATTGAATTAATTTGTAAAACAAAGGATTTATATAAATGTTTTGTTAGTAATTTTCAAATTCTGGGAGTCTAAAATGCATTAAAAATGTAATTTTTTTCCAAAAATGTGGGACGTTAGACAGTTGTTCTAATTGTCCTCTCCTATTTACCGTTGTGTACCAAGAATAATTTTAAAACATTAAAATTCTCATAATTATCTTTAAAATATCCATATCACATTTGTCGCTAAAACCGTTTTAAAGGACAACGTTGAGAGAATTTTTAAAGATTCGTTCAAAACACTCCCTTATATCATAGGTATCACATTTTCAAAGAAATATTTCTTCATGAAATTCTTTTTAGAAATTAATAAGGAACCTTGTATTCTATCTACAATAATCATTGCATTCTACGAACAATTTAACCACTAACATTTAATTCTTCTGTAAAGTAATCGAAGGAAATATCTGATTATCGATTTCAGTGTACAAACACATCACGTGGAGGCATTTTCAAATAAAACGTCATCAAAGCCAAATGCTGGTCGCTTACTTATCATAGATTCATTTGTACCTTCCATCTCAAATGCAGTCACGTTGGTATAATCGAGCCGATAAGATCATCAATTGCATCGGGGGTGTAGAATTTGACAATTTCGCCTCCATTTATTTGATGGGAGTGGGATTGAGATGTGGAATTCTGTAACGAGTCTACTTGTACGTCATGCGTTTAACGACCTGCGATATATACTTTTTGGAAAAGCAGTCACCACACAGATTGTATCTCTTCAGAGGCATTGGTTTATTTTTGTTGGATTGTTGAATCAGGATTTCGTTTGATTGGGGATCCCATACGAAAGGGGAAATGGAATGGGGAATGATGAACAAACGATTGGGCATGCAGCCCGCAAATGATTCGTCATTTCCAGGTTGCCTAAATATCTATCGTTGGCGTGATACTTTGCGATTAGGTATCTTACCAAAAGAGAACGCTTAGTTAGCTTATATTTGAGATTATTTATATGATCTTTTTAATGTCATTAGAGTAATAATTTTTCAAAATTTGATTGTAGTTTTTGATCTCAATTGTTTTCATTTACAATTTTTACTAATTTGAGTCATATATATATATGTGTGGGTGTGTACATTGAACACTTGGAATGTTATTGTTATAAAATTTTGATTTTTCTGTAAAGTTTTTTATGATTTTTTTTTAATTATATTGAATTTATATTGAATTTTTAGTGTTTTTTTTTATTTTAATTTAATTTATTGGATTTTTGTTTTTCAAAATATATTTTTTCGAACTGTACTTTTGGTGTAAACCATATTTGAAATAATATATTTTGCTGATGGGGATAATTAGACTTATAATTCTGAAATAACTCTTCTTAGCAGTCTAAAGCCTATTTCAATATTTTGTACATTATTTTCCATTTTCATGTTATTTAAAAAATGTTTTTTTAAATTTTTTTCTCAATGTCACATATTTTAATTTCTAAGACGTGTTGTTTTCTTCTATATACTTTATTTAAATTATATATATACATACATACATATATATATATATATATATATATATATATGTGTGTGTGTGTGTGTGTGTGTGTGTGTGTGTGAGTATGTGTGTGTTACTGAAAATAAATTCGTTTTAAAATTATTGATTATTTTACCATTTCTACTGTCATAAAGACAAAACACATCGATGACCCTGTTGCTCTTAATTTACTTGACGAATATGACATGAGTGAGTGAGAGTTGAAGTTTGATGCGAAAGTGAGTAACCTGGGCATACTATTTTAAACATATATATCTGTGCTATAGACTTAAGAAGAAATTGAAAGAAAAGGTACATATTAATTGACAAGAAGAAGGTTTGAAAAGAGCGAAAGATTGTTAAGGTATCCAGAAGGTATGTCAACTTTGACCCCCACCAAAGTCAGGGAAAGGAAAAGATCACGAAAGTTCTCGGAGTCATGATGTTCGTACTTACCTGAAGAAGATAAGCCCTTGATGGGATGACGAATTTGAAATGCTGAAACAATGCTTGAACGTTTTTATTTCTATTTTCATCTATGAAATGTGATAAGATAAAGTATAATCTGAATACATGTATGACATCAATTTTTGCAGTTCTGAGTAATTTCTTGCTTCCCTAGTATTTTGTTCCATTTTCATCATCTTGTTTGTTTATGATTAAATTAAATTAATTTATGATTTCAAATTTGATTCAAAGCCAGCATAAAGAAATGGATTCGTGCTTAGTCTATGCTTCTTATACATTTCTTGAACCATAATAGAATTTATGCATTGTGTTCTCTGCTGTACATATTTGTAAATAAGTAAGAAAAAAATCTTTTATTTATAACAATGTAATAAATAAAACATAAATTTATTAAGACATGCTTTACAATGTAGTAGTAAAAAGACTCAAGTTGTAAGGGTGTGGAGTCGGAAGGACGGGTCAACATTTCTGAAACACTTAATTTATTTACCGTTCGGCTACAAGTCTATCGTCTTTCCCCTCTCTTTTTCCTCTTCTTGAGAGCCCATACTATAAATATCAATATCAATCTGCATGACCACGTTCTCTTTTTCGGAGGAAGTTTCCCAATACAAATAATTGTTTGAGGACTGAAAATTCCCCAAGAGGACTGTTAGTGACAAGGTCGCAGATAGATCCGTCACAAAGTAAATAAGAATACATTAATTGGGAATTACATTTACTAGAAAAAAATTCATCATTTTTAATTATTAATTTTTTATAAATTTTTGAATAACATAATCTTAAAAGTAATAATCAATGATGAATGAAATTAACATTGAAATCAATTTTTGAGATAGGTTTGAACAAAAAATAATATGAATCTCACATCTACGTAAATCTTATTTATAGAATATCCTCCGAATCGAAATCAATCTGTAATTTTAACATGTTATGCATCTTGTTTCAATTACAAGGACACCTAATAAAATACAAAATAATTGATTTAAATAAATAAGAGTCACAATTTGAAAAAAAGATTGACCTTTTAATTTTCTTTTATTGATACACTGATGGCCATTAAAATTGCAACTCCATGAAGGAGAGCAATTACAAAAAAGGTATTTATTGTACGTAAACAGTTTGGCAAGAAGTTCGGGGTGTTACAGGGGTGCGAAATTTGTAGAAACTGTGGTCACCCCTGGTAACTAAAGCGTCCTTACTAGGTTAGGCATGGAGTCTAACTGGGCTCGGATGACAGAAACGGGCAACTCATTCTATGCTGTCTCAAGTCTGTGCCACATTTCAACAACCGTATTATCTGGAGAGGGTTGGCGGACCAGTTTCTCTGCAAACCTTGTTTAGATGTTTTCAATGGGTGACAGATCTGGAGATCGTGCAGAATAGGGAAACAATCGAATACCTTTCTCTCGAGGAAGGTCAGAACACAACGTGCAACAAGTGATCTTGGATTATCTTGTTGGAAAATGGCATTTGTCAGGACTCAAAGATAGGGCACAACCACTGGAGGTAAAATGTCAGAAATGTACCGATCTGCGTTAAAATTACCGTCGATCCAAAGTAAAAATGTGGGTGTCGGGTACCCAATGACTGCCTAAACCATCACACCAGGTGCAAGGTTCCTATGCCAATAACGAATGCAAGCAGGCAACGAGTGGTCTCCTTGGTGTCTCCTTACACGCATAAGGTCTTGAGAATACTACACGCAGAACCGGGACTAATCTTAAAAGAAGACATTATGTCATTCCTGTATCCAGCTTCATAGTTAGGGGCACCAGAGTCACCGTCTCTCTCTATGCTGCATTGTCAAGGGAAGCCGAAGTAATAGTTGCCGCTCAGCCAGTCCACGCTGCTGTTGCATCATACGAGTGGATTCTGGGTGTGCTGCAAACATGCATATTTCCTGAATAATGATCCGTGACGTGGTTGTACTATTTTGTAGGGTCGACCTCACAATATGTCTGTCCTATCAGGCGTTATTCATGGGAGACCTTGGAGGTCCTGCATGTTCTGCATGCAATATGACCCTCAGCAATCCATTGATTCCATATTGCATGACTGTGGTTGGATTTTGACTAGTTCGACGGATGATGTAATGCAACTATAGTTGTCACTCTCGATAGATAACAATCATGCCTGTATCGAAATCTGACTCTTACTGGTAAGCATTTCTTCTTATTCGAGACATAATATGATATTCTGATCAAACTCTGACATTACAAAGCGCTTTCCGAACAAGAAATCCACCACACAACTTTTATTTTATGCAGTGCTTCAGATGTCGTTTCTCCCTCCTGCTAAAATGTGCTGAAATAGTAAAAGTAAATCTGCTGAAATAGCCTAAATGTGCTGAAATAGTATTTATTTTTTCATATCCGAACTTCTTCCTTTCATATGATTCTGACGTTCGTCAGATCATTCCTTCCTGTCGTTGCTATTTTAATGGCCTGCACTGTACATTATTTATTAAAAGCAAAGTAAATTTAACTTATTTAGTCATTATTTTTAATTATTAATTTAATAAAATGTTTATCATACGATTAAAAATATTCTTTTTGAAAAAATGTATCACTTTCTAAGCCTATTTAGGATTACTCAATTGCTGTCGATACATACCAACTTGTTCTGATACATTTATTATTTATCATTATTTGCACAAGATTCATTTATGTCATTTACCTACGACACAAATATAAAAAAACATATTTTATCCATTTGAAAAAAAAACAAAAAGTAAACATAAGTTACGTCTATGAAAGTCTAATATAAAATAAAGATTCAATTATGTTACATTTTCAGTTTATGTAGGGCTAGCTATTAATTAAGTAGTTTGTTCTTTAAGTAAAAAAATTACTTTTATATATGTAACTTTTGGATAATAGAAAGTTTTAATTTATTTACATATTGAACATATCTTAATCATTTAAACTAAAAGAATGAGTTAACGAGTATTTAATTTTACCAACGAAATTATTTACAACATTTCTTTTTTAAAAAACTTCTGTCTGTGTAAGAATAACATATATCTGTTATTTCGACTTTCAATAACAATAAAAAAAAAACCTTTCTACTCATGCTTTAAAATGGAAACAATATTTAACATTTGTCAGAAAATGTTGAGATGTTTTTAAGACTGCATGAATAAAACTTCAACAATTTAGCATTCATGCGAATAATGAAAGGGGAAAAAGAACTCTGAAAACATTCATTCAACATTTAAATTCTGCTCATTTAAATAACAAATAAAAGTAGCCGAGAGAATGATTTCTAACTTCCAGCTATTCGCCATCTTGTTAGAATGCAGATACGGTGCTTGAAAAGTCTGATTCGTTTTAACATTTTTATAGCTTGCTTATGAATCTTTCAGCTTGTTTGGAGAATCTCATAAAAATAGAGCCTCATTATAATGAAACATTGGATGTTTGTTGTTTCGTTTTGAAAGACTCAGTGTCAAATTTGCTGATTGAGTTATTTTCTAAGAGACTAAATAAGGAAAGAAGACACATGTATTTTGAGAAAATTTAGAATAGTAAATATTTTTAAAACTCTTCATACGCACACAATTTACGGTAAATTTAGGAATAGGCCAAATATTTGCAGTTTATTGAATTTTTAACCTAATACGTTCATACCACACTATAACAAACGTTTATGAAAAAAATATATAGATGCTTTTGTAATTTTCAAGCATTGTAAAAAATAATCCGTTTAAACATTTTACATCATACTTTAACATTTATTGGTTTGACACATCCAACGTTTTTTTAAACTTTAGATTTGGTTATCCTTTTAATTGAAAGGGTTTTTGTCACATTTTTATTATTATTTGTCTCAGCAGTAGTCATTGTGTGTGTACGTTATTTGATTCTGTTTACATGGATCTTTATAAATTACATTTTTCTTTTTTAGGGGCCATATCTTAAATCCTCATCCCTTTTTCTCTTTGGTGGTCATTTTTTTTTTTATTTTCTCTCTTTTTAGGCCACTTATTTCCCCCCTTTTATTTTTCTCTCTTTTCGCTCTTTTTTATTAAAATTCTAATATCGAAAGTTTTTAATAGAACAGTTTTTCTTAATAGATTCGTACGGTACCATCTATGATTGCTTATCAATGGAAAATAGTAAATGAACATAAGAGATAAATGTCCCATTACGGACAAAAGCATTTTCTTAACAATGTTTAAGGAAATATAAAATATTGTGATAATATAAAGTAATCTTGCTTTGCGAAATTTTACGCGGATGATAAAACTGTGTAATATCGCATCAATAGATCTCAGATTGTAAATAAAATTTACTATTGCCTAAATGCTCCGACAAGTATTATCGTTTAATGTAAAGATACAAATTGTATTTTCAATTAACTGCAATTTTGAATAATACATTGATGAAGCATAAAAATGCTACAGCTGTCACTCAGAAGCTTTGTTATTAAGTCTGATGTAGTCTGTATAAAATATAATTGAATGTTCAAGTGCACATATTAAAGATTTTTTTTTGATGAAAGGGATGATCAAAAACTTAAATACAAACATGCTTAAAATGGTAGCTTAAGAAAGAAAACAAACATAATATAGGAAATTTTAATCATAGTAATTAATCGCTAGAACAATTTCATCATTCAGATACTTTTATTAAATTAAAATTATTCAAAGACAAAGAATTCGCAATATATTTCAATCAATGAATTCACTATATATTTCAATTAGAAAAATAAACTACTGCAGATTTTCGATCATTACAATTATCACGATTATAATGAATCCGGTTTAAATTGTCATCATTTAATAATTATCTCATACCATATTTATAAAAATAGGTTTTTTTAAGCCTCTAGCTCATTCATTTTAAATTAGTGGGGCTTGGAATACAAATATCTTCATTTTGTTTTAAATCTTTAAAAATACTTTCTTAAAAACATCGTTTACTCTTGAATAAATTACATTAATTGGACTATTTTACTGATTGAACTAATATATAATTGTAATATAATTAAATATATGCTTAAAAGAGTACAAATGCTTAAATATGTGCTTAATAGAGTACAAATGCTTAAATATGGGCTTAATAGAGTACAAATGCTTAAATACATGCTTAATATGCTTAAATATATAAAATATTAAATATATTATTAATAGAGTAGTTATTTGGCATACATATATGATAGTGTAGCTGTGTTTCGAAATCATATTATTTATATTATCAAGTAATGACTAAAATATTCTACATATCTTCTCTGAAGGAGAATAAATAAATTAAAAACACTTTGTATCTTATACAAGCAGAGGTTTTATTCAGTTTTTTTTATATCAAATTTAGAACGATATCTTAAATAAAATAGAAAATATAGACAAAAATAAACTTTGCCAGCTTCCTCTTTTTGGTACAAATATTCACAATTAAAGATCATTCATTTAAATGATCATTCGCAAAGTTTCTAGCTAGTCTATTAAAAAGTTCAATTTGTATACAAAATATTTTAACGACTAAAAAAAGAATAAATAATTGGTATAGTCTTATTGAATTCTTATTTAAATATATGGATATTTTTACATGAAATTGAAAGTAATTCTCAACACTTTTACTTATTTTTCTTCGTGGAACATTATTAATTTTGTTTCCTGTTTTAAACGACGTATCTCGAAAAGGTTCCAGGTAATTTCTTGAAATTTGGTATACGTATAAATTATGATATATTAAAGGAATTTAGTTTCAGGAATCTTAAAATAATGCCAAATATTTGGAATTAAAATTGATTAAAAAATGGTATGAGGGAAGATATTAAGTTTATTTTAATTTTTTAATATATACATTTATATAATGCAAGTAATAAAAGACACTTTTTGACTCAACTAGCTTAAGATATAACTTAGAAACAATCGATGAAAATTCATAATTTCAAAAGTTTTAAAATGAAATATATTATATATTATAAAATATATCTTCAAAATTCATTTGATATTTTCACTCAAAAATGTATATATATATATATATATATCTCCTTGGGCTACAGTGGTCCATGCGGCTCCCATATATTGCCAAATTTGATCTGGTGTAGCAGCGGGTGGTGTATTCCGGGCCAGTCGTAGTGCAAGCATGGACCACACATTTTTGATTGGCGATAGATCGGGAGAACAAGCAGGCCAAGGAAGCAATTCAATCTGATGGGTAAAGAAGAACTCTTAAACATTGCGTGCCACGTGTGGTCACGCATTATCCTGTTGGAATATAGCTGATGGCAAGCGCTGAAGGTATGGGAGGACCACGGGTTCCAACACCTCAGAGATGTAGCGCTGGCTGTTCAGTGTACCAGTACTAGAGGGGTGCGGGAGTAAAAACCACAACCACCCCAAACCATGATACCGGGTGTAGGACCAGTGTGGTGATGCATAAAGCAACTGTTCAGCAGCCTCTCTCCACGGTGTCTCCAAACTCGAATCCGACCATCGTGATGTTGCAGGCACAAGCGGTATTCGTCAGTAAACACAATGTCGTTCCATTGCGTTGTCCATGTCCGCCGTTCATCGCACCATTGGCGGCGCAAACACCTGTGGTTTTAAGTCAAGGGTAAACGAAGCTATGGACAACTTGAGGACATTCCACTCTGCTGCAAATGGCGTCCAATGGTACGAGCGGACACCGAATGACGTGTAGCAGACTGAATCTGTTGTGCTATGGTTCGTGATGTGGCTGCGCGATCCATCACTGCCATGCGCACAATCTGCCTGTTATCAAGGGCAATGATGCAACGAGATGGGTGCAATCGGCCCCGTCGGTCAGTCGTTCCCTCCTGCATCCAGCGATCACAGATCTGCATCACAGTTGCTTGATTTCGTCCAACACGTCGACCGATTTCTATGAAGGATAATAAGCAATCCCTATAGGCTGCTATTCTTCCTTGGTCGAATTCAGAAACTTGGTCAAAAGACGCTCGATGTCTTACACGAGGCATAGGTAAACAGCTTACGCAAAAAAAAAAAAAAAAACGCACGAAAAAACAATTGCCATACTTCAAATCGCCAATCTGTTCTCCTCTTTTATAGCGCTTGCGAGTGGCGCTACGGTCGCCCGTGATGTGTGTCAGCGCTGTAATGCTAATGATTTGCATAGATCATCGTCGCAAACGCATGATATAAATTTCACATGGTTTGCATGTTTCCTTCAGGGTGTTGCATTTTGTGTGGCCAGCAGTGTATATATACATTTTTTAAGAGAATTCCTAATAAATGTTAAAGTAATTGTACATTACTCATGAAAAATCATTTTTGCAAATTAATATTAAAGCACGTAATAATGTAATGAAAGGTATGAACCATAATGAACATTCTACAACAAGGGATATTTAAATTTAAGTTCTCAAAATTAAGTAATATGAATATGATTGAAATAAGAATATTTAAATTTCAGTCATTTGCTAAATATCTTAGCGGAAATGAGAATAGACATGTAAGAAGTTGTAACATTTTCACATTTACATATCTTTTAGACAAATTTCTGATTTCAGAAATTTATTATTCTTCAGATTTTTTTTTACTTAATTTTTATTTCTTGTATCTAGCATTTGATGCAAGGATATTATGTATTTATGTATGCGAAAGCAGTTACAGAAGCTTCAACTGAGTTTTGAAGATAACATTTCTTTGAATGCATGAATATTCTTTTAAGTGTTATTCAACTTTTATGCAAATAAGATTTTTTTGGAGCAGTGAAGCATAGAGTAGAACTATTGTTGAAATACCCTTTATGTAAATGAAATACTTCCTGAAGCAACAGAAAAATCTTTCATAACAACGCAATTTTCAAAGAATACTCATAATTAATTCAGAAATTGTGATATTTTTCTTCTTTTCACTCTAAGAAACGTTTACAAAGCAGTTTTGATTTAAATATGGAGAAAAAAAGCGGGAAACTGTCTAGACTTTAAAGTTACTGAAAGATTTAAAATTCTTTGTGTTTGAAAACTTTTGTTTTCGTTGCATTTCAACGTAGAATTTCTCATTGAACGAAATTTTGTAAGTGTAAAAGCGCAAGTTTATTTTTAAATATTTTAAAATTACATTTTGCTTTAACTTTAAATATACATATGCGTTATAATTTTAATAATAGAGAATAATAAATACTACCGTAATGAAAACACAATAATTAATGTAGAATCTTACTCTGAAGTAAATATTATACATATTAATTGAAATTTCAAATCTTTCTTCGTTTTGTAAGATTCTATCTCATATATTTTTTGGATTCTTTTATGAAGTGAAATATTTGGTGAAATGAAGAGAGTTGGATATTGAAACTACTTCTAGAAAAGTTTATTTTTTACAATATTTCACTTGATTTATCTAGAAAACTTTTTACGAATTTCAACATACTCTTACGTAATTAAAATAAATTGAGATTTTTTTGACTAAGTATTATTTTATCTGAAGTAAAAACTTTTTGTCTTTAATATAGTGTTTTATACAAGTATTGTACAAAAGCATGATTTTTAAAAGCAGGGAAATATTAATTTCTTTAAAAAAATCCCTTAAAAATTACATTTTTTTCGATTAATTAAAGTTTTCTTCGTTTTGAAAAAAATACATTAATGATTTGCTTACTTGTATATATATGCTTACTTGTTGCTTACTATATGCTTACTTGTTGTAATATTTTTAAAAAAAAATGAGAAAAGGATATTTAAGAATTTGTAGCAAATATTTGAAATAAAAAATCAATAAGGAAATATTTTCGTGAATGATTTAGCTTGAATATTTACTACAAATAATAAAAACAACACAGATTAGTATTTAAATGTTTATAGCCCAAATAATACCGAATCTTAAAAAAGTTTGATTGAAAGTATACATTTTTCTTTATAAATCCAATATCCATTGTTGTTTATTGTTTCTTATTAATATTCATGTTGGAAAAGAATTTGAAGAAGTTTTCTATTTTATTTTATTGTATTAAATCGAACCATTATCTTTTAAATATAACCTACCTCATAATTAAAATTTATATTAATTAATATTATTATATATTGTACTCTTAATAACATTTTTAATTTATAATGTAATATACGAAAAATTATTATTTTTCAAATATTTCGTTTTATAAAATTTCAGGCAAACTTTAACAAAACAATTATTTTAAAATGTATAAATAATACTGTTATTGTTAAAAATATCTAGAATTAAGATACTATAACTATACCTAGTTTTAATCCCAGTATTTAAATTTATTTTTTAAATTTAAAGAAAATTAGTTAAAGAGTTTCATTTAGTGTTACGCAGAATAAATTAAAAAATCTTATATTAATTAATGTAATCTATATTAAGAGCTTACACTATCTATTCAATTTTCTCCTGCCTTACCAACAAAATACCTTTTTCAGAATAAAGATTAAACGTTACCTAACAAAATAGACCTGAGTAACTTAAATTGGTTTAAAGGAAGCTACCGAGATAAATTCCTTTGCTTTGTTTTTAGTCTTTGCGTGTCTCCGTCTCCTAAACCATTCCAGGGAAAGCTAAACAATTTGAGGAGACAATTTTGACTGCAACTGTGTAGAGAGAGAAACGCTAAGAGAGGCAGAGAATTGAGTGAAATTCATTGAATGGAGAAAGTTAATGGGTTGAAGAGAGAATTCTCTCTCAATACCTTTCTCTATTTAGCTCAAAGTAGATAGCGTTTGGTGATAGAAGCTTCACAGTGTTTTAATTTCGTTGGCTTATGTCTTGTGAGGTTGGAGAATGCATTTGCTTGCTTTTTATCCACTAGACATAAGCCGTAGTTAACCAATCCCAGCAATGTTTACTCTTTTTTGGGCATTATAATCACACACACAATGTATATATATATATATTATTATTATTATTATTATTATTAATAGCAATTAAATCTTAAGAATTATGTTTCAAATAGGCTAAAAATACTTTTATATAAATTACTATCAACTAAGAAAATAAAGAAATTATGTAAGAATATAAGGTTTTTTAACTTTGCTTTCACCGCCTTTGAAATGAACTAAGGATGAAACATATTTTTTGTTTTTTCAAGCAACCCACATAGCAATTACTTTATGATAAAATTGGTAAATACTAACATATGTAAGAATCAGACAAGAGAGAGCAAAAATAAATCATCTCCAAAAACATAAAAGTATTCTGGAACACACACACACAAATATATATATATATATATATATATATATATATATATATATATATATCTTATTAAAATAACAAAGATGAAAATAAAGTTAAAATATTTTAAAACCAAAACCTCAAACCACAATCAATGAAAAAATTTCAAATGGCCTACTATTAAGAAATTTTCACCTTAAGTGAAACCATTGAGAAAATTACTGTAATAAATTTCTAAAAAACCAGAAAATAGTAAAATTACCAATATATGTACAAAATATGGAAATCAATTTAAAATATAAATGGTTATTAAATCGAAGTATATGAGTGTAAAACAAAAAACCTGAAACCCTAATGCATCGAAAATCTATACACTATCAGTCTAACAAATAAAATAAATATTACAAATTAACACTGATTAAGGACAGGATCAATATGGAGATTAACAAAAGAGATATACATTCAGACTCACGATTGAATCCAAATGTGCTTTTTTTTTATTTCATTACTTAAGAATATCAGAACTAAAAAAAATACTTAATTTTGCGTTTATTATTAGGATGTGTTATATTAATGTATTTAACACGAGACGTAGACATTGTTTGCACCCAAAGGAATATATTTACTTTAGATTTAAAACATGTCTTTTACAATTTAAATCAAGTGTTCTTTGTGCTCATATGTATTAGGCGAATAAGAAACATAGGTAATATGCTTGTTGTAATTATTGATAGTTATATCACTATTTATATGTTTATGAACTCGTCCATTCTAATGAATATTAATAGAGCTTCGAGGTTTTCTTTCTAAATTTCAATGTGACTGATTTTATGACATGTATTTTTCGAAGTACGTGACGCTATACAAAATAGTGCTTTATAAATGAAATAAGTTACGGATTGATATTCTCCAAGTACATCAGATGGTATTGTATTTGTAAGATTAAAAATATCATTTGAAAGTTTTTGTTTCCAGTTAGATATCACGTGTATCCTTTGCTGGATATTAAAGACACAGAAGAGAAATTTCCTAATTTTGTGAGGTCACCGCAATGGGATTCTAACACGAAAGAGACTCTTTTAGTTTTGCTTAGCTTCTTATTTTAGAATCTAATGAGGTGTTTTATAATTAAAGCTATGAGGTAACTGTTGGCTATATAAACTAAAAATAGCAAAACAGCTCCTGCTCATAAAAAAAAAATCAATGATGTAATTTAAATTTGCTCACAAATAAGTTGCGCATAATTTAAGATAATAAGTTGCACATCTAGTCCTTCCTACGATATCAATCAATTTATAATTATGAACCAAAAAGATGCTTATAATATTCAAGTAATTTGTAAGATATAGAAATTACTTTATTTAGAAATTTACCATTCAATCTTAGGTCTGCAAACTCAATTGAAGTTTAAATTTAAACATCTTTAACAAATATCGTTTAATTTGAAACGTCGTTTACTCAATTTCTTAAGAAATTACATCTTATTAGCAAAAACATATGGAGTAGAGATCGTTATTTACTGTAATACCAGTTCTAAGCTCTTGATAAAAAAAAATCTTTTATTTTGAGGGTCACTGAATATGTTTTTACTTAATTAAATATGTGGAATCCTCTGGTTCTTTCTTCTTTCATTATTAAGCTTGATTAACTAATTACAAAAATGCACTTTCAATGCAAAGGAGAATCGAGTCCAATTATGATGTTATCCAACTTATTTTTCACTTTGTTGAATACTTAAAGTTCTATAATAAAATTCAGCAGTAGAGTAACTCGAGAAGATTGTGAGATTTTTGAAATCCATTCCAATCACTTCTGTGATTACTTTGATCCATTCTTAGATTAGGAACAATGGCATCTGACGTCTCATTTTGATTCATTAGCTCAATCACCAACTAAAGTTTAATTCTCTAACTCCAGATTATTCATTTCATTGCTGCTTACAAATGTTATTTACACAATCTGTTCACTATTGTTTATAATTTTTATCTAATCAGCAAAAGTCATGTTTCATTTTTGGAAGGAATTTCGTATCAAAAAATTTATATAGAAAAATTCAGTAGGTTAGATAAAGAAAAATCGCGATGTAGCACAACGTCACAAATGGATATATTGATCAATAAATTATTTTTTCATCTTTTAAATTTAAAATCAAGAAGGTATGAAAAAAAAAGAATTTTTGAAAGCGATGCTCAATTGCATTGTCGAATGCTAATTAAAGCTATATAATAAAATCGACAGTGAACTTTTATTCCAGTGGATACATGATTCCTGAAATATAATCTACATATACCACATATGAATCTTTTTTTTTCTGCAAAACGTTCGTTAGAAGATTGTTTTTAACTTCATCGGATATCTACACGATACTTGTGCGTATGGCTGTGAGTTGCTAAAAAGCTATGATCAGCTACATTTATTTCACTTCAAAATATTTGGAGCTGCTAAACATAAAAATTTAAACGCTTTCTTAGCAAAACAATTTCTTCTTGTTTATATAATTTACGCAAGAAACAAATTCTTATACAATTAACAATTCATTTCTGAATTTTTATTGAATTAACCAGTTATTCATTAATTATACTTAGGTTTTCCGTCGACCAGCCATTTTGATTCGCGAATGTAAATTCTACGGAGATTCTAATTAACTTCTTTCGTTAAGGATATGCATTTATTGGAATACTCTAAAATATATTCACAGAATTAAAATGAAAGGAATTTTTCTGTCTATATACTTTTTCTCCTCTTTTTGACAGTATTTTCATGAATGATTCAATGATATGTTTGAAGTGGGCCCGATTATTCCTAAGTGCTTAAAAATACATACTAAAAATGTAAGAAAATCAAATAAAATACAAAGCATCCTTAGTCTTTCCTCTTGGAAATGCATTTCTCTACATTGAAATGAGCTAAAGTCTAGATTTGAAAAAAGTATCTAAAAATTCTATAAGGTTAACATGACGGTCACGAATTCAAATTAGCTTGTAGATGAGAGGCTTAAGTAACAATTTGTAATTACTTAGATCCTCAGTGTCTTGATTTTCAATTGATGTATTTTGTTGCATCACACATTTTTCTTTGCAAAAAACAATTGTTTCATTGCTGTTATACAACAAAAGAGGAATTCTAAACCCTTTTAAGATTTTAATTTATTTGCTTTGTTAACTTTAAATATTTTTTGTCACACAAAAACAAATAAAGCTATTTTAAAAATTCTGCAACATGCACTGCATAGAGAAAATTCATTGAAGTTTGGAAAGTATATGATTCAAATCCCACTAAAAGTGTGATGATAAGAAATATTTGAAATCTATGAAGTTTCAGAAAATGAAAAAATTTCGTTTGATAATGAGTATTAATTATAATTTTATATTTATTTCCATTATTATCATAATACACGATGAATGCAAGATACTTTCAATTTTAATACTAATTTCAAATTGTATGGTTTCATTAATTAAGAGAAGCTGTTTCTAGTTAAAATAAAAACTAATGTTAGCACAGTTTAATCTTTAAAATCATGATGAAGGAAGAGACAACCGTGGGAAAAGCTATGCGATATAGTTACTTAAAGCAAGTTTTTTATTACTAAACTCTTATAGTAAACCTATGCGATTCATTATAAGAGGAAAAAAAAACCCTTGCTGTTCTTAGTTAATAATTAGCATAATACCTCTTAACTCAATGATCTCTAATTAGCTTTATTTACTATACGCTTATCTTAGAAAGCGTTTCTTTTTTTAAAAAAAAATCCCCGCAAATATTGCTACTTGAATGTTATTTATGAGATTTCTTACTTAAACCTTGCATTTCATTCTATTATTTTGAAATATAAGAAAGAGGAAGACATTCTGCTTCATCTAGAAGAATTCCTTATGACATTTTGTGATACGATAGATATGCAAAAGATCATCTCTAAATCTAGAAAACTGTATTCAAGAGACATTGTTTATGTACGTAATATTCAATTACAATCAACGTAACATTAGGATGCAATTTTGTGTTCTTTGCATAATATTGTTTGTTGTTAATCATATTAACCCTTCATAGAACATCTCTATGTTCACTCTTAAAACTCCTGTCTCAGTGCAGGTAACATATAGGTACGCATATAGTATTTGTTGGGGATTTATTCATATCTAACAATTTATATGTAGAAAGAAGTAATATACAATAACAATTTTTAAAAGACAAACGATTAGAACTTCATAATTTTTCTCAAATCACGAGATAATTAATTTGAAATGCACAATTCACCTTGAACCAAAATAAGAATAAAATTATTGTCTATCTAACATTTCTAAAACATTCTACCTCTTTCCTAAAAATAACGCCTCTTTCTCTAAAGTCTTCTCTATAAAGTCTGGGTAATGTTATGTATTAAAGGCAGTTAACAAAATTATTTGTTGCCAACTAAGCTTAACGAATTGTTTTCCTTTAAAAAATTCATTTAGAAAGCAGCACATGATATTATATCTAGTTTTAAGACATCACATTCCTATTACTTTTTATATGCTTATTCCTGGCAAAGAGGTTTTAGACATTGAAAAAATTGGCATTAAAAATACTTTGCCTTAAATTTAGTTGAGTTAGAAAAAGATAATGAATCATAATTGCTTCCAAAACAAAAAATGAATTTATAATTTTAGAGAATATTTTAAAATATAACAACCAGGTAAATTTATGTATACATTAATTTTTTTGTTTTTTAATATACACCTAAATTAGTTACTCACCAAGAATAATACTTACTAACAAGTAAGAAACTGTAGGAAAAAAGTATTTTTTTTTGTTTATTTAACAATTCATATTTGCATAGAAATTGCAAATTAAAGCAAATTTTGATGACGATAAAGGAAGCGTTTATTTTAATAAAAACATTAAACTCATAAACACATAAAAAGCGACATAAAATTTGGGGGAATAAAATACAGTCAAAATGATACAAGTCAACTTAAAGTAAACCTACATAAATGCATTTTTAGTTATTGGAAATTACTCCTTAGTGCCTATAAATATCTAGTATTGTTGATTTTTTAATGTTATCATATGAAGAATATATACATAGAAATAATGCATATATTTATGGCAGGCTTTAATAAGATCTGTATTTTTTAAAACAGATTAATCGAAATTTTAGATGACAGTGTAAATCATGTATCTAAAGATAAGCACGTTTTTGAAATATATTATTGAGCATGCATCTATTGTCATTTTTGATAGCGCATTATCTATGGTATTATATTATTATTTATATTGATGTTTTAGTTTTTTACCTTGAGTCAGGTGTTAATTTCGCCAAATAGAGATTTTTCGTTTTCCCGACGTTTCTACAAATCCGTAACATAAACACCTTAGGAAATGAGGGAAATGTTTTACTATGTTAGGCCGGAGATCTTTCAATTGATCTGTTATGATAGGAGACTTCTCAGAGCTTGGTAATAAATCCAGAATTAAATCATGATCTGTGTGTAGTTTATATGAGTGCTCATCTAACACAAAGCATGTGGTAGTAAGTGGAGCATTTTCCAATATTTTACTTCTGGTTTCTGAAATAAAATTTCATTTATTACATAAAATAAAGACTTAACTCACTTTCTTTTATCATGTATCATTTTTTCTCTTCTCTTAAGGTGATCACGACATTAATGAGGAAAAAAATTATTTTCTTATTGTCGCTTTATTGAAGGACTTAATTGCAAATTACACAAAGCTTCTGGGAGTCTTTGGTGTTAACGATGGAAAAGAATTATGAAACTGAAATAATGCCTTATTAAGGTTTCTTTAAAAGAAAATGTGATGATATATTTATTTTTTTATTAGATTGGTAACGGAGTGTGATTTTTGAGAGCTTCAAATACTGAAGATAAATTAGTGTTGAAAACTAATTAATTCTATTGATTGGAATATCACAGAAGTGATTCAAAATATTTATTTTGGATGTTTTAATTATTCAAACGCAAATAAAAAAGATTTTATTTGGCTTAAATAGTTTTTCATTTTTCTTTTAAAAAACTAGCAAACGAAAGAAATTTTTCACTCTCACGAGTGAAATAATTTCTTAATATCTCTTGTACATCATTCATGATTTTTTTCTTACCAAAAAGACTTTTATGATGTGCCTCCATGACATTTACAAATATGATGTCACAACGAAAGAAATTATTCCAAACAGTAAAATGGAAAGAAAAGGAAAATAGCAGTCGTATGAAAACATATACAAATGCCTTGTTTCTCAGTCATAAACATATTTAGTCTTGACAGTTATGCACTTGTATTCTTTTACATTGTATATAAATTTACTTCAAAACTTTTGTTTTCAAAATAGGGAGAAAATAATTATGGTTTCTTATCTTCGAAAGTAAAATCATATTTTCTTGAAGATATCATTTCGATTTCTATTTTTTCAATTTTTAAGTATATGTGATACACATATACTGAATATTTGCACATAATTCTTTCTTGGTTCAATTTAAATATCTCAGATTTTATTTGAGTCGAATAATAGTTCATGAATCTGTGATTGCGCAAATTACTGTTCAGATTTTTTTCTCCTAAATAAATCAAATACTTTACTTATAAGCACAATAAAAATATTCATTGTTCTTGCTGAATTATTCTATTAATATACGATAGTTAGATTTAATATTTTGAACTTATATTAAGACGATTGTTAAATAATAGGAAATCTTATTAGTAATGTTTGTTCAGTATTTGCAGGTATTATTATTATTTGAAATTTAAAATTTGAAGGATGCGTTTTATTACTAAGCAGAGCTACACGTATTGATATAATTTTTTTATCCTTTTAATTGCTGAATAGAAACAATATTTCTTATAGTGAGAAGTTTCATTCGTATTTTTAAATAAAACGCTCCATTTTAACTTAATATTCAAAGTCTTAATGGCTATGTTTAGTTGATATATTTACAAAATAAAATATCTATTTGAATAATCAGCATCTTTTATGTAGTGAGAATATTAGGAAAAAGAAATGTAATAACATGTTTGAATGATATACAAAATTCTTCAACTATTCAAAGGAATTTTAATGAAAAAATAAGTCTTTTTATGTTTATATAATCAGCTATGTGATTCATAGTTTTGAATCTCGTAATACAGAACTGAGTTTCCACTGAATGGGTCTCTTTAAAATGATTCCATAAACACTGTTAGAATACGAAGAATAATGTTAATTTAATATGAAAGAATCTTTGGTTGCATGTTGTTCAATACATTATTCAATGTAATTACAATTTTTCTTTTTCTTTCTTACTTTAACCTACCCTTACTTTAATTACCAAAATTACTAGTTTGACTAAACATTCATTTGCTCGACAAGTCTTCTTGATCAATTTTTAGTTTTTCAAAGACATTTAATTAACTAATTCATCTACCAAACTTTGTACTCCAACAACTTAGTAATTGGATTAAAAGTCTGCTTTCAAGGGGGATATGTTGCACAATATATAATGCAATCAATTGTTCAGATTCTCTGTATAATTTATCGACACTTTAATGCGTTAAGCATATTTTAAAGAAAGCATTTTCAGAATTAAAAAAAAGAAATATGTATTACTTTTTTCGTCGGATTAAATACATTTAAAATTTATTGTAGTTTTCTTGGAACAAGCGCTATGACATGACAGGAAATTAATAATTATGAGCAATTTGTTTACAAAAGATAACTTTCTTAGAAAAAATTCATTTTTTTCATTGCATACTTAGTATACTATTTATTTTTAATGTAAAATAATTCAAACTTGACATTATGAAACTTAGCAATAAATCAACAATGTAAAATAAAAAGAAAATAATTCTTAATGATTTAGTTTTACATTTAAAATATTGTTTAATTTTTAGACTACTATAGTTAGGTTATATAAATATATATACATACATACATATATATACATGGATAGGTAAATAATATTGTAACACTTTTTATAAAACATGTTTCTTTGCTTAATATGGTGTAGGAAACCCGTTGGCATCCAAAACAGCTTGCAGTCTTCTCGGAATGGATAAATACAGTTCCTGTATGTGTGCCAAGGGAATATTATACCATTCTTCCTGCAAAACGGTGGCAAGTTCAGATAACGATGTTGGCGGTGGATAACGAGAACGCACTTTCCGTTCCAATGTAGACCACAAAGGTTCGATAATATTCAGGTCTGGTGACTGTGGTGGCCAGGGGAGATGGGACAAATCCTCCTCGTGCTCAGAAAACCAGTCCTGGACAATGTGAGCTGTGTGAACAGGGGCTTTGTCGTCTTGGAAGACACCATCACCATCGGGGAACAAAGTTTGTACCATGGGATGAACTTGATCTGCCAAAATGTTCACATAAGTCTTGGCAGTCATGTGCCCTGACACAGTTATCATGGGGCCAGCAGAGAACCACGATATGGCTGCCCAAACCATAACAGAACCCCCACCATGTTTCACTCTTGGCAACAAGCAGTCTGTATTATAGGCTTGAGATGGCGTTCTCCAGACGTAAACTCGGCCAGAAGTGGGAAACAATGTGAAAGAAGACTCGTCAGACCATATTACACGCTTCCACTGCCCTATAGTCCAGGCTTTATGACTTAAACACCACCTTTTCCTGTTACGGGCATTAGCATCACTGATGAGTGGCTTCTCAATTGCAGCACGGCCAGAAATTCCCTGTTTATGAAGCTCCCTTCTAATTGTTTTGGTGCTCACAGGGTTCTGTAACACAACATTCATTTCAGCAGTAACTTTTGCAGCTGTGGTCTTCTTATTTTTTGTCACAATTGCCCTTAATGATCGTCTGTCACGATCACTCAGCATACACTTTCATCCGCGCTATGATTTAGCAGATGATGTTTTTCCGCTTTTCAAATATGCGGAATAAATCTTCGATACAGTACCTCTTGAAACACTAAACACCTCGGCTACCTTGCTTACGGAAGCATCTACCATACGTGCTCCAACAATTTGCCCACGTTCGAAGTCTGTTAACTCTGACATAATGCAATGACAACCTCACATAACAGTACTCCGACAACAACTGAACTGTTTAGCACATTTACGAAGTTGTGCAGGTGGCGTTAGTAGTCAAAAACGCCAGTGCCACCTACATATTTCATTAAAATCAATCTTTCTTTTCAAACATGCATTTTACAAGGTGTTTCCATATTTTTGTCCACCCCCTGTATATATATATGTTTGTGTGTGTGTGTGTGTATGTGTGAATGTGTGAGTGATATGTGTGTGTAATAAAATTACGTTATTGAAAGGAAACCCATACAACCATAATTAATGCGTATATGTAAAATTTCTTTATTTTTTTAATATCTAAAAGTTTAAATTACGATTTCATATATAGAACTGAAAATTAATTTAACTAGTCTTTCGGCAAATTTTCCCACTCACCTGAAATTACAAAATAGCAACTTGGCTTACATGACTATGAACACACATACACACGTATGTATGTTTGTTTGTATATGTAAACATGTAATAAGTTTTATTTTTAGGGTATAAATGTCATACGAGGAATTTTAAACTGAAAGTGATAAAAAGATAAAATAATTGTGATTAGTTTCTTATGAACGGTTTTAAATTAAACCCACTTTGTCTAAATTACCAGTTACGCTTCCTGTTCTAATTATAAAACAATTTAATTTATTCAACCTTTAATCGTGTCTAACCACCATGCTCTCTTAAAACTGAAAATTATTTCACATTCTTTTTTAAAAAAAATTTAATGTAAATGTTTGATTCTTTTTAGTTGTTTTGGACATCGCAAGCATTTTTGTTTATTTTATTTTTGCACAGAATAACATTTTTTGCTTCTCACCTTTTCTGCTCCTTTCTAAATATGTTTATAAAACATAATCTATTTTAAGAAATAGCCGCACGAGGCTAAAAAAGGAATATACTGTATTGTAATAGGAACACACAGCAACATAGAACTAATTCACTACTCAGATACTTTAAAGAGGACACTCAAAGTTGTTCTTCATCCATCGCACTACTCCTCTCCAACCCAAAATAACTACTTCACAACGGTCGAGCTATCCCTGTTTGACCAACCCTCTCCAGCAGATATTTACGAGCATTTCTAATTAAAATGGATAAAGAGCCCTGACAAAGTCACCAACCATGCTTGGATTAACCAGGGGAGGACTCTTTTAGAGTGGAGAGAGGGTGCACTTGACATGTCCACATTCATAAACATAATGTAATTAAGTCGAGTTCTTGCGCCGCCGTCTGTTAAGGCTAGTTGGATAATATGAAAGAGATGTTCGCATTCAAATTTTCAACAGATGTTTAGAGCTTTGAAAGGAGTTAAAGGCGTTATTGAGGCATCAAAATTGATCAGTGCAGTTTCCTGAATAAAACTTCTTATGATATTCAACATAATGCATGAAAATCACGATTATTTAAGCGTAGTAAGCGAGTATAGAAATTTCGTATCATGAGAGTTACTTTCTATTTATGCATTTATTCGAAGTATAAAAAATTATGAACAATAAAATATTATTCCTGATACCTGAATACTGCAAATTTTTGCATTGATGAATTCTACCCTTAGATATACTTTTGATATGAGGCCCACTGCTGATTGTACTAAATTTGAATGTTTTTTATTCACTCTTGGTTTGTGTTTGCATATGTAATTCGTTACAATTACAGTGTTTATTTGTTTCACACGATTTTTATCTTCTTATTGATTGCAATGATCTAAGATGGATTAATTTCTACTCTAACATTTAATTTCTATATTTGCATAATATTTAATAAAGGTAAGTTTTCAAAGATAAATTTGATGTAAATTGCGATTCTTTTTTTCATTAATTCCCTTTTTTAAAAATATTTTGTTGACTTCATAAGGTTAAAAACAGCATTCCCGAGATTTTACAGTAAAGATATTGAAAAATAAATGTACCAATAATATATTTTATAAAATCCTCTTTGATTTAAAATCATTTTCTGATTGTAAGTAGGGATCTCATTATAGCAAATTTATCATACGTATTCATGAAATTCAGAAATACTTATTTTAAACTTACTTTTGACTTAGAAAAATAAACTTGAGTTCCAATATCTTAATGCTTATAAACATTATGAGAAAAGTATAAGATAAGAAAGTATTGTTCTAAAAACTTTATCTTGTGATCCCAGAAATATTTAACATATTTTAAAGTTATTGCTGTTAAATTCGTCTTACATTTGTTTTAGGAATAAATCAAACATTTAAAAGATTTGAATGAAACAAGAAAAATGGACTAGAAAGATAAAAATACTTATTTCATTTTAATCCGAATTAATTAAGATCATGAGCTATGTTAAAAGGTTTATATCATATTAAAATTTACAGGCTAAGAATAAAAACTGAAATTATACAATTTATATAAAAAAATTAAAATATATTAATTATAAGACGCTTAAGCTTAACGAATCAACTTCATGCTCTCATTTACCTGCCAAATACAGTTTCAAATCACTAATTAGGAAAAAAAATAGATTGATTCATAAATACACATACGTCTAATTTTTAAGTAAGCTATTTCTACCAAAATAATTTTTTTCCGTGAAAGATTTGAATAATTTGTATTCCTCTCACTGTTCTTAGTTTCCATTAAGAGATAAATCTCGACTTTTTACTTATTTGAAAGCGATATTTAAAACAGGATTGGAAATGGGTAGTAAAATCTAAAAAGTAAACTAGATTTAAAATTTAACATTTTTGCTTCTCACACCTTAGGGTTTCTAAAGTTATATGGTTACCCAATCTAGAAAGCGGATTAAAAATATTCAAATAATATTCATGTAGTTTGCTTAATAATATTAACTTCCTCACGTTAAACTATTTATAAACTATTTATTACAGGTGATGGATTCGTACTCCCCATAATAAGTAAATAATATCTTTGCAGTAATAGGTATGATTAACCAGAAAATATTTTTGAACATTTAAAAATTTTTGATGGTTTTATAAGTTCTCTAGCAAATTTATAACATAATAAATGTTATTAAATATATATTTTTACTACAGCATCGGTCTCTTTTCTGATAAGGGAATTTAAATGCAACAGAAAGTGGGGTAATTTTTAAATAAATCTGTACTCATTTTTACTTACTTAATAATCAAAAAATACTATTCCTACAATCTTTAAGTGTGCAAAATGTTTAATACTATGATGTTAATTATCGTAAATGGGAAAGTTTTTTCTAAAGTATTAATGAGTTTTACAGCGACAAAAACTATTTTTGCTTTTAAAATTTACAAAATTGTTTTTTGCCCTTCCTTTCTATTTTTCGGAAAAAGTCAAAACTACTTTTTATGTGCCTTGTCATTCCTATATTTCAAAAAGTAGAATTTTAAAGTTATTGGCATGTTTTTCAATTTACATTTATTGAAGTTAACTACAGTTTTTATAACAAATTTAAATGAAATAACTTTTTATTATTAATATTTAAACTAGTTTTGTTATTTATGTTATTTTAATATTTATTATTAAAATGATATTGTTATATCATTTTAGTAATATTTTTATGATACCAATTATATAGCAGACCTTACACACAGGAGGATAAAGTACTAAGAACTTGGTTTATCGACTTAATACTCTAGGAATTAACCATTAAATAAATTTATCCAATTTTAAGCAAGCCTCTTAGATAACGATAAGAATTCACCAAATCAAATGACTGCAGACATATATAAACGTACCTGCATCTAATCAACTTATGTCGATCCCGTGTAATCCTTCTTTGTCTAGCAGACGAATCTTCTTTCAATACATCAAAAGAAAATGAATTACTGTTGTTTTCCTAATTAGTCACACAATTTACTGCAATGTAAACCAAAATTGCTCTACAATGCTTAATTGCTGTTGACAATGCTACATTTTAAGTAAGCGTGTTTAATTACATTCGGTTTGTAAGTTAAATCACTCAGCTTTCTCTATCAAGAAGAAATTTTTACCGAATAAGTGATACATCTTAGATTTCTTGGTAAAAACGAGAATTTTTTAATCATACTTACGTAGTTGAAACGTTCTTTCAATAACAGTAATCATTATGAAATGTTTATTAAAATACATATAAACCGTATTTTTGTTGCGGTAATAGAAAATCTGTAAAATATATTAAATAGGTTCTACCACGTTTTTCCCTTCAAGTATTACTTTGGGGACTCTAAATGATGTTGTTTGATTTGAAGATCTCTTCCATTGGAAGAAACGTGACTTAAGTGGAATTAGATTAGAATTTTTGAAGTGTAGTGCATAGTTTTGATAAATTGCATTTAATACGAAGTTGGTTGGTGGTAGTGATTGTGAGCTGAAGTTATCAATATGAGATATCTGTATCATACCTGCTCTGAGAAAGTAAGTTTAGAAGAGAACATAGAAAAGATGAATAAACTATCATGGAACTCTACTTATCTCTCGAACCCAATTGGTTCACGTAAGAAAAGTAATTAATTATAATATTAAAGATTATGTTCTGTCGCATATAGGATATATTCACAGATATTGTTGGCTAGGGATTAACTTGAATAAAGTACCAAATATTTAAACATCAAAGTTTAATACCAAATGCTCGTGATATATATTAAAAATATGTTACTCGCAGTTGTTGCTAATCTTTTCCCTCATAATCATTTGTCAAGCATTTCTCAATATTGTGCGTAAATACGAAGATGTTTGTTAATAAACAACATGAACTTTTTGCGCTTTAGAATGTTAAGAAAAACCTACAAAAAAAAAAAGATCTTCCTCAATATTAATGTGTAGATACTGAGGTGTTTATTAAAATTAGTCCTGTGAGCATTTTTCGACTCAGAATGTTCAGAAAAATTCATAAAATTCAAGAATTTATCAATATTAGTAGGTAAATACTATGGTATTTATCAAAATAAACAACGTCAAACTTTTTTCACCTCAGAATACTGAGAAATTCCTAAAACTCAAAAATTTCTTGTGTAAATGTTATAATGTTAATTAGAAAAAACTAAATCAACATTTTTCCGCCTTATAATGTTAAGAAAATGTAACAAAAATAAACAATTTCTCAATTTTAATGGGCAAATACTATAATGTTCATTAAAACAAATAACATGAAGTTTTTCACCTTAGATGTGAGAAAATCCGCAAAAATTAAAAAAAAAAAATAAAATAAATAAACCTCATTATTAGAACCTAAATAATATGATGTATTCCTTTTCCGCATCAGAATGTTGAGAAACACACACAAAATATATATTCCACACAAAATATATGTGTCTATATATATATTCAGAATGTATATTCAAAATATATATTCCAAAAAAATTACGTCCACAAAAATTTATTCACAGTGGATAAATTTAAATTTGAAATTGACATATGTTCCACATAAGGTTTTATGTATGTATTTCTAGTTTTATAATCCTAAAAATAAAGTTTTCCCTTTCTTAAAATATTTATTTTTATTTTAAACATGCAAAAAAAGGACACTATCTCAATGACGGCCTTAATAAATCGAATATAAGATTATCAATTATAAAAAAAATCAGAAAAACATTAAACGAACCAAATAAGACATAGAGATACTTTCATATCACTCATCTGAAATATATATTTAAAATTTCTGCAAGCAAGAGCAGTGTTTTAAGGAAGGAGTAATAAAGAATAAAACGAATAAATTTGTTCTCGTCTTGCTCAATGTCGCCTCCTCATTACTCTGTTCTCCTCTTTCACCATTACAAAACAAATACCATTAAAACCCCCCATTGGCTAATACCGCTCTTTAAAAATAACAATCCATAATCGCTGAAACGCAGCAACGCTCAGTGCCGTGTTATTAAAATACAGAAATGTAACGAGTTAGGACGTCCTTAGTTCTAACTCGGCAAGACCCGGTGCAAGAACTAAAAGTGATTTCCCGAAAGATTTAATACGACATAAACTACGTATTAAGTCCAATACCCAATAAGGATTTTTGGGGTCGTCGTTTTATGGGTTTTCTCATAAACTCTATTCGTTTTCTACCCCCCCCCCCAGCTCGTGGGGGAGGGAGAACCTAGAAGAAAAAACTATAAATAAAAAACGACACTAAAAACGCAGCGTGTAGTGGTCCTCCAGCTCTAAAGAGTGAACCGTTAGTTTAAGAACCCATTACTTTCTGTCCGTCTGTCCTTATTAGCTGTTTTATGTGCTTTGCTAAAAGATCGCGGGTCTGTACGAAGGCACGGAATTCCACATAAAACGAGAGTCCTGGTGGGGCTTGTGTGTATATATTTTTTTATTTTGCTGTCGCGGTCGTTCTGCCGGAATGTGTTTGTTTTTAGCACTTTTAAAACCCGTTGTTCAAACAGCCTCTATTTAATCTGTAGTGGTTGGTCTGTGCTCTTTTTAAAAGCACGGTGGAAGTTTGATGGTTCGGCCATGAATCTTCGAAGAGCAACTCGTTCGTTGCAACGATGGTAGATAATGTTTTAAAACATGTATTGTTTTGAAGAATTTTTAGAATGCCCCCTCCTCCCCCTCTAAAATCTGCGATGGGAAGTTGAATAAAATAAGATATACAGTAAATGGTGTATCCGGTTCTTCAACTAACACTTAGGGCTATTTTATGACGTTATTTGATTTGAGAGCTTGTGATTTGTGAAAAACCCACGACGTAAATCAGCATATATATATATATATATGTATATATATTCCTAATATATACCTTCATTTTTGGTTATTCATGGACAAGAACTAAAATAGCTTAAAGATTTGGACTGTTTTATGGACTGAGTTTCAACCGAACATACACGGAGAAAAAAGAAATACTCAAAAATGAATACCTAGACGTACTCATTTTGAAATGAGTATGTTTGTATCAGATTTGAGCGTATACCTTTATCGAATGTGAACATTACAAGTATTCAAAACCAAAAAAAAATGGGAAATCAGCATTCTCAAAAAATTATTACAGATATAAGGACTATAAGAGTTCCTTTTATATACTGACTACGTATTTTACAAAGTGGGTTTCAAAAACAAATATGGTTTGCTTTAATATTTCGAACTATATTTCGTATTTACCACGCTACACGCGGTAGAATACAGGAATACTAAAATGAGTATGTACGCATACTCATTTTCGCGTCTGTGTTTGTTTACATTTTTGTCTCAGTCACGGAATATATACTTCATGAGAAAGATTCTTTTATTTAAGATATAAAAATGTTGAATTGTTATTGATCATGATTTTTTGATTTGAAAATGATTTTCTGTGAGTAGTTATTTGTGCTTTACAGGTGTTTTTTTGTCTGTATTCACATCGTAATCGTAGCTTAGTGACTTCTTACATTAATTTGCATTAAAATTATTCTCATACAAGTAAATATTTGTGTATGAAGCTTATATTTTATAGAATAAAAAAAAGCAGTGTTGTTAAAATTTTTAGCCATTACTATACAGCGATGATTCTCCACAAGAATTCCATTTTTTTTCACTTCATAAGTGTGTAAGGAAACTCTTTTTTTTTAATTGGCAGAGAAATTATTATACATTTTTATCTTGTTTTAAGATATATATTTGTATGTAAGGTTTTACTATTTTCGAAGAATTGTACATCCGTATTTTGTTCCAATAATACTGTGTGGTAATCAAAAAAGTTAGAAATGATACTTCAGAATAAAATGTTGACAAAAATAGTTTTTATTCCTGATTAATTTTATTATGAATTGAAGTAAATTTCAGATGCTTTATGACAGGAGTAAGATATTTCAGAATATATATATTTTTAAAGAATATGGTTTTAATTTAAACTCAAATTTAATGTATATTTTGGAACCAAATTTTCACAATCTTATCAGACATCCTACCTGTTATGTCTCATTGTTCATCATATTATAAGTGATTGTCTTGTGTTTCATCACTATTGTCTCACATTTTTTAAGTAATCCAATTTAAACTCCTATGACTTGGGGTTAGAAACTACTACTTGTTTGTGTTGTAATTAAGAATTTGATTTTTATGTAATTAAGGTTTATACACAGATATTTCATATCTTGGTTTATTTTTATAATGTGGCCCAAAATTATTGCAAAATTTTGAATAAATATTTGGTGCAGTATATTCAGATTTTATTCTATTCATGAACTCCAACCTTTATGCACACTGAATAAATAAAACAATCTCTTTTGTATTCGATACATGACACAAATACTATAGATATGTATAATTCATTATAAATTGTAAAAACACTTATAAATGTTCACCTTAGTACAGGGCCAATCATATTATCTACCCCTTTTATATGTTGATACTTGTATTTTTATTTACACAATTTAACCACTTTATTCATGCATTTCTTAAAGTTAATATGCTTGTGCAGAGATGAATTACTTTGTTCTGGTGTTGGTTGGAAGAAACACGAATGACATTTGCACGACAAGGCAATGTTACAGATTCTTAAACAGTACTCAAGATTTATAGAATGTAAAATTTTCTATTTCCTCAAAATTCTGTTTTTTATCCCCAACTGTATCATTCCTATTCAAATATAATTTTAAAAATTAACATTTTATACATATTTTTAAAAATCAGATTATCACTAATATAAGTTTAGGTATGTGTCTTGTTGTTTACAATAGTTAAAATTTCTCTTCATTTACATTAAAACATATAAGTAAAAATTGTATTTGATTAATAAATATTACTTTGAGAAAAAGAATTTAATGCTAGCTAAATATATATTATTAAATTTGAAATTGTATATAGAATTTACATATTCACATATATTTTTCTTAAATACTGTTGAAACCTATTTGAAACATTATAATCAACTTATGATTAAATTAATTTTGTTTGCAAAACACATTAAAAAACCCTTCAAGGTACAAAATTGCACCCGTTTAAATCATAAATTGTTATATAACTGTTACAGCTTTAATTATTTATCCTGATTAAATGAGAAAATAGTTTAATCCAATATTGCTTTATTTTTTAAACAAGCAGCCTGATAAATATAAAGTGTTTATATATAAAATATACTATAATTCAGAAGAGCGTAATTACACTTTAAGTATTCACATGTATTTTTCAGAGGGTTTAAAATAATTACAATACTAGAATAAATATTGAGGCCCTTATTTTTAACATGTCAGAATCAACTGATGATCTAATGATGAATAACAATATTAAAACATGAAATAATTTGAAATACAAAATAAGCTTAATCAAAACAAAAGACTGGAATAGTCGTTAGCAGCTCAAAAATACATCTGTTTAAGGCAGAAAATAATTTAAAACTTATATTGGAAGTGTACAAACAAATGCCAGAAGCAAGTTTAAATAGGCTTACTGAGCAACATTTTAACTACACAATTAAACGAGCATAAGTCTATAGATGTATAAAAACATACTCAGATTATTTCCTTTCGAATGTAAATAATTGAATAATGTGAGAATTGTATTGAATATATGAATTGAAATAAAACTGATGTACAAGACGTAAACAGCTTGCTCATAGAGAAATCCGATGCGTACCAATAAAATGGCTTACAAGTCTTGAAATAGGCAGGTTTACAAAAAACTTTTGTATGCAATTAACCTTTCTAAGAGAGTAATTTGGTGTAAAATTTATAATACTTTTTTTAGAACAGAAATTACAAAATGAACATAATCAATTGGCAAAATGAAACATGTTAATCAGTTTCAATACTTTTTATTATTCTATATTCCAAAATTTCTTTACAATATGTGACATTATGTATAAAAACTAAATGTATTTACAAACTAATGCATAATGTATATTTTGTTTTAATTATGAACTGATCCATGTTGTTTAAATTAGATTTATGTTATTGTATAATACGTATCGTAAAATGCTTTAATTGAAAACACTTGTGATATTTCTAAGAAAAATCTTATTATATTGATATTTTTCATAATAAAAAATATCAATTGTCATAAGGAGACAAGCTCTGTCCGAGTAAATTTTAATCCATTAACACCAATTAAAAATAACACGTGTTTAGGAGAAAAAAAAAACTTTAAAATTCCTTGTATAACACATGTTTTGGGATCTAAGTGTGTCAAAGTTCATAATTCAAAGCAGCAAGAACTGCTTTATAGAATGGATGGTTTCACAGACCAAGCAGAAATTCTTACATGTAATAGTTTATACTATAATGGTTAAGTATATTCCAAAAATATAGCTGTATTATATGGTTGTGTAGATGACTTGCTTCTCTTTCGAAAAATTAAAGAATGTCTACATAATAACAATGCAAAAATAGTATATTTATTTGAAACAGTGTTGTTTGAAAAGTATTTTCACTCGTGTTTAGTAACCTGACAAAATGTTGTTTTGAAAGAAGTAAAAAATCTGCTTACCTTTACATATGAGAACTTCCTATATTTTAAATACCTCATTGTAAGCTAGATTAAAACATAAGCAATGTTGTACGAATGGGGATAGAGTTGGAATATAGCATGGATTAGATAGCAGTGTTTATAAGCGACATGCCTTCATCTGCAGGAGTTAAAATATTTTTTTTTTTTAATATTCTTGTTTCAAAATCGTGAATGTTTTGTTTTTAAATACCCGATATCTATGTGCATGATATTCAGAATAAATTTTTCATAAATATGATACGGTTTTATTTTTTCTGTGTACAGCAAATCATTAATTTTAGATATTAGTTTAGTTATGATGATAATTCAAAAGGAAATATATATTAGAAGGGGGGAAAAAATGCTGTACACAATAATGTACAGCATTTTTTACACATGTAAACAATGTACATGAAAAAAATATTAAGTTTTTTATAATGGAAAATCTAATATTCATCATAATGTTTCAAGATATTTCTAATAACTTATTATTAAGTGACTGGACTTTAAATAAAACTCTATTTTCTGCACATATAGGAAACAAACTATACATTGCTTCTAAAAACATAAATATAATTCTTAATGAACTGAATTGCTTCTGTAACTAATAGCTCAGATTCCTTACACATTTGTTTTGAAAAGAATTTAACTCTTGAATCGAATCGATTTTCGTTAATTTAAGATTTATTAAACCACTCGAATTGATTTAAATTTGAGGTATAAGCTCAAATTACAGTTTATGATCACATAACAGTTGCATTTTTGTTTCTAAAAGTAACAGTTTTGTTACAGTTGATTCTCATATTTGATGCAGTAACAGATTCACAAATGAATACATGACACTCATTTTTCTATTCCACACTCATAATTGATACAAGATTATATTCAAAAATGAGTATGCGAAGTTTCCATTTTGAGAACGTACAAAAATGAGAATGTGCGAGTCTCAAATATGAGTATGTTGGGATCGGATCTATTTTGAGTATGTGACGTATTCAAAAGTGAGTACGTGAAGTTGCCATTCTGAGTATGTGCTTGTTACTAAAAATGAGTATGTGCGAATCTCAAATTTGAATACGTTGGGATCGGAGCCATTTTGAGTATGTGAAGTATTCAAAAGTGAGCACTTTCTACTCGATTTTGCATACCCGTTTTTCGCAGTGTAATAACGAAGCAGAGACGTCACAATCCGAATTTGTCTTACAAAATCCGGGTTTCCATTGGGTTTCTGAGAATTAAATTTCTTTTTTATAGAGAAGATCCTAGATTTAAATAATTTTAAAATTATATTTTTATATGTATTTAAAGTATAGAAAAACACATTTATGTTAATTTTAGCTTCCCCTTTTTACATAACACATAACACATTTTACAGATATTACCTAACATAAGGACAGTAAAATTGCAATCCTTTAGGTTATCAAACTCGGCATTCTTTACGGATTCTTACTTCAATAAAAGTCTTTTGATTCAATTAATGATTTTTAATCGATTTTATATGTCAATTAACATGATTATTACTTACAGTTTTTATTAAGCTTCAATTTTAATGTTACCTGTATAATTGGGATTTCTTTTTTTTTTCCTACATAAAAAATAATATGAATTTAATTTAATAAATTTTTTTTATTTATTTTATCATTTATTAGATACCCAGTTATAAATCTAGCAATAACTGAATAACTTTAAAATTATTAAATACAATATCGAAAAATTTACAGTTTGATGTGGAATGAAAAGCATATTAGAGTAGACTGATTCTTCTTGTTGAATTTAGAATTTAATGTACAATATAAGTATATTAGAGCAGAGTGCCTCTTTCCTTGTCTAATATACAGATAATGCATAGTTAAATGTATGTTTCAATAGAATGTTTGTCTTCGAATAATTTATTGTGGTCATATTAAGCTAGAAATGATGTATTATAGCCTTTCATCATAAAATGGTCTTCCAATTCTGAACAGTGTGTAAAGTACATTATGAAATACTTATTGAAATTGTACTTCAATTTTGAAGAAAAAAAACTATTTTTCTTTTTTTGAATAATAGATTTTTTAAAAAGAAATCTGTAATCAATTTTTAATGTAAGCAAAGTGTAACACTCCTGTTAATTTAACATCGCATATTGAGCGAATTGAAAGAAAGGACAGTTTAAAATAAAGAAACTGACAAGTCATTAACTTTATGTTATTTTGCCAGATGTCCTATGCATTGAAAAAAGGAGCATCTGAAAGCAACAGCAAAACAGAAACAATAATGAAGGATATAGTGCAACATCTCTTCCTTAACCTCAATTAAAACACTGAATTAAAAGAGTTTTATGAACACACTTTCCCTAGTAAGAAACAATTAAGGCAATAACATACCATTTCGCAATTTTGACAACAAACCACATAATTGCCGCGATATAAATTGAAACAGAATGTTGTGGGGGTGTTGTAAATAGCCGTCGTCGTAACGGCGACGATAATCATAATAGTTAAAACTACTGTTATATATCCTGTCCACACGTGACACCCTCAACAGCTGAGAAGAGAAATAAATGCGAATCTTTTATGGGAAGAATCATGTCTGAATTCCATGAAATAATCGTTGTTGTTTGTGTTACCGATGCACATAATACATTCGAGAAAGACTTTAATTAAAGAAATGGGGCGAAAAATGATCGGCTATTTTAACGAGAGTAATTATTGGCTCATTGATGGAACAATAATGGAGGTGATTGTATACAGCAGAAATTCAAAACATCTCCGGAAAAATTGTAATAAATAAAACAGCGAGATGAGAGAAGAGTAAGAAACTGTGAAGGATTGGAGAAAGTTTTCAATTAGGTGTAATTAAAACCAATGTTTTAATGGAGTTTGTGTCAAGAAACCATTTAGGGTGCTTTTGATTATGACACCTTCGTTATGTACTTAATTTTCTTCTTTTAATAGTACATTTTATTACAGTGAATGGGTATGATATATATTAAATATAATTTTCTTTTTCTTTGGGTAATGATAAAGGAATTTTCAAAATTTTATTGGGTTTATTTACTTTTATTATGCCTTATGCATTCTAGAAATTCTCAAGCTTTATTTGTTTCTTTAAAATGGAACTATTTCATCATTATTTGCACTTATCAGTTTGGACTAATTTTAATTTCACAGGTATTCAATAAAGCAATGAAAAGCGCAGAGAATTTTCCGTTTAATATTTGTATTAAACGGAATATGCAAAAGATAATGAAAGTGATAATTTATTAAAATTTACCATTCTGAAAATTTATTTTTGTTATACCAGCCAGTAGAAAACATTTCAATAATTTAATAACTGTTTGACAGAGATTAATGTAAGATAATTTATATATACTATTTTTAACTATAAAAATTAAAATAATAATGAATTTATTATTATGTATATAAATATATCCGAGAAAAATATCTTTATTGTTATGTATGGAAAATATAGTTATATATATGCAATTAAATTCTCTTCGCAACGTGTAACCAGAAAATTACACAAAATGACACATAAACAATTGTCCTCATTAAGATTTTTAACTTGGCTAAAACTGAATTGTACAAGAATATTGAACACTTCAAGAGATAAAATTTTTTTTGAATGAATACAATTTTTGAATCACCTCATGATTATAGGAATAAAAATGCTTTCGAATATTTAATTATGAAAGCGTTAAGATAATTAATGTAAATATCTCCATTGAAATGTTCTTAAAAATGGAAATAATATTCAGTTTTTGTATTTTCCTTTAATTCCATTTTAATTAATCAATTAAGTATTAAATATATTGAGAACTGAAGAAATTTTAGAAGAAAACTATTAAAATGTTATGTATTATACTGAAACAAAAATTTTAAAAGTCAACTGAATTATTCACAGATTTGTTAATGATAATAAAAAATAAAATGTTTTTGAATGGTATGTAGAAATAAAATTTTCTAATAGTAATTCTCCAAATTCGTTTCCAAATAAAGATTAAATGAACTTATATCTTAATAGAATACAAGAATGACAAATATGTCATAAATATTTGAGCCTTTTTTTCAGAGTAAACCCTTGTAGTCTATTATCCGTAAATCATCTTTCAGCGTTTTAGGAACGAATACTTTTTTTTTCTTAGGTTATTGACTGGGATTGTGTGTAGAAAACACTGATAAACAACTTCTGCTGTGGCGTTTTATTACAATTTCGCAAACAAATGGCAGTAATGTATTATGGAGACATTCCAAATATTTATCATGAAAATTGTTTCTGAAAATGTTTCCTACTTTCTACTATTTCTACTATTGAAATTTGTACTCAAATATCCATCTGATTTTACTATAATTTTCATAAAACAGATAAAGAATAATACTAGCTTAAAAATAAGAGTTTTTAATCTTTTTACTGAAATAGATAACAGAAATAAATGTTTAACATTTCTTTCCTACTTTTTCCAGTAGTCCATGAATTGTTCATAGGTATTTGTGTATGATAAAATTATATATATATATACAAACCCTTTAAGCCAAAAGTGGGTAATCAGAGGTATCTAAATTAACATTCTTGTGATAAATTAATATTTTACAGAAGAAATTTAACATTCATGAATACTTTTATTTATTACTTTTAAACTATTCGCACAATAATTATAAATCATCTCTTATAAACTTCTTAATTTTTTGTGTCATTTTTGACGTTTTATATATGCGAAATTCCTATTAAAATATGATTTTTCATAATGCTACTGTTAGATTTCATAGCGCATATAAAGCTTTTAACTTGGCAGATACTTTTGTCATGTGCAGTTGACTACAAAGAATTTCGAGTCATTGAATTATAAATAAATTAAATCTATTAAATTTTAAATCTTCTGAAGAAATTCTTAAGATTTTTTTTTATTTCTTAACTTTACTGTAATTGTTTGAAATGAAAAATGAAAAATGTAACAATAATGGGTACAAAATAAATAAAATTATGCTTTCATTTTTGGACCTGTTTTATTTAAATAAACTCTGTTTTATCAAAATTCAATTTGATATTAGAAACTGCATTTAATAATAAGTCTAGAATTATTTGTACTGCTACCTCATAATCACTAGAATTTATATGGTAAAGGTTTTGCAAAATAATTGGGATTACTTGGAAATCTATTTAATTCTAATGTATGTGTGTGAAGAAAGACTGATAAAAATGGATTAAAAAATTTCAAAGCTTAGAATTGATCAATTTGGAACAAAATAATGGTCATAATATTCGTTAAATTAATTTTTTTTAAAAAAAAATTATTTCATCATTTCTTAATATACTTTACAAATATTGTTACAAGCAGAATTTTGTGTTTTAAAAAAATTGAAAAAATATAAATGATTCAAGTATTTATTCTGAAAAATATGGATTAATTCAATAATAAATGATGAGTAATTCAATAATTAATGATGAGTAATTCAATAATAAATGATGAGTAATTCAATAATAAATATGGATTAATTCAATAATAAATGATTCAGATTGCATGTGATTTCGTGATCGCAGTTACTTCTGTATGGTATGTTAACAAAATTCTACAAGGAATGAAAGATGTATTTAATAGCCCTGTGTTAATATCAGAACTTTTATTAATCATAACATTTTACAATTTTCTTAACACATTCTAAAAATTTTATTACATACTTCATACCAAGAATTATTGCACAGAAGTTTTAAAAGAGAGAATGTAGGTTTGCTTCGGACCTTGGAGGTATTTTTGAAATAGTCTTTTGTTCCTCTCAAACTCTTAAATAAAACTGAATATAAAATCATCGACTGACGATTAATCTGCATAAATTAAAACGCCTCATCAATGTAACACATGTGACTGATTGAAATTTCGACTCCTCGGAGAAGATCCTGTTTGAGAGGAGAATCACTAGAGACTTTAAATAACACCGCCACTATGGGAAACTTTTGAGGAGTAATTCAATTTTCCAAATTTTCACTTCGCCTTAAGAAGAAGACGCCAGAAAAGGGAATCTTTTGAGAAAGTCTGAATAGAATCCATCCCTCACGAAAATACGTCTCGACACCGCGTTTGATGGCATAACAAAAGAAGCCTAGCCGCAGCATCCCCATTAAAATTCATTTAGGAACCCGGTCTCCAAAAGAGATAATTAGTCGCCATTTATGAAAGGACTGGTATACAGCTGCAGTCTCTCTTATCAAAAGCGAAGCTGGGCAGTAATGAGGGAAGCGAAATTTATTTCGTGAAGGTTTCAGGATGCACTCTTTGGATAGAAAAGCGTCAGTTAGGCTTCAGTTTAGTCTTGCTATTAACTCAGGGAGATGAAACCATTACACGCCTCGGTTAAATGTACTTCTCTTAATTCACGGGAGCCGAAAACAATATTAATAGAGAAATTCTCGATTAGCCTTCAAACCGTAGGTGTCCGTCATTTGTTGCACTTTTATTTCAATTCTCTAAAAGTATGCGGTAAAAGTGCGATCCATTTCTTATTATTCAAGACGTCTTAGACTATGGGAAAATCTTGAAACAATAAAGTGAAACTTTTTTTGAATAATTGTTTCCCCTTTCCTCATACATTTTATTCAGTTTTTTAAGATTTTCTCACCTTATTTCTTTTCTTCCATATTAAGGGTATATATTTCCTTAATATTATTTTAAATATTATATCACACACTCATGTATATTAGAAGTATCCGCAGCGCATATTCCGGATCTGACTCAGATGTTTAATTTTTGGTTCATTGATAGTTTAATAGTTTCGACCTTAAAAGCACCACGATGGCAATTGGAGTAAGTCTCAGTCAATTGGTGAGAACTGAAATAGCATCGCACTCTCCTAACTTTCAAGCTACACTAGAAGGAGGACTATGAACTGGAACAGAATTATCGTATATCAGTCTCTATACGACAGGTCTTTGAGAACCTCATATAACTCGAACCCATGACTGTACATAAACAAAAATTATGGCCGTGAGTTCGCGACCATGATCAATTGGGAGCCACGCCCATTATTTAGTTTTTCACAGAAATAACCGAAAATATTCAATGTCCTTAATTATTTTTAATAATTTTTGGAGGGTATATTTCATGGAACTCCTTTGTGAACACGCACACCATTAAATTCAATAAGACTTGTGTGATTTTTTCTAAATGCACAAATAAACAAAGAGGTTAAATCAAAGCTAAAATTATTACAAAAAAAATTTAATCACAATAAACTGATAATAGAAAGAATAAAAATTGCAAAAAATGAATGATAACACAATAAACAAACATTACTAAAAAGAAAAGAAAATTCTAAATTTAAAAGAAAGTATATTAAAAATAAATAAGACAAAAGCCAGAAATAGCAAAAAAGACGAATAAATTGAAAAAGGTAAAAATCCAAAAATTCTTGAAGAAAAATGGAAATTAATATATTTAAAATTCTAACTGGCCTCAGACTGTAAAGAAATTATATATATATATATATATATATATATATATATATATACATGCATGCATTTTGTACTTAATTGTTCAATTTAAAATTATTTGCCATTGTTGTACGCGATATTTTATGCGTGCTTTGTCTTATACATAAACTTTTTTGATTAATGTGACAGAGTTTAACTTTTTTGTTAGTATACATCTGTTAATTCAAAAGACACTTTATGCCTAATTTTAAAATAATAAAAAAAATTGTGATTAATTAGTGTAATTTTAACTTAAGTTTCTATCCATTATACTTAAGACTTATGTCTGTTATTTCTACTTTTGACAATTTAATTTTTTTCTAAAAAATTATGGAATAATATCTGTTTGTAATAGAATCTAGAAGTGTGCTTTTTTCTATAATGTTCTTAAATCTTAAATTTAGCTTTATGTAAGTTGATATGAAATATGTGACTCATTTAAAGGAGAATAAAAATATAAATGAGGCCTTATGCTTCAAGATTTAAAATGATAAACGAATTAAAGCAAATGAATTTTAATGTTGATAAATGTTTTGAATTTTTCTATAATTTTAAATGAATAAGCTTAAATAGCAAATTTTAGCTGCAATAGATTTCATATTAATATAGATTTAAGAGGTGGATAAGAGCGATGTTCTTATGAAACGATACATATAACTTATTTTAAAATGTTTTAAGAAATTCATCAATGTAATAATCTGAATCAAAACATATTTTAGTACTGTTTATAAAAATTCATTCACTTTGAAACAAATCAATTAAATTATAATTAAAAATGTAATTGAAAAAATAAGGAATTTTGTTGATACTTGTATGAAATTATTATAATGCCTTTTTAAAATTACAGTTGAACAGATTTCTCTTAGAAAACTTGACTTCTTATAAGTTGTTTATAATATCAAGCAATAAACTTTTGAATAAGTTAATTTTTCACCTTATTCAAACTCTTGAATAAGCTGAGAATTTTGCAAAGCTTATAATTTTGTTTCGAATGCCTTCCTACTTATAGATATAATTATTTTAAAGCTGGATAGCTTTTAAGTAAAGATTTATAAACTATTTGCTATAATGCTATTTATAAATATTAATATAAGAATAAATGTTTATTATTTAATTAAATGAAACAGTTTAGAACAGATAATTATATTTTACCTTCACGCTGCATAACGTATTATACTAAGTAATTAATAATTCTTTTTGACTTTTCTCGATGTGAAAATACAACAATCCATTTAATATTTACTTTTTATTGTTCATTTTTTAATTATTTAACACAATATTTCAATAATGATTTTTATCATACGATTTACTAATACCCCAAATGCATAATAATTGTATTTAGTCTACTTAAATATAAAATGTTTCAGGATGTTAGAATATTCAAATGAAATAAAATAAACAAGGATGCATAATGGAAAATTTGACCTCTTTATCTTAAATTATTAATATAATCTTTTCTTGGAAAAAATAAAAGCATAAAATAAAAAAAGGAATATCTAAAAGAACAACTTACAACAGCACCGTGCATTTCGGATTTGTATTTTGGGGTACCTTACCGTAAGAAAGTACATCCTAAACCGTTAATGGGCTGTCTGCCTCTCTAAGCACATATTCCAAGCAGCGCTCTTAAAACTTTCCCTTCCTACTTTCATTTTGTAGTTCCCGTTTTAGAGAGAGCCTCCCCCACTCTGTATTATTCTCGCATGCCTAGAATATGGGATGAGAAGAAAAAGGAACTACAAAATACTTTCTCTTATCCTGCTTTTCCCGACTTCGAGTTTAACTTTAAAAGAAGAGAGTACGGATGACCGCTAATGTGCACATGATTGCAAAGGGAGGATTTTTTTTCTTAGACACACACACACACACACACAAAAAAAAAAAAAAAAAAAAAAACACCTGTAAATTCTTTTCAAACTTTTTTTTTTCTGTCTTTAAAGACTACAAATTACCTGAGACTTTCTGGGGAAAAAATGTGAGATTAAATAAGCATGTTTAGTCTTTAGAACCAGATAGTGAATAAAATTTTTCTAAATGTAAAGGGACATACAGTAAGTGTTACGTTGTTACATTTCGATATCAATTCTTTTACATGTTTCTATCTTATCAATAATAGCTTTTGTTTCTGGAAAATTCTACTTACTCAATTTATGTAGAACGTAATGCGAAAATAAAAGCTACATGCTGAGATAAATATGATCTTAAACCCACTTTTCTGATTTTTTTTCAAATAATTTTTACCAGAACAACTGAAATTCCAGCCGTTAGTAAACCTATGTACTTTTAGCTGGCATTTTGAGAATCTTCATGACATTATCTGATTCTAAAACTCACTTTTAAGTTAGTTAAAAATGACTTTATTAATTGACTGACTGCTTATAAACATCGCATTTAGAAGAAACGCGATGGCTAATGGCGATGGAACTCGAAATTTAGAGTGTCGGTCAAGTGATTAGGAGGACACTGAGCTGGCACCTCCCTTTCCAAACTTTCAGATCATGTCACGGGAGGACTTGAATCCTTGACAGATTTAACATGCAACAGGATCTCTGTACAACGGGTGTTTAGTGACATCAGGGTTCAAATTCACAATGCGACTGTAACAATGCAGCTGTGATTCGTAACCTTGACTATTTGGGATGTCATGGTCACTGTATAAACTGGGATTTGGCGAATAAGATGAGAGTAGGAGGGAAGTTGTAGCAGATGGATTGAGAGGAGATTGATCGAAGGCTAGAAGAGTGAAAAGCAGGATTAGTATTAGAGATCTTATGCGAAAGCTGTTCTATCTTTACTCAGACTCGCTTTAATACCGGCCAGTTAAGTAAAATATTTTAAATTATTTTTCGACGACGCGGGAGGGTTCTAACTCTATAATTATAAAAGATTATTCCTTGTCTGATCATTTGAAAGACTTAAACAAAATCCTGTTGACTTTTCATGAATTCTTGCTTTTTGAATTGATTGGTTATTGAATCGATGGCTCTGAACCTAAGTAACTAACCCAGGGCGTTACAAAATGTCTTGAATTGTCGGTACCATCACTGGATATAAGTAAATAAGATATTTAAGTATGTTTCAGTGTTTTAAAAAAATTCTCAATTTGGGAGTTACTTTAATGCTTTATATTAAATTGGAATTTTGTCCTAATATAAAAATTCAGATGCTTGCATAAACACAACATTTTTAAGCATATACAAATTTAAAAGAAATGAGTTTCCTGTGTGATAGCCATTAAATTCCAAGCTATTGAAGAATAACATTATACAGGGAGAAAAGTTTTATCTATCTATTTATTTTTAATACCATCTTATTTTATTCATTTAAGGCTATTCAAGTCATCAAAAAGAATCAAATAACATTTGCATAGCTTGCCTTTGGTTCATTTATAACTTTACTTTAGAAACACTACATGTTAGGAATTGTTATGTACATAAAATGTATAAGCAAGTTTCACTTCCTTATAATTAGATTGGGTCTATACTATTGCATATAAAGTCGTGTGTAAGTCACGAGACCTACAATACTGAATAATATCTTTCTGGTGAAAGTAAATATCGATTAATATAAGAAATCGTATACAACACTTTATTTCTCTACAACATTTTGTACACTTTATCTTCCATTTCCTACAAAGTAATTTGTCATTACACTCTCGAATGTTTATATTTATATTTATCCTCTAACAAATATTACTTAAAACTCTGAATAAAACACAAACCTAGAAGTTCATTTATCATTTCCATGAATATGCTGTTAACTCAAGTTCTGAAATTCGCATCAAGCACTGCGTAAACTTCTCAAAGAATACTTAAAAAGGACTCAGTATTTTCCTGTGCAAGCATTTAAGGCGAAAACTCCATCCAGAATCTTCCGATTTTGATTATCACCTAAGTCATTACGGAGTCCAAAGACGTCAAAACTCGGTCTTTCTATGAAATATGACTGTTTCTGTCAATTGGGAAGACATTTAGGGAAAGAGAGAAATTATCCGATATCAAGAAAAAGTGATTCCTCTTTCTATTTATGATTCTTGGATTCGCATTGCGAAAAGATTTACCGTAATCTTAGACTCGTAGAGAATTCATCTTTCTAGTGTGTCGCCTTCATCTGGTCCCATCCATCAGTCATCGGCGTCAACTACTAAGTCTGACATTAACTTGGCGGAATCATTCATTACTAAGGGATAGTTTACACGAAGGAAGTTTTAGATGTGCTTCGCCAAATGGGAACGAGATGGATTTTGATGTAAGTTGGGTGTGTGGGAGAGAATTTGGGATTGTTTGATTGTAATGGTATGGTAAAATGAGTGCTGTGACTATATAGTATATATAAGATATCTCTGCGAACAAGAATTAACACATATTGGTATGGAGGTCTTTTAAAGGGCAGTTACGAATTAAAGACTGATTAAAAAAGCTAATACACTGCATTCGATGATTTATTTTGATTTGACGCGAATTTGAAAAACAAGTACTTTTTGAAGCTCAGTGAAGAATTCAAAATTGATTAAAAATCTAATACACTCTATTCTGAATTTTCTCAATTCTAATTTGACGCAAACTTTAAAATAAATAGATTCCACTGACAATTTACATGAATCTTTTTATCAGTTAATCGATTAATCAAAATTTTATGAAAAGCGAATCTTTTGTATCATATTTATCATAGTTCTAACATCGCAATATTTCATAATTCAATCATTATATATTACTTTTATATTTACGCTTGTTATTTATTCTCTGAATTCTCTTATGATCGGAAATTTTCCAAACTATAAATTCATTTCATAAAGAAAAGTTTTTATTCAAAATGAAGAATACGAGTCTTTAAAGCTCTTCATTTTAAAATAAGTAAATTTATTTATTGAACCATTTTGATGTTTCCTGAATTAAATAGTAAAATAAATTGTATAGATATAAACTAAATACTTTTACCGACTGGTAAATGAATAGTGCATTAAATAAGTAGTCGGAAATATCTTTAATTTTCAAAAACTAATAACGTATCCCATTTATTTAGCAATGATAATGCCTTAATGGCAAAATAAGGACCCTTAAAAATATTAACTGAAAAAGTCTAAGCATATTGATTTGCGAAACAATGAAATTTTTGAAATATTTTAATGAGCAAATTAATTGAGGTTTAATCAAATTCTAGTAAAACAGTAATAGTAAATAGTTGGTATGTATATAAAAAGTGACATTATGTGTTTTCCTACATATGTATGAATTTATTTGATTCACCATTCACTTTTGCTTTCACTTAAATTGAACTTAATTTTCAATGATATAATAGTACAATAAATTCTTTCCATCAATAGAAGTGGCTTTCTGATTAAAGTAAAACTCCCGTAAAAAGTATAATTTTTGTCTGTCTATTGGTTTATAGCTTTGATGTAAATGTAATCAAGACTCTTAGTAATTATTCAAAATAACGAGCCACAATTTTGGAGACCTTTCAGAATGGCTTTATATATATATACTCTGCCTCTCTCTACTCTCTCTCCAACAAATGGATCAATAAAGTTCCGAGACTAACCCAGGATGGCGCTCTAGTAAAACCATAACCAGGTTTTTAGAGTACGAACCTTTGCTTAAGTGTCAAATTTTAAGTCGATCGACCAGAAACAGCTGAGTTATCGAGGTTGAGAGTAAGTCGTTTTATAGTTTGTTTAAAATGGAAAAACCGAGTTTTCGTGTTCTGATAAAACATTGTTTTAATGGGTAAAACAGTGCAAGCGAAACAATGGATTGAAAATGTTACCTGATTTGTCCATCAAAAGCCCGATTTATCGGTGGTTTGCTCAGAGTTTAAGCGTAATTCGTACCGAAAACACAAATGACGGAACGCTTACTCAGACTGTGGAAGCCGTTACACCGGAAAATGTGAGTGAAGGACAAAAATTATAATGAAGATCGTAAAGATGAAGCTCCGTGAGATTGCTGAGATGACACAGATATCATATGGAAGTGTTTACTGAAAAGGTTTTTAGTGAAGTGAAAAGGTTTTTCCAATGGTGCACTATTGCTTTCATGGAACAAAACAGCAACGAGTCGATGATTCAGAAAGCTGTTTATCGCTATTTACTCGCAACAAAAAGATTTCTTGCGTTAAGCGGTGACCATGGACGAAACATGGATACATCACTACACCAGAGTCGAAGCGGCAGTGGCGCATGGTGGCGAAAACCGCCAGAAGTCCGAAAACGCAGCAGTCGAGCTAGCAGAAGCCATGGTCAGTTTTGGGATAGCATTTGCATTGATATCTCGAAAAGGTAAGTAGATCAACAGTATTATATTGACTGTGGTGCAGTTTGGAAGCCGAGGAATCGCATAAAAACGTCACCGAACGTCCTCGGAGACAATGATCATGGTATACTCTATATATACCATATATAACTGTGTGTACCGAATAACCATTACTTTCGATTTCTTTAATTAAACTTCCCATTCTACACAAATTCCCTGCATATCATTTCATCTACGTAGGAGTTAGATTGTTATTTCATAATTCAGCTAAAATAAATTCTATTCTTACTTCGATATTTAATTTTGTGTTCAAATATTAATTGATACATTATAAATTCTCATAGAAATAGTACAACCAAGTTACAGCAATTTGATACAGAACATGTTGTTTTCAACTTCTGTAACATGTCATTTTGTAATGTATCAAGAGAATCAACACTTTTGGTAAAATTAAATTAAAGTCAACTTTTCATAATTTGAAAAATGGAAAATGTTTAATGTCACCGTTATCAGAAACACAAACGATATCCATTGGACCTATGCAATTGATTAGTCAAAAAAAAAAAGAACTCAATTTGTTACTTTAAGTGACTGCTTAATATGTAACGAGTTTTCTCCCTCAATACCGGGGAACGTTGATGAAACGAAAATGTGAATAACTACAACCATTCACATTGCTACACCCGAAAGCCGACAAAAGTATGAGGCTAGTTCTTTTAACAACTGGATGTAATTTTTTGGGCTTCTGTTAGTGTGGTTACAAGGAATATTTATAACTTTTTTTTTAAAATTAAATAATTAATTTTAAGATAATTAGTCCAAAATGGCTGTAAATTTTATTTCTGTAATAGAGTAGCTTTTTAAGATTTAGATATTCATTTTTTATATCTTGCATAATAAATAATATATTTAAAGTTATGTACATTCCATTAAAATACAAATAAAAAGGATAATATTGAATCCTACTTTTATTTGTCAAAACTTTGTAATTGGGGAGGGCGGAGAAAAAAATAAACAGAAACCAAAGATTACTGAGAAGCTTGCTAGCTCCCTTGATCTAAAAAGCCCCTCTGTATTTAAAAAAAATTATTATAATTAAATAATTTGCGTAGCCATTTATAGATAATTCTTGATTGCAAGTCTGAAACTAATAAAAGATTTTTTCCCCTCTAAATTTGCAAACTTTGATTTTTTTCAACTTTATGTCACCTTAATTACAACTGATTCATATGTTTTATAAAATATTTTGTTACCGTATGTCGTACTTATCCCTTATTTAATTTTTATTAAATAAGGAATCGTATAAATTACTTTTTAATGTCTCAATATATATGATTTTATACTTAATATATTGAAATTTCTTCCGCGTGTTAATAAAATAGGTAGCAAGTAATTATAAAAATTTTATATGATAATAAATTTTTGAAAAAAGTACATTTTTTAAAGTTTCTTTTTTTAATAATTTTTGGTTTATGAAATAATGTAAAAGTAACATATGCATAAAACATGCTTGTTCAAAAAGTAGCAAATAAAATTGAAACGCATACGTTTTAAAAACTGGCATTAGCAAAAGTAACGGATCACCATTGCACTCTACCTGATAGAAACTAAATCTGATTTAACCCTGATATAACGTAACGATCAGGCGATATTTATCTTCCTGTAGAGCAAGCTCCACTTACAATAACAACCGAATGACACATAGCAGAGGATAAATGAAAATAGATGACTAACTGGCGCATAGAAAATTCTACTAGAGAGAAAAAAATCCAGATAAATAAATCAGAGTAAGGCTTGTTGAATAAGAACAGGGAATTGCTCTTTCTCTGCTAACAAAAGAAATAAAAAAATAGCGAATGATAAATTTTTTTGCAAAGATTCGTCTTCTGAATGTGTACTAGGTTACAAATCCAAGAATTTTAAGTTTATTTTTTTGATCATAGTTTAGTAAAATTTTATTATTTGGCATTTTACAAGGGATAGGATATGCAACTAAACAAATCTGACTATTCCTTCTTTAATTTTTAATAATTAAGGTGTGTAGATAGTGTTTTTGGTATAAATTTTATAGATCAGTTATTGATTGTCGCTTTGAAAGATGCTATTTTGAAATATTTCATTGAAATATCTGTCGGTTCTGGAAGGGTATATAAGTTTAATAATCACTTCATTGAAAGACAGGGTCCGGAGAAAGAAAATATCAGGTCTTAAATATTTATTAGTTGAATTTAATTTTTTAATTTTTAGTATGAAATTCGCTGAATATCTTGAAAATATTTACAAAGTACTCCGTTTATTGTTGTAAATGTAGAATGAAAACACATTAAAAAGGGCACTATTTAACGTTTTTTGGAAAACATGACATATAAGGTACTTGGAGGTAATGCAGCTAGTGCTGGTTATACAGCTACTTGGGAGTTTCAGTGTTAATTCCAACGTTAAACAACAGATGATGCTATGATTCTGAAAGAAAGTAAGGAAAAGATGCTGTAGACCTAGTGGATAAAGCAAAATTTTGCATGGCTTCGTAGGAGAGCCATTGTTATTTGGTCTGTTAAGCTAACCCTTTTTTTGGAGTGTTTGTGTGTGTGTACATAAATAATAGAAATGTTGTGCATTGTGTTATGTGTATTAATGTTTTCCAATAATATATGATAAGAATTGCTTATGGTTATACATGGATCAGAATGATTTTGAAAACCTGTAACTGTATGGTTATACGGCCACTACACTTGGGAAAATCGTTAATAGTCCCCTTTAAATCCGGACATGGTCCCCATTAAAGACAGCTGGACTCGTGAGCAAGGGCAAGAAATATTTCTATTTTACATGAATTTTAGAATTCGATTCTCTTGGGAACCGAGAACACCCTGCATCAGACGTCCAATATTGCAGATGTCAATTCCTATCCTGGTTGGAGTACTTAGCGACGAAAGGTTAAGTTCATTACATTCATCTATCCAACCAAAACAAAGGATTATCTCCAGTGATTTTGGAACAGTCATGGCTAATTCATTATACCCAACATTTCCATAGCGAAGAGAGGGAGAGAGAGAGATCTACTAAACTTCCAACTAGAACGTCGTGTCCGAGGTAATGGTAATAATTTCAAAGTGTGCGACGTGACCAAAATGTTACATTTGCATAGTAAGTGCGACAAGTACTTTCTCTTTTAAATGTCAATTTTAGTATTTGAAAATCAATTATAATAAATTAGTAAAGATAGAAACCTCTAGGTATCATATCATTTAACGCAACAAAGCAAACCAACTAGTCAAAATTATATCACCACGGATGAATATATTACCATCACTTGTGTGATGGTAATATATTCATCCGTGAATGAAAACAGTATTTTGTTTTCATTCACGGATGGATATATCTAATGAAACAAAATACCTATATGAAAACAGTATTTTGTTTTATTAGATATGATGTTATACTTATTTTTTTCTCTATCATTACATTTTTTTCTCTTTTTTTGCAATGATTGCCATGTCACTAAACAATTAGGGAATATTGAAATCAAAAGAATTTGAGCTAGGCTTCTTTTCTTGTTTGTATTCGAATCATTTCAAAAAAGAAAAGGTTCAGTAAAAATAATAAATTCGTATCTTTTTTCATTACTATTTTTACTACAGAGAAGTAAAATTGAGAAGAAATGAAATTATCAGTAAAAATAAGAAAATGTCGTAATTATCTTCACTGGCTATATTACCTGCAAAAATAGGTGTTTTGCATTATCTAAAATTTTAAAGGGGGTAGTTGTGAGCATGATAGGCACTTTTATATTCATTGCATTCGTTAATAACAACAGCATATTAACTTATTAAAAAAAGTAAAGTTTTCACATAATCTCAAATTCTAATACATATTAATATCAACTATAAAAAATAGAGTTGTCATACTTGTAAAATAGGAAACAGAGATAAATATGCATAAATCATTCACTAACTTTATTCTCATTCTCGTTTCTAAGCAACAATCTTTTGGTGCATTAATTAAAAACCTTTATTGCTAATCAGGTATTAATTATATTCAAATCTATTATTAAATGTTCAATTAATATTAAATTAACTGTACATTATTTAATAAATTATTGAAAATTAATTATAGAATATTATTACTTGATATACTTATCAGTAATAATATTCTGACAGTAGTAATATATTGATGGTAATAATTGTTTCTAAATGCATTAAGTATAAAATTTGTATTTAAACTAATAATGTAAGTAAGCGATAATACATTTATTTCTTCTTAAACATATTCAAATAAATCAAACTTAATAAGAATTTTATATCGTTACCCGTCCGTATTCAAAGCAGCAATAGTTGTGACGCATCACAATTCACTCTTTTCAGCTTCGTTAAGTTATTAAATAGCTCTCAAAAATAAAAGAAAAGCTATAAAGCGATTTCAGAAAATTATCTAAATTCTCCATTTTATAAGTAATTACTGATATAAGATATCCCTGACTTTATTATGCTTTCAAATCATCTTAGTAATTATTATCTTCAATCAACTTATGAATCGCTTGAAGTTTCAGATTATGTTAAAAAAACCGTTTGAAGACAGGTTTCCAAATTTCGAAAACTCACGTGATAGATTTTCTAATTAAAACAGAATAATAACCGAGACCAAGTTATTAAAACTACTTCATTTATTTTGGATTTAAAAAGTCGTTTCATTTAGCTTATAGTTATTACTTTCATTACTCTTTAGATGAAGCTAATTAATTTAATGGGACAAAAACCTTAATTCAATTACTTTCAATGACTGCAGACTTAATAATCATTTAGAATGAGGCTGGCGTCTCTAGTTACTGATAAGTAAATAAAAGATCTTAATATTTTTGTAATGACCTTGAGCTTCCAATTCGATAAATGTAACAAATATTTCAAGCATATTTTGATTTTTAAATTTCCTCATATCTACAAGCCTTAAACATGCAAGTTAAATAAATCTATTAGATAACAAAATGAATTTATAGTAAGTATTAAAATTCGAAAGAAAAAAAGTACATGAATATTAGTTTTCAACGTATGATTGAATTAAAAAAGGACGGAAAATTTTCGTTTATAGGAAAAATAGAATTTTTTGACGAACGACAATACGACATTTAATTTTAATACGACATTTTGACATAGAATCAAATTTGATGGTGATTGATTTTTATCTATTAATAAATAATGAGCAAAACATTACAAACTTAAATATATTATTAATTTTTTTATATTATAAGTAATAGAAATGCATACTTCCATTTGTTAATATTTTTTAAGCTTTCACTAGAATGGATGTGATAGAAAAGGTTTTTTTTTTTCAAATTGCATGAAAATGTTTTCATTACATGTAGCATACTCTTGTATAAAAATTAAAAAAAAATTACACTTTAAAGTATTTTTACTTTAATTCACGAATTTATTTCCAATTCAATTTTCTTAGAAAATTTATTTTATTTAAGGTGCAAACTTTTAGATGTAACTTCAACTAAACAAAATGTGTTCGTAACTTTTTTTTATTTGTAGTTACTTAAAAGAAAAAGATGTAATATTATTTGATTTCACTCAACTAGATTTATGCTAAGGGTGTCGTAAAATTTTAAAAATTACTAATAAACGACATATTTGGATAAAATATATTCAGTATTTTAATTGATCCTTATGTACATTTTGTTGTAAATGACAGCTATTCATTCATTTTGAGAGGCCACAGAATGAACTAACCCACAAAATCATAATGGCTTAAATATTACTAAAGTATTATTGAGATAGAAACTAAATTTTTATTGATTATTCTTAAGACTTTTCTACTTAGTCACCCTCCAGAGTTATACATTTCTTCCAGCGTTTCTTGATATTTCGAAGGTCAAGAACTCAGCAGATAGAACTTTATATTCTCGACACAGCGAGTTATTTCAATTTAAGGATTTTCGAAACTAAACAAATCAACAATGATAACTGTAAGTTATAACATTATGAACAAAAAGATCATTTAATAGACAGAATAAATTGTTTCTATATTTTTTTGATTATTTCTAAGTTATTTAAAAAGTTTTAATACACTCTAGTACAGATGCTAGTTTGATCATAAAATATATTGTGTCACAAAATATTTTCTGATAAGTTTAAGACATATTGAGCTGCCTTGAAATTATCTATTCTTTATCATTAAAGTTATTATTCATACTCTAATAAAGTCATGAATTATTATATAAATATATCTCACTAGGAGGCTGTATCTAATAATATTTTGGTTTAGATAGTGTAAAACAACAAATGTATTTCATGGTTTTGATTCATATACCTTGCAAGTTTGATTGTCAAACATAATGTAGTTAAATATTGTTTTCTCATAGATTTCAGACAAATTGAACATTTCAGAAACTATTCAAATCTTTTAAATAATTAATTCTCATTCATGTACTGATGAACCCACGTATTATTACACACAAATACTTTAGTTGAACACGTATGAAATAAGTGTACTCATTCTGATACTTATAAATTATTTTAAATTAAACGATTTCTAAAGTAGTTTCTATTTTGGGTCACTTTTAAGCTTGCGTATTTCTAACGTTCAAAGTACCTTGCCCAAACTATTACCTATGTTAATTACTAACCTTGGACTACAATGGACATTTCATGTACAAACAGTTAAACTGTAACTAAGTTACCTATCATAAGTACCACTAAACACCCAAATACGTGCGATCGTGGAGTGAAGGTTACATGGTCCAGGGCACCGTTCGACATCCTGAGGTTCTCTGCACACCCATGTAGCTGTTGTCGTACCCATTCTCACTGTGGCATAACGGGCACCATTCCGGAACGTAGAGCCTTTGCTATTGATCGTAAGTGAATTAGACGTCATTATTCGAGTAGTTTGATGCTCAGAGCGTTGCAATTACTCGATCTCATTAGGGCTTCAATTAGGAGCGCCATGTAGGACGAATGGGATTTATTGCGACCTCCCATTATGTGTGCCAATGGCCCAATGTTGTCTCTGGAGCCTAGTGCATTGTTATGGAAAGCAAGAGCTGCAGGAATCCTCTGGGCACATTGCCGTGTAGCACACGCACTGGCAAATATGCCAACATTACCGAATTGTATGGAAGTTATTGACTGAGTGAAAATTCGCTGTGACTCAACTTCATCAGACTAATATTGTAACAATTGCTTCAGTGTGGTCCGTAATTATCTACGCTTTGGACCATTTTAGCTTACGTGTGACTCAAATAATAACGGGAAATCCATTGCAATACTCGATTAAGCTGTATTCTGGTGAATAAATGCATGTTAATATCAATTGGTGAAAAGATTGGTCGAAGTATTTTGCTACAAAATAGCACATCCACCACTTAGATGTATTCGTTAATTGCTGTGATACTGTATTCCGTAAAGACTATATTATTAATAATAGTGGTTTTAAGGGAGTTGAATTTCAGTGTTAATTAAGCAAGTTTTTAAATTAGTTTTTTTTTTATCAACGATATATTTTAATAGTTTTTTTTAGGAAAAAAAAATGTATTATTAGATTATTTGAGGTAAGGAATATCTCCCGAAAGAAAATATTCTGTCCAGAATATTTTTGTTATCTTAAATAGGAATTAACGACTTATTTAAGAGGCATACAATAAAAATAATGACAAATTTATTTAAAAAGTAAACACATGCATCTCTAACTTAAGTATTTACGGTATTTTACTTTACTATTCAAAGATATTATCTAACAACTGATCAAGATGAAATACATTTAGTATACATACATATTAGTTATGGGTAAAACAATTTTAAGTAATTTAATTAGAACTATAGAACAGAGAAAGTAAAACTAATAATTTAAATGATCCAATGAATATTTTACGTTATGGAAAATCATCTACAAGAGAAACATTTCATAATCTGATTTTTTGAAGTTTATATATGAATTTCAGCTGCTAATATATTTGTTAGACAAGATTAAAAAAGTTACAGGCTTTCATTCAATCTAAATATATACACCTAAAATTTAAAAAAATTCAGTTATCTATATTATATATTTCAAAGATATTGTATATGACAAGAAGCACAATAGGAAGTATTAGCAATGATATTAGACAAACTCTGTAATGATATATTCATGTATAATGGTGATAGTTACTTTATTTTGTAATGCAGTTTTTTATACTGTAAAGGCAAAAATATTTATGAATCGTTAATCTGTACATAAATGGATATAGCTAAAATTTTCTTTAATTTGTACAAAATTTTAAGAGATTTATTTTCACAAAAGTTTTGGTTTTTATCTAATTGAATACAAGTACTAATTTTCAATACATACATTTGAAGTTCAGATATTATTTGATGAGTGATTTTTTTAAATATTGTTGTTTTTCAGAAGATTTAAATAATGATATTGGTTCTTCTAGATTATTTAGTGAAATGAATTTAAAATACCCAGGCTATTTATTACACCACAAAAAGATTATTAATATCTCTGTAACATTTAATTATATAAGAAATTTTCTATTGTGAAAATTTAAGTTAGACTTAATTTGCTATAGCAATTTTTTTAGCTTTTGATTCGATTAATAGGCAAAATGTAATTTTTCTGGTAAGGTTCGAACTTTTTTGTGGGCGTGTATATGACTTTATTTAATATTTTGTTATTGTTGGTTTAATATTTTGTAGTATTAATGCATTTTAAAATTCTTAAATTTGATATTTTGTACATATTTGTGCTTATTTATCTTATGTGACTTATTTCTTTATTTTAAGAAATTTTGAATGCATTCTAAAATATATAAGCTTACTGCTTTTCAATAGCCTAATTCTATTTGCCTTGGCAATAATGTTTTGAATTTTAAATAATTTTTTTTTAAATGTTTGCTATACCCTTTTGCAATTTTGCAAATGGACTTTCATAATGTGCTACCTCGTATATTTTAAATAAATTAATAATAAAATTTTTACTACGCGTGAATTACTTTCTAAAAGGAGATGCATCAACCTAAGATGGGAAATGATTAACATTTTGTCATATTATAGTTTCAGGAATAGAATGAAGACATCAATTGGGTAGAAAAATAATTCTGCAGATTAATTTGTATAATGTTATACGAAATTTTGTAGTTACAACTGAAAAATCTCAGAACTGCTTCATTCAAAGATATATACTATAATGTTTTAAATTGTAGGTAATTACCAAAAATAGAAATGGTACAGTTAAATAATTTTTTACTAAATATAACAGTCCTGCTAACATCTTATTTTAGAACGCATTTAGTTATCAGTTTAATCAGAAGCAATTGCTTACATGGAATGAAACATATTTTCAAAACAATAAATTAAATGATTATTTTTTAAATCAGTTGTGATTAACATATGGAAATGATATAATTAAATAATCTTTAATTAAATGTATTATTTGTGCTGACGTTTCATTTTACTAAGCATTTAACTGTTAGTGTTATCAGAAGCAATTACTTACACCCTATGAAAAATGTTTTTGCAATAATGAATTAAATGATATTTTTTATAACATAATATATTCCACAGAACAGAACAGCGGTGTATATGCAAAGCATAAATTTTACGTTCTACATCCAATTAACGTGGAATCATTTATTTATATCCAATGATTAAATCGAACAACAAAAATTACGTAAATGGTGCTTAGTTATTCGTTAAAAGTATTTCGTAGAAAGAAAGCAAATAAATCATGAAAGCCTCTTCAACACCATTTTTTTATCAGTAATCGAGAAATTCCATCCACTTGAAGATTAAAGGTGATTAATTTAGGTTCTCTTTTCCCAGAATCTTCCATGAAACAAAAACCGAAGGTTTTGAGTGGGGGAAATTTAGAAAAAAAAGTTACGCGAAAATGGATCTTTACATAATTTATCACCACGTTCTTAGTTTGCACTTTAATCGCGTATAAAACGCATAAAAAAGAGGGTTTTATTCCTTCACGAGTACTTGAGATCAGAAATAAATTTCCTGAATTAGAGTTTTTTTCCCACATGATTTCATCCATTGTGTGTATGCTGTTAGAATAATTAAACGCGATATAAATTACTGATTAATGTGAGTAATGTGTATATGTATATTGTATAATATTTATTAGTTAAACTTTTCCTTTAGTTTTTATTCTCTAAGCATTTGATAAGGAAAGAGTAATATATTTTGATGGGATGCTGCTCGTAATAGTTTGAGACTGTAGGTATGAGACTATTTAGAACTCCCCTTCAAAATATATTATTAATTTATTACAAGAATAACAAAGAATAACAACTCTTCTTTTGAAATTAATAGGAAAATAAAATTTTAAATCTTACCAAATTATAATTATGCTTTAAACAATTTAACTGGTAATAAGAAAGTAAATATTTCTCTTTAGTATTTGTTGGAAACTTTTGGGTTGAGCAGAATTAAGTCTCGGTATCGTTTATCTTATTCCAGTAACATTGAAATAACGAACTTTTCTGAAAACCCACAATCATTCTTTTCTCGTGAAAACTGGACGCATTTTTGAAATTTTCTTGGATTCGTTTTTAATGCCCCTGTATTTCTTGAGTAAATATTATAATCTCTAATTATAATTAAAAAAAATATTAAATTTTAACTAACACTTCAGTTGTAAATTAAGAAAGTTTAAATTAAATAATTTAGGTGAATTTATTCACACTTAATTTATAAATTTTATACCTACTTTTTCTCTTCGATTAAATATATAATCTTACCCTCTGTGCCATTATTATATAAGTACTTCTTTGTATAAAATAACAATACGTATGTAAGAATTTATATTTTTTTAAATAATATGCTCGTCTTTGAATATATATGTATATGCGTTTTCCATTGTGTAGCGTCATTTTCACTCAAAATGTCACAAATTATTTTTTTCTCTTCTTTATAACTTACTTAAGAATTTGTTCCATATCCTTTTACTGAATAATTGAATATTTGCTCGAACATATAAAACAGAATAATTCTCTCAAATTGGGAGAGGAGTATAAAATCTCTTTTACTTTATTTTCAGTTTTGAAGAAATTCTTGGGATTATCCTATAACATAATCGTTTTTTTTTTCGCATGTTTTTTCATTTAACAACTCTCACTCATTACATATATTCATTCGAACCCACTAGTAATGCCACTAGTAACACGAGTTTTCTTTACACGTTCCGAATTTCGAATCTGCTTTATAGTGTTTAGGTTTTTATTTTATTATTTAAGGGGTGGTGTGGGGGAACTCATCTTAAAGATTTCGAGGTCACAATGAGATTAGATGCTCATCTCATTGGTCAAATTTTAGGGTTTACAAATATTACATATTTTTTAAGAGAGGTTTGTGTTAGTGATCAGTCAGTATCAGAAGCAAGAATAAAGGAAGTTTTCATTCAACATGATCTATCTGAAGAGGTCTCAAATAACAAGAGACATAACATTGAGTATAAACTCCAATCACACATTCGAAGGTCCTAGAAACAACAGAGCTATTATTAAGTTATATTTAGCAACAAGAATCTCGGATTTCGGAGCATCAAATAAAAACTGTTATGCAAGGTATTAGGAAGAAAAGAAACTGCCAGTAAAAACAATAAAATATTACGAATTGGTTGATAAAACAATAAACTCAATTTTCTTCAAAAAATTTTTCTTTTATTAAATATTTTTTGTAAAAGGGAAACAACCTATATTTAATAAAAATTGGATTTGTTATTATAAGTTTGTTTTGTTTGAATGTCCTTTTGAGACCCATATTCTTTGAGCAATGTTTCCTTAATTTGAGATAAAGCATCTAAAAAATAATACAAAACAGTATATGCAGCCGGTTTGTTAAATTAAAAAAATATATAATTTTTGGTTAGTCCATTATAGTGGACATTTAATTTTAATCTAGTAAAAACATGTGTTAAAGATTAAATATACAACATAATTTCACCTTTCATAGAGCTAAAATTGTATATTAGCTATTTTTAATTCAAAAATATACCTAAAAGTACAACAAAAATAAATTTAAACTGCCGACAATACTTTCAATTGTTGTTTTTTTTCTTGTGCCCCCTTTTTAAATGTTTATAAAACAAGGTTACAGCCGAATAATTTCATGTTTTACTAAACTGATAACAGTACTAAGCTACCCAATGTAATAGAATACCTGATCTTAGGATATAAAACTGTAAATTCTTTCTCTACATGTGAAATAAAAATATCCAATAGAATGGACATTGGGTCTCAAGTGGATAAACTAGTCATTCTGTAATTTAACACAAATGCTCGTTATGCAGAAATTAGTATCAATGTTGGAACTTATATTATGGCTCAATTTTTTTTATTTTGATATTGTAACTCGCAGTTCATTTAACCCATTATTTCGTAACCATGGGCCCCGGCTACAGCATGTTAACGTGGCCAGACTTTATTTCGCAGAAGAGATAGCAACGCTTCCTGTAGTGACGACCGAGCGATATATATACTCATTGTTTTGACTTTTCTGCACCTAGTAAACTCGTACAGAGTTCGCATTTTGTGTATATGCTGTACCTTATTTTTTGTAGCATTTTGGAGTATTGTATTTTACCTAAGACCCGGTCTACTCATTTCAAGCCCATAAGAGGTGAGTGCGATCTCCATGGATTATCCTCCTTAGACCCAAGGTCAACTTTGAACCATAAATTTTAGAATAATTTGTATCAATCAGTTCTAAATACATGAAAAAGTACTGAAAAAATGTTAAAAAATTATTTTAAATTTTATTTTTGAGAATTTGTCTCCTGAAGGAGACATTAGGACAAAGTGACATCATAATGTTAATTTAAAGTATTTCTTTAATCTTAATGTAATGAGTAATTTATAATAATTAGCAAAGTGAACAGAATGTAAAATTTTAATCATAAATCTCGAACTGTTTGCAGAAGAATCCTAATTTCCAAAATTTATCATTATTTTTTTTCTCTTTATCTCTATCTTAAACTATTAAATAATTTCTCAATTTAAATTTGTTTCTTATTGAAAACTCGTGATATCCAAGAAATGTTGCCTGCGAGTATGAGAGTTATCATTTTTCCTGCCCAATACATTCGAATTCTGGGAAATTTTAAACTAGACATAATTACAGTGATCATTAATTGTTTCATTTCATTTTCTGACAGATACAGTTTCTTTCTTGAATCTTTTAAATATTTACGATTTAGAATTCAATTAGCAATCAAAGAATATCATTCCGAGCTGAAATATATGCTATAATTATAGTTTCAAATCAAGTGATTTTGATAGCCATTGAACCAATGTCTCTTACAGGGTACACTGAAATAACAGCGTTCTAATTCAGAAGTGGGAAGATTTGAGTAAGAAATTAATAATGTTATACATAAATGGTAAGTTTATGAAATTCAATAGAGTATTTGATATTTTTTTATTACACAAATAACAAAATATATATATATATATATATAAACGCTTCGCGATGTGCAAGCGTGCAATTTTTTTCCTTTCGGAAAACATCATTTTCATTTTACTATAAATAAGCTTCGAATGGAAAATGGTTACTAAGAATCAGTTGTATTTAAACTTCCATCTATTAACCAGAGAATTTGCTAATTAAGAGTACCTTTTATTTAACTTGGCGCCATTTTTTGAATGTGTTGTTTAGTGTCTTTTACAGACGACGCTGGGACAGAGGAGGTTATTTAACTGAGGTAAATGTGTGGAACCTACGGTATAAGGAGCTCTAGAAATAATATTTGTGATTTTCATTATTTTAATTTCGTAATTCTGAAAAATATGTAAAAAATATTATTGATGTATTAATTGATTTTTAGTCTGTTCTATAGATGAAATTTTTTTTCAGAAAATTATTTATAATTAGTTCACAATTCACACAAAAAATCATTTTTGATGCTGTAGTTTTTAATTTAAAAGTAAATTCAGTAATCCAAGAAGTTTTTATTAAAACAGTTAATTATATGTAGTGTGATAAATATCCGAAAAAATTGGCACTTCTATTAAATACAATTTCGGAAATGTTAATCTTCAGTACTACTAAATATTAGTAGTATACTAATATTTAGTTAGTTTACTTAGTGCTTCTTATACAGCTGTGGTAGCTGAGTGATTATGGTGGCTAGTTCATGAGCAACGTTGTTTCCATTGAGTAGTTCGTTCGTTCCCTGATGCCTTTTAATGCCAGTCGGTTGATGGGACTGATGCATGTTTATCCTTACAAGGCTCCTAGCGTTCCCTTTGACGAGGTGAGGAAGTTTTGAGAGAGGTTCACATTTTCGTCCTCGTCATTAGATCGAGGCTCGAAATTATGAGGTCCATCGCCAATAGCCATCATGATGTTTCTCAGTGCGACGTTAATAACCAAGTATTTAGTAGCACTTTTTGATTGTAGATCTGAGTTCTCAGACATTTAATTCTGAATACCGTGAACTTTTTAACCGTTAAGAAATGCCATTTCAAAAAATAGGCGAACATGATTATGTAAATATATAATTTAAATACAGATATCTCTAATTTACTGTGTGTAAACTAATATTTAATTTGTTGATTATTTTAATTTTATAACCATGTATCAAGAATACAAAAAGAAATATATTTTGAAATGGAATGCTTTCGTAGCGCATTTTATATTACGAGTACTTGCTCAAAAAGTGGCATTTGTACTTATAAAGAACCTTTAGGACGAAGTTTAATATCAGCAAGGGAAGAACATGTCACACCTCCCCAATCCCTCACATACTCATAATACTTTCATAGGAATTATTACAACTTATTATTATACTAATAAGAGTCTCAATTTTTTACACGAATGTGATAAACAACAACAACGAATCCTTTTTTGAAACAATTAATTAAATTGTGTATACTGCACATTGTCAGTGAACCTAGATAATGACATAGAATACCATTGCAATTGACTAGTGCTTAATTCTAGTGTTGAGTAACTAGTACTTCCGGGGGCGACTCAGACGTGAATACTCTTTAACGTCTTCTTAGCCGGCTTTAAAACGCTTGAACTACTCAAAAAACACGTGCATGAGATAAATATCCATTGACATGCACTTCTTTATATAAATGATAAGTTTCAGAAGTAGTTTTTCTAAGTTTCCTGTGAAATTTCACAGCAATTCACTGCTTACTTATCATTTTTCGCTCGAAACAACAACACCACCACAAAAAAACCTCTAATACGAAAGTAGGATTTTCACAGAACACAGGTTATACAGATTTGTCTTAACGGGAACGAGAGACTGTATTCCAAAGAGAAGGCTTCATGCTAAACAGCTGTTGGTTGCTGGTGTTTGGCCCATGTGTAATTCTTCTGTGGCAGCGTCAATCGAGTTATTTCACAGCCACGCCTCGTTGAATAATGATGCGTATAATTGGTGTTTATTTATTTAACTAAAAAGTATTTTTTATAGAAAATAAATATTATTATTGGAAATTCGTAACTATTGTTACAAAGTTAATTTTAGAAACATATTTTTTTTCGATGCTTGTTTCACAATTTTTCTTAAGAGTAGTGTAGGGATCAATAAAGTTTCAGAAACAAGTAATAAGTGGTTTTCAAAGCGTTCTAAAATGATGAGGTCATTATTTTTATATTTTGATTTCGAACATTATATCTCCTTTTATATCGGAAATAGACATGAACCCAGATCAAACCCGTTCGATAGTATTAACTCAAGGTTGAATAAAGTTTTGGCCTTCTTATCTACTTAACAACCTTCAGATAAAAGAGAACATACTAAAGCGAGTTTGTTAGATAGTTTTGAGACACCGAGGATTTGGAGCAGAGATCTCATTTTTTTTTTTTTTACTTTGCTATTTTTTTTTCCTGCTCGCTCTTTCCAAGGTGGAATAAGAGACAACAGAAAATAAAAAGTTTGTTTCTTACTAAGAGTTAATCTCCAGAAAGAGATCTGGCATTGGTCTTAGCTTGTTTTTGCCTTTATTCTTTTCTATTTTACCAGAAGCGTATTTTTAGTTCTTTTCCATTAAATAATGCTTAGCAACTGTTGGAACTCTTTGTTATTTCTTTAAGTTGTTTCAGTGGTGGAATTAAAAGTTTCCTCTTTGAGAACTAATGATTGATTTCAAATTAGTTAGTTGTATATGAAGTATTCTGTCTTTGTATTTTATTTTGAAAGTTTATCTTACAAATTTTTTGGTAGTATATATTTGTTTCAAATCTTAATTGTTGAATTTAAGAAAATAAAATTGGAAATTACTGATATTTGTTTTCAATCAAGTATTAATTAGTTATATTGCAAGTTTTGTAAATCCTTTTTTTTAATTATGTAGTATAAGTGTATGCATGTTCTTAATTTATACTAATACAAATATAGCTTAGACGTTTCTGTATGAATATTATTCTACCAATTGAAAAATACTGACATTTCTGTTGAGAAAAAAAAAGGAATTTCTTCGTTAACTTAAGCATTCTTTTTTGTTTCTTCCACTCATTTGCTTCGATTCATTTAGAAATAATATACCGTAAAATTAAATTTTTGTTACACATAGTAAAATTACCTGTAACAACATTTTGCTTTGATTAAATACATTTTTCGCTTAATGCATATAATCTTGAAGTGAATAATTGTATGAAGTGAATAAACTGTATTAAAAACTTATCTATTGTATTTTTATTTACTTATTATTTTTCGTGAAAATAACTCCATGGATTTAATGATTTTTTTTTAAAAAAAAGTATATATTGTACATGTTTCAGTTACTTCCAGTAATAAATTTTTTAAAAATATGTTACATCTGTGTTTTTCAATAACTTCGATTCAAATTAGGAAAACCAAAGTTTTCAAAATGATATCGTGATATTGCTCAAAAGTAAGGAACTCAACGACTATTTTTAGTTCAAAGAAAAAAATACTTCAATATAAAAAACACCCATAAATCGGAGAAAAAAAGTTTTACTCTAAATGTATTCTTTTTTCACTAGTGTTTTTGAAAAAAAATTTATTGGAACGAATTTTGTTTTTCCAAAATGGCAATACTTGTACCCATAGCAACGAATCCCAATTTCTAAAGGTCGTGGATGGCAAAAAGGGTAGGGAGAGATGCACCATGATAAAGTCATTGCTCCAATTTTTTTCTTCTTTTCTCTGATGCACTTCCAAGACTCAGGAAAAAGAAAAGACTCCCAATTTTTCATATTGCGCTGGGCTCATTCAGCGAAAAGGCTTCCGTTTCGCTGCACCAGAGATCCAATTGCAATTTTCTTTTATTTCCTCGGATATTTCGTCTGATTATATTACGTACAGTTGCGATGCAACCAGAGATTGATCATTGTGCGTTTGAAAGGAACTGGAAAATTTTGCACTCAAATATAATGATAAAGAACATTGTAAGTTACAGATGTATACGTGCTGACTTCTGAAGGAAGTTCCAAACTCAGCATTTGAATGTCATTCGTTTTGTAAAAGCATTCTCCATATCATGATACAGGAAGTGATTGCAGAAATGAGATCAGCGATTCATATTTAGGTACCTTAGTACGAAATAAATTGACCACGCAAAAGTCTTCGTTATGAGAATCATTTTCCATTTGTCTATGGCAAGGAAAGTTTCGAAAATGTTTTCCTGAAATTTGAAACTCGAATTGATGAGCACTTTTTTGAAGCGCTGCATTCTTGTACAAGATTCATATCTACATGAACGAAATTTTTTTTTTGTATTTATTGAGTTATCTAGGGTATCAGAACATGCGAAGAATAGTAAATTATCATAAGACACCTTATTTTTGTTATATGTATATGTGTGTGTGTGTGTGTATAATGTATAACTTAACAGTGGGAATTACATTATTTTTCTGTGCCTGATAATGATACTTCAATCATTTTAAATAACGACAAAAATAATTTTTTATTCAAAAAGATTTTTTCCCTTTTATTTAAATATGGACACAATTTTTAATACAATTTTTTCATTCAGGTACCATTTAATACTTATTATACTATATGGTTCAAAAATTTTTATGCTTGTATAAAGGTGACTGTGCATCCAGCGAGCCATTAAAACTTTTTTAGAATACCTAAATTTTAAAAAAATTTAATTTCCCATGAAATATGGGAAACTGAGATTAAAATTATACTTTAAATTTTTCAAAGTTAATATTGGAGTGATATGGATAAAAGTTTAATTTCATTTTCTGTTCATTATTTTATATACGAGGAGCAAAATATTTTGCATATTTAAGGAATACTTTTTTTTAAAGTGGTTCCTAAATGTCAACATGTCTCAAAATTCATTTCCATATTCAATTAAGAAAAAAAATAAAGCAACTTTTGACTAAAAATTGCTTTTATAGTTTTATAAATTTATTGCTAGGCACAGAAGAAAATTCTAAGCTCTAATATTAATATTAGAACATATATATTACAAAAACAAGGAGTCATAATGTGTTTTTTTTTATTCACTGTACATCCGGGTACACTTAACATGAAAATAAGCTTATTTTGATTTTATTTAAAGTCGTGACAAGAATAGGGTATCAAATACTATTTAATATTAAAGGGAAATTTTTCAGAGGGCACCACGCATCTCATTATCACTCCCTTCACTTTAAATTTTTATTCTTATCTAAAACAATTATGAGGCAAAAGTCCAATGAATAGAAAATCATGCACAGAAGATAATCATTTTGTTTCACATATATCTGCGAATAATTAATTGTTACAACCTAACCTATTCTATGTATTGTAATAGTTCCTACGCACCTGTTTGTTGTAACCTCTTAGATTATTTAAATATTGTTTATTTTACCGACAAAATCGGTTCGAGTGTTTAGAAGATTTAAGGATGAGAGGTTCGTGTCCTAAGCCCTAAGTAGATATTTCTCGGCTATGATGCGATAACTTTTCAAGTTAGGCAATGCGGTCCCTATTCCTTTTTTATAGTTTTGTCATGGCTCTTTAACTCTAAATTCCGTTCCAATATTACATTCTCCGCTGTTTATAAATGTAATTTATCGTCTATTCTCTACACTTTACTAGCGCTAGGAAATCTACATGAGTCCTGTATTATCCATTTTGAGTTCTGTATTATTATTCTGTATGAATCCTGTATCATCCAAGTTATTCAATTCAATCAAATTCATTTCAAGTTCCTAAAGTTTAATTGAAGGGAAAATCGTTTCAGATTCCACGTCACAAGGGAAATATGATATTTCATACTTTTGTTAAATATTTAAGCTAGCGAACGACTTTACTAAATTGCTATGCGTAATATAGTAGTACGTTTTTCAGCATATTAGGAATAATTTGACAAATCACTATTCAAATTAGTGGAAATTGTTAAGCGAGTAAATACATTTCATAAATATACTTTTGCTGATAAATTGAAAACCAAGCAATCCAAACAGGTAACTGTAATTACCTTACTTATTTATTTACGGTTAATTTTACAGCATTAGTTTCTATGTAAGCAGCAATTAATTCACCATGTCAAAATTTATTCACCATCTTAGATGGATATGACTACCTAATTTCTTTCAAATAATAACGCTTTCTTTTCATTTTATGTTATTCACCAAATTGAATTATTAAGAAAAAAAAATATATTTTTCTGCTTGTATAATATTTTAATAAATTTTAAAATATTTTTTTAGCTTATAATTTCACATCGCTTTAAGTTTTATACTTGTAACAAAATTACATACATTATAAAAAGTTCGTGTATAAAAGTACCATCTTATGATTTTCTAGCAAAATAAATCATGTTTTACTTCACATAAAATTATTTAAAAAATTCATATAAAGTAAAGAGAAACATTTTTCATTTCAAAGACACCAAGAGGCTAGTCACAAGCTATTTTTGATCTGTAAAAAGTATTTTTAAAACAGTCATCGTCTCTCTCTTTCTATCAATACATTATATATTTTTTAAGAAAATTAATAGCCATGAAAAAGAAATTCTGTACATCCCATCAAGAAAACTATCCATCTTGGTATTCTTCACAAGGGCTTTTAAAATAAAGCATTAAAACAAATAAAATCAACAATGTAAAAAATATGCTACATAGTTGAAATTCAACAAACTTATTTTTATTAATAAGTTATTTTAACCATATTTTGTCAAAACAGTCGTTTATAATCAAGCACTATTTATGTAAAAAAATTTCAAAGTCTATGAAGATGCCTCATAAAGCTATAATTAATTACATTGCTGCCGATTTATTAGATCCTACAAACATGAAAGAATTAAAAATAAATGGATGACAAATGGATTATTTAAAGGAAGTGACTACTAAATGATTTACGAGCACGCTACAGTTTCAAAATCCATCAAACTTAATTAAAGAAAACTCTAATCCTTGGTGAATAAGGCCCATTTAGAAGGCAGCCGGTTCAAATTAAAGTGCTAAATGAAACATATCTGGATAAATAAAATAAGACTTAATTGCTCGTAAATATTTATTTAATTAGCATTTTATTTTTAAATAAACTGAACTTTTATTATTCAAAAAATGTTTCATAGAAATCGACTTAAATTATAGTGACTAAAAAATTATTCTGCATAGAGAAAAAGTATATCAAAATATTAGTAATTTTTTTAAATCAACTATACATTATAACTTAATTTAACATTATAAATAGTAATCTGTGGGAATTGTAAGATGATTCGTATTTTAGCTATTAGAAAAAGGCTTTACTTACAATGAATAATGAAAAACAGATAGATGAAATGTGTTGATTTTGATACATTCTTATGAAATATTTTGTATAATTTAACTACGAAATTATAGGAATACGAAGTATAGGAATATAATGTTTGGAAGAATGAATACTTATAAAAATAATGTTCACTTGCTGAAGAATATTCATAAGTTGTATCCTTGCTTCTGTTCATATGTTTTTTTCTGAAATGCTTGTAAAACTGTTTAAATGAAATTAATAAATATAAAATGTTCAAATGATTATATTTCTTTCAGATGTTCAAAACGATAAAAAAGTTGATATTATTTTCAATATGAAATTATTTTTGGTTCCTATGGAATATTTCCAGCAAGGGAAACAAATATGAATACTGCTAAGCAATCATCAAATGGTAACTGAGAATAGAATTGTATAAAAATATTGTAGGATTATTTAAAACGACTAAGCCATATGTGATGAAATACCCATTATTTAAATAGATGTATTCTGCATTTCGAAACCTTCTTTGCAACTGTATTATTGATTTCTTGTTATTATAACTTATTTACAATTGTATTATGCAATATCCGACAATAGCATAAGAGTATTATGTTATATGCTTTCTCCTGAAGTTGGGACTTTTTTGCTCTCCCTGCAGAGCGACTGTTTTGCCCATGAAGATTGTTTCACAATACAGGTGCAAATGTGCCTGTCAATAATGTTGAATAGGCATGAGTGACTAAATTAGAAGCCTCAGACAAATGTGGAAGCCTATGGAACATTCTTTTGTGATTATGCATTTGAGTCACTGTATGTATGTAGATTTAGTATACATTCCTCATGCGATTCTGGGTTATGTATTGTGATCCGTCAAACTTTGCATTGATGTTATAGTGTTATTATTTGTCTGAGGGTTGAATGTTTCCTGTTAAAAGAAACAATTTTATATTTGCTAGAGAATCTGAAAATTAAATTTTGATTTTCTTAGTAAAACCTGCTGATAGTTTTCTACACATTAAGGGCAATCAGACATGTAACAATATATATGTGTGTGTGTAAGTATGTATATATATATATATATATATATATATATATATATATATATATATACATACATACATATACATACATATACAGTGAGACTATGTCTAATTTCTTCTTTCTCGTGATCATAAAATATTTTCCAGATACCATTACAGTTTGATATTTACCGCAAATATTACTTCAAATATAAATGTGTCGATTTTGAATGACTCAATAAATTTTTGAAACGAGCTATTATCTATGTAATTTGTATAATTTTTTCATACCTTCCTATCAGATTGTAATAAAAAAATTAAAATTCTCTTAATAACTTTCGCAATTTTCATCGCAACTGGACAAGATTGGCAACGAAGTTAATGTCTCAACCGGAACTAAATTATGGTGTTAATGAACTAATAAATTAAACTAACATATATAAGAAGCATATACAAATTCTCGACCAAGAGACTCAATTTTCTACAGAATTATGTAGATCATAATCTAATAGTAAGTTGTCTAAATTTACTTGAATCTATACATTAATTTCAGACAAATATGGAAAAACGTTTGAATGACACGGAAAAATTTACTTCATGCAAATTATTTCTATTTTTAAAGGACATGAGGCATACGTCTCATTAAGTAAATATATAATAACTCTTATAAAACGCAAGACACATTTTTTTTCAAATCAGTGAAACTAAAATTCAATCAAAACAAAAATTTATGCTCGTTTCTTTTTCACTCGTTTTTAATGATAGTTCAAATCGATTATAATAAAATTCTTTTTAGAAGTTAATTGATTTAGTTTTGTTTCATCCAACAACATTGACAGAAGTTTTATCTAGCTGTGGTGATATTTGCGCAATTTATGTTAAGGATGTTCCCTCTTTTTGAAGATTAGATATTTACCTCTTTTCTTCAGAGTTCATGGAACATACCAGGAATCGAAATTCAAGGAACTTATTATGAATCCATATTCATATAGCATTTCATACATCCATTTTCCGTTTCATGGAATATTCATGTTATTTGCATTATAGCACAAGAATTTACGATTTAAAATAAAAGTATGCTCATCTAAGATTTTCTTATTTGTACTTTATATAAAAATAATTATTTGCACACATATAAGCAGATTTACGAATAAATTGTTCCAGCGAAATACATGTTTCCAACTGCATTTGCTTCACGTATATTTACTTGGTTATAATCATTTTGGGTTATTTGAAGTGTAAATTATTTGTTAACATTTCATTTCAATCACTTATTATTCATTTCTTTATAAATGTACAAATGCCCTTTATACAAAATACACAATCTCCAATGAATAAACATTTTGATGGCTTATTAGAAATTAATCATCCAAATCACTTTTCAAACATTAATATCGTATCATGTATTCATTCACAAACAGAAAACATTCCAAATGTATCACTAGAAAAAGTATGATTTACAACAAACAATTTTTTCATACAAGCCTCCTTTAAAGAAAACTATGAACTTCTCTTTTTAGCCACTGTTAAGTTACATTAACAATGTATTATTGTGCCGAGAGAAAAGTCTTGTTATTCTTCTGAGACTAAAAACATTCTTAATAATTTGTATTTATCATGGCGAAGGTTTCCCGCAGGCTGATTATTATAGGTCATTATCAGAAGACAAAAGAATTGAGAAAGAAAGAGGGCATTGTATATCGAGCCCTAGAGAAAGCAAAACAACGTTTTCCTACAGAAGACAAAGGAAAGCATCGTTCATGATCGTAATCGTCGGTGATGTATTCTTTATGTGATATTATGCCGAGTGGAAGAGGGTTATTCGATATCACCGATGGTCATCAATGGCGGAAATATGAAGGATTTTTCTTTTAGTGCTCTGGTTTCATTTTAACAAGTGATGTTACATGTAAGGATAAATAAAATCTAGTCGAATCTCTATATGTAGAACTAAAAAGTACATGGAATAAAATCTGATATATAGAAATTTTGATTGACAAAAATACACATTTAAAATATTTCATACGAGGTTTTTACAAAACCATTTATAAATAGTTTGTTTTATTGATGTAGATTCAAAATATTAATGATTTAAAGAAATTAATTTAAAATGTATTAATATATATGCAGTTTACAAATTTGACAACAATGTACTAAAATTCGAATGTTTTATACAAAAAAAAATATATAAAACGAAACGAAAATTTTACTTATTTTCAAGCAAATAAATTCCTAACATTTTTTTTTTAAAAAAAAATATCTTCTGTTGAAGCCAATTTAAAGTAATATTAATATTCATTAACTGAGTGTGAGTGATTATTTATTAGCGTCACTCTGAGAAGCAACATGAGGGGGTTTGGTAACGGACCTTAGAATTTTGAACCTCAGTAAAATGAACGAAGATGGTAGTTTAGTTGACACCTCCCATATCACGGCATGGGATGATTTGTAACTTCAAAAGATTTAACGTGCTTCAGCCCTACTACATGAAGTATTTTTAAAGGCATCGGGCTTGAATTCATGAATCGACGAAAACTGCAGGCCGCAGGTTGGAAACTATGACCACTAGGCTACCGTGGCCACCACTTTTATTAAGAGGGGTAAATATTTGTTCAGAAATGTTACAAACAAGTCTAAAGCCATGTAGGACAGCTTATCATGTTTCTATTATTTGTTTTCTTGATGGTTTTTCAGTGAATTCATCTTCGTTGATATCGTTATCTTTAGGTTCATCTTGATCAAAGCAGTCATTTGATCTGATTTGTGGCGTAATTAAATACAATTAATTTCTATTCCTCGAGTGAAAATTTCTCACTTTGGAAAATCGTTCAATTTATAGTAATTTTGATCATCTTATGAAACTTTTTTTTAGTGAAAATTGGACATTCTCTCGAAACATTACGATTTTCAAAAAATAGGAAATCCGTTACAAAAAGATTTTCGATGTATAGATTGAAATATAGAGATTCGACTACATATTGAATTTACGTAAGAAATTCTATAAATAATATCATGAATTCTTATTTTTGCACACTATTTATTTAATGTTACTTAGTTTAAGTTGAAAAATTTAGCTGTATTAATATATGGATAAAATTTTTTTGTTTGCTCTATAATTTTACCAAGTTTATTTATGTTGCAGTATACGATACTGCATTATGTTCAATTTCTTTTTCGAAGCAGTTATTTATTTATTATCATTGTGATATATTTCTCACCATTGATCTGCCTTAGCAACCAACAGGTGATATTTGTTTAGTTGTTATATTATTTAACACTGACTTTCTTATATAAAAATGTAATTTCTTATTAAAATTATTGTAAAGTATGTAAATTAAGTTGGATGATATTTTAAGAACTTCTGATTTGTAAAATTAGAAGATTTATTACCCAAGATATTCTTTGACAAAGTATTTTTGTTAAATTCATAGCAACGTAAAAAAATGAAAACTAGTTTCTGAAATATTTTTTGGCGATACACACTGAGAATTTTATCTACATAAATGCACGTAATTACGATTAAACTAACAAAAACATTAAAAAATAAAATTTACATGGCTCAAATGTATGCAAAGTACTTAGAAAATTATATTTGTTCTCTGTGTATAAATTAAAAGTAATGTTTTTTGCACGGAGATAAAAAATATTAACATGCAGTAATTCACTTCCACTCACATATATTTGAAATTTAGTTTCTATATTATTCTAACTTATGGACAAGTGGAAGTAATGTCTACATTTAAAATATGAAGTTTAATTCAAATTTATTACACGCATCTAGACTCATTACATTTACTTGAATTTTGTAAGATTTATAGTCCAAATGTTTTTTTTTAAAACAAATTGCTTGTAGTATCTCTCATTTTATTTGTATTTGTACAATTCACAAAGCATTTGCTTCTCACTGAAATCATAGGTGGTATTAAGGTCATCTAATGATTATTAATGAGTTGGTAAATGATTCTGGTAGAGCTTAATCCCATCCTGATTACCATGACTTGCAGGGTACCTAGGTACATAAATTATAATTTAGAACTGGATGTCGGAATAGAGAATAGGTAATTTCTATTGTTTAAATGGGATTTTCATATGAGAATAAATATAGATTAAATACTCTACTGGATGAATCTGAGTTGTTTCAATATTCTTTCTGAATATTTTTCCATATTTTTTAATAAATCAAGTGAAATATTTTGTCTACGAAGGAGCATCATTAACTGTGAATTATTAGTAATAAAAACTGAAACACGTGGATAATAATTACTCTACATATTAATTTATTATTATGCACATAATGTTATAAATTACAGCTATTCAAGTAAATATTTTGGCTTCAGAAAGCCGTAAATTAATGTAATGTGATTTTTTTTATTAATGTCGTATTGTGAAGCAACTCGTGGGTTGTTGGTGATGAATTTCGCTAATTTGAACCACGATAAAGTGACAAAGATGACACTAGAATTGGTAACTATCTCTCTATACTTCCACACCACGTCAACGAGAATACTTGGGACTTCCTAAAGATTTAACCTGCATCAACCCCAATGCAATGTGGATCTTTAGTGACATCAGGGTGGAAACTTACGACTCTCCGGAAACAGCGCCAGCCGTTAGCTAGTAACCATGACCACTAGGCTACCGCGGCCACAATTTATTAAATTAAGCCGTTGTATTGTAAAATTATATTTTGTTTCCATAGTACAGCAAACTTTTAACAAATGCTGAAAATAATATTGATAGAAACTTATTTTTTTTTAATTATTAAGATTTCTCTACATAGTCCTCTTCAGAGTTATATATTTCTCCCAGCTTTTCCTGACCTTTCGAAGGCCAACATTGCAGAACTTAGAAGACATATAACTTTATCTTCTCCAAACTCTGGGTTACATTGATATATGAATACCTCAGACCAAAGGAACCAATGTGATTAGCTGAAACTTACAACTTTATGGTAAACCTAACTCTCTATACTACAAACATATATTTTGTAGAAAAATTATTAAAACGTAGAGCATATCTCGACAAAAAACAATCGTAATTGATCAATGCTCTTCTGAACGCCAATATCTTAACAACTTTGCTTTTTCATAACATTTTGCGTGATAAAGAACTCTACATGCATTCTGAAATGAAAGATTTTTGTGTTTTGTTTGAGAGAGCTTTGAAATTGAATTTCTTATGTTTATTAAAATTTTCATTGGTAGTATGTTACTATTATAATAGCAAAATGTTAAAATTTACATTAAAGTACAATAAAAGCAATTTAACTAATTACCGTGTTAATTTTAAGGGAAAAAATGGAGCATTTTAGTTCGTATTTTAATTTACGTGAAATTTCTTTTGGCTTTCAATTCATTGCTTATTTTTTTTTCAATTATAACACCACACTGCATACTTTTTTCACATTTGATCTCTTTCATATTATTGATTTTAATTGATTTACAAAGAAAATTTATGTGCCATGTCTTTTAACTACACATGTTTCTCAATTAGTGTTGGAAAAATACACGCTTACTTTTCGGTATGAGAATGCTGTATAATCATCCAAATCAATCTACTTCTAAAAGGCTTTTACAGAAAAAGACATTTTCTTTTTATATACTTCCCGTACAGGTTTATAATTCTCTTTGATATCACATCAAGAACAACATATATTTCTCGCAAACCCCGTTCCCCAGGGAAACATTTAGCAACAACAGCACCACAGGATACTGCTTTTCGAGGAAGAGCCGTCATTTTCTGAGAAAAAATAACATTAAAAAAGAGAACAACCTATATGGCCTCTAAAAAGAAGGAAGGGGAGCATCCGAAATATAAGTTGACTCTCAAAAAAGCATTTTGTTCTGTGAAGAAAAAGAAGGGTTTTTATATGTCCCTCAAGCCAGCATTCTCACATCAAATGAAAACCAAACTTGTAGCCGAATCTTTAAGTACAAAGCCTTGAGGAGAAGGAGAGGGAAGAGAAAACATAAAAGTGTATTGGAGCTACATTTTTTTTAAAACTTGGCAAAAATTCTGACTCATAAAAAGTTTTTTTTTTTACGATTTTGTTTCTGTTTTGGCTTTGTTTGTAAGTTATTTCTTTCCCTTACGGACATCATTTTAATTCTCTAGGGAAAATAATTGCTAAAAGTTTTTTTTCTGGCTTTTTTTTAATTTAGTGAATTCATTTGGCGATGGCAGTTACAGAGTAAAATCAAACTTTTCTTTTTAACTTCCTTTTTTTGGTCAAATGGTATACGATCAGCCATCAAATAAAGAATAATGGAACAGAACTTATATAGATCAAACACAATATTAGAATTAAGGCCAAATGTCTTAGATTTTTTTTTTAAAAAAAAGATAAAAGTGATATATTACGAACTGAAATTTTTATAGATTTGGCTAAAGTGACGTAAAAAGAAACTTTTACACTAAATACGATAAAAGTGTTAGTACTGTTATAAAGGCTAAACAAATGTTTTTATCGTCAGCTATCTACAAAACCATAAAGGTGATATTTTCCTCAGGTATCTAAACGAAGTTCTTTACAACTTTGAAACAGGTAAAGAAAAGCTATTTCCAAGTCCTTCGACTGGAGTGGTGTCGAAAACGACTTTTGTTTGTAACTCTTTAACTATAAAGAATACGAATTAATCGTCTCTTGGAGTGCAAAAGGCGTCCTTTCTTGACGAAGATTTAAATATTTTGTTAAGAGCACACACAACGGTTACTCTTTCAAATTTATTGTGTGTTGAATATGATAATTCACATTAGGGTTTAATAACTATTTCAGATAGGTTGTATTGACAAAATAAAACAACATGTCACAAGTAACATTTTTTTTCAACAGCTTATAATACATTAACTGTTGTCTTAATTTGGACAAAATATTTTTAAATTATTCCGATGACAATGTCGAGAGCTTAGTTAAAAATAGTAAATAGTAAATTTAAGATTTAAGAATCATTGGATGTAAATTTAAAAAAAAAAGATACAAATTTAAAAGAAATAGCTCTATAATGGTTCTTAAAGGAACATACATTTTCGAATTTCGATTAAATAAATATTTTGCAATGAAATTCTGAATGTCATGATGAAAATAAGAATCAATAAATGAGATATAATTAATTCATATCACCATCATACTATGAATGATTACAACTATGCTTTTCAATTTTAGTTTACTTTCATTTAAAGAAAATGAACATGATAAAAAGTATTTGGGATAATATCATTAAATAAGAACAAGAATTTCATTTATTTCAGCACAAATAAAGACAATACTCACAAAATATAATATGCAGATATAATTAACGAAGTAATGTTTAATATATATATATATTACAGTGGTATTCAAAATTAAGAGAATTTTTCGATTTGGTCGATTCTGATTAGAACTACTGGACAAATTTCGCGAGTACATCGAGTTGATATAATACAAAAATATAACCATTCAATAGTTATAATACACATGCATTATCGTGCGAAACACTCATTGGAGTCGCAAGATATTATAGAAGTTACAGAACAGAACAAAAAAAAAAGGTTAATGGGGGTATGGTCCCCTCTCACAGATATATAAGCCTCGCAACGTGATTTTATGATGGAAATAAGGCAGTTTATGAGTTCCTTTGGCAATCGGTCCCACTCGTACTGCAATGCATTTTTCAGGTCTTGGATGGCCTTGAAAGGGGCTTGCGAATTGCAATTGCCCTCCCTATAGCGTCCCAGGATGCTCAACAGAATTGAAGCTTGGAGATTTGGCTGGCCAATATATACGGCGAATATGTTCATTTTCTAGAAATTCTTCGACCGGATGAGCTCTACGTGACTTCGCGTTGTTATCCATTAAAAGGAAATCAGGACCAATTGAACTCCTGAAAAGGAGGATATAGGGCTCCAAGACTTCTTCCCTATACCCTTCAAGAGTCGCAGTGTCTCTTTCAAACACATAGAGTTGTGTGCGATTATCCAAATAGATGATGTCTAGACCATCAAGCCTCCGTTGCCGTAATGGTCGATTTCTTAGACATTGGAGGGCAGGTAGAGGGTCCCCGGTTATCTCTATTTGAAAGTACGGTGAGAATCCCTGATTAGGCGTAACCAGGACTCATCAGCGAAGAGAACAGTCGCCCATTGATCCATGCTCCAATCTCTATGATCTCTGCAGCCTTTTAAGCGTACTCTCCTGCTCGCAGTACTAAGTGGGATGTAAACGACAGATCAATTTGCTAAGAGTCCTCTCTCATAAAGTCTTCTGGAAACAGTCACCCTTGAAACTCGGGTTATTGTTACTGCATATAAATCATGAAAGAGTGAGATGCTGTAGCATCCCTGTTGCGCCTCACTGTAATGGAAAAATGGTGAACTAATCTGGCCGTCAAGGCTCTTGGACGACCCTGCCCAGGATTTCCCTTGAAGGATCTGGTATCCTTAAACTGTTGATATAGGTTTGATACGACGCTGGGCGTCAAATCGAATTGTCTACAAATTTGGAAAGATTGGTCTGCTTCTAGCATAACCAAAATTCGACACCTCATTCCATCATTTAAACGTTAGTGGTGCTCAGTTTTAATGCTGCAAAATAACATCAAAAAATTCTGCGAATTGCTCTAGCGAGCGAAATGCGGATATTGGCACGCTCTCTTATAAATACTGTTTTTCGACTTGTTCCTTCCCCATACACGTATACATTCTCGTATTTGATATACATCTTTGATAGACTCTCGTATTGATTTGCATCTTTGTTTGAAAGCAATATTCTTACATTTCGTTTAGTTATTTTCATGAAATTCTGCAAAATATGCAAATTCTCTTATTTTTGAATAACAGTGTATTTAAAGGAATTGATGTGATTGTTTGCTGACGTCTCATTTAGAAACAACATAAAGGATTTTAACATCGGATCTCGTAATTTGAGCCTCGATCAAGTGACAAGAACGAGACCCGAGCTAACATCCTCTCTCTAAAATTCCACACTACGCAAAAAGGGGGATTTGAGACCTCAACAAAATTTAATGTCATCTGCCCATCGATATGGTTTAGTTTTAAGTGATATATCAGGACTCGAACACACAACTCTACGAAAGGAACTCCCACTGCAAGTCTACGACCATGAGCACTAGGTGGCAGTGATTATTTTTTCAAAAAAAAAAAAGAATACATGCTCGCATTATAATCTTACATATTATCATCTGTATTCCTTAAAATTCTCTCAGGATATGTTTATGTTATTTTTAAGATGTCTCCTTATAGTATGTATCTCCTAATTGTATACATCTCAATATAAAATGAAATGTAAATTAGAATCTTGGGGAACTATTATCTTATGAAAAAAATATTCTTACGAATGAAAATGTAACGCATTTGTGAAAACGAAGGACTTTTACAAAAAAATGTTTTAATTCATTAAAATTTTTCGTTCAAATATATCATTCTTAATATTAAATTACTTTCCCTAAGGTAATCATAATTAAACGTAATAGTACAAAAATAGAAAAAAAAAATTCTATCATTTATGATTAAGTATATGAAAGACTATCATTATGTCGAATACATTCACATAGAAACGTTTCGATTAATATATCCATATGAGCGATGCGGGAATATGATGAGTAACTATAATTCAGAAAGTAAAATAATAAAAAAAAATGTACTTCTTGAAACTTCAACTATTTGTAAATATAATCTGTGGTTCTTCAAACTCATTCCATTTTATTATTAGTTGTAATCGTTTAAGTAATATGAAAGTGGCTCACAAATACCTATTTTAGACGATAGATTGAACTTTTAAGATAAGTTGGTGTTACTTTTATGCACTGACATTTTGTTAATTAGTGATGAAAAAAATATAATATAAATTCATAGATTTTTTTTGATATGGAAGCAAATGGCTTCCAATTAAAAATCTGACTGTTATCGAAATGAATGGTCCTCGCCCTTCTGCTCCAAATTGTCACTATCGATCAGATCGAGAGTCATATATATTAACTCGTGAATCTGCTCAAAAGAAGACGAAAACGAAATGATTGTCCGGAAAAGTTAAGACAAAGACTTTTGGGGATGTGGAGGGTGTTAAATGTATGAACTTAGAAAAAGAAAAAAAATATCAATAGACAATACCAGATGAGTTATCCATTTCCATTCCTAGTACTCTATTTTTTATTCCTAACTCGGATACTTTTTGAGCCACCCTATATTGAAACTAATAAAAATAAACATTGGAAACTTATTTATACATATTAAACAGATAAGCCTAATTTATTTTTATAAATTTTATAATTATGTTACGACGAGTATGCTTTAGTAACGTTCAAGCATTTGTTTCTTTTTAAATCACAAAAAGAATGTTCATGTTTAACGGAGAATGTGACAAGAAACGTAATAAATAATAACTCTATTCTTGCATCCGGCTATGCAAATGAATATGAAACAAAGAGCTCCTTTAAATAATTTTTAACGTGATTCAATAGAAATCTGAAATGTTCGTGGCACTTCAATTCCAAACTCGGGCAACTGGACAAACACATTCACCACCAAAAGTGTGATGTGCAACCCAGCAATTATTCAAATGATTCTAGACGTGAGGTATATTTCACTTTAAGTGAAAGGGAAATCAACTTAAGTGACAAATTGCGCTTTCACTATTGTAAAGCTATCAGAGCCTCCTAACCGTGAACGTAATTATTGAGCTTGGAGGCAAAGCGAACTTCCGACAGCTATTCCCCAGGGATTCTAATTCAGCTGTGAGTGTGTGCATACCCTTGACGACTCAGAAAACCGAGGGGAAATAAAACATTGAGACGAAGTTTGTGATTCGTTAAAATACTTTTATACTGACAGCGGCCTCTTTGGTGATGTATTTGAAGCTACAATACTTTAATCTTTTTAATGGTTTTTAATAGTTTCCTTCAATGTTTATTATGTGTAGAGAGGCTGCTGGAAATTTTGAAGAACAAAATGCATTGAACTCTGTAATGTTTTATAATTGTAGAGATAGAAATATACTAAGGTAATAAATTCTTGGTTGAAGATCTTTAAGATTGAAGAGTAAGTCTTGAATAGAAAAAAAAAAGATTAAGCATGGGGGATAAACAAAAGATTAAAATTTAAAAATATATATAAGGCCTCAAAAAATTAGAAATTGCTCTTTGTTTGAAAGTACAGAATCACATTTTATCAAGAAAAATTATAACATGATCTTATCGAATTTTGGACCACATTTTAAATAAAACTTGAAATATGGACTTATATGCTCTCTTAATTTTGACTGACATACTCATAAAAAAGCAAGTATTTGTCTACAAAAGTTCTAAAATTTGATAGAAAAATAAGAAGATAAGAAATAACATTAATAAGTTTCTATAAGAAATCTAAGCTTGTTGTTTTCAGTTATATCCCTGGAGTTTTTATAAAAACAAGGTAACATTATTGTGAGGGATTTTTAATATTTAAAAACTCACTTTTCGCAACAAGGGATTCTTAATGCTTTTTTTTACGAATAATCCGAGATTTATTCATCACCATTAGATGAAGACTTTCTTAAAAGGCTACAAAAAATATTTTTTGGAGGGAGTTTCTTGTGCTATGGATACATACTCATCAATGTACTGCTATTTCTAGATAAAAGACATTTCTCAAAATTTCCTTTGCGAATTGAATATATTTGAAGAAAGAAAGTTACGAATTTATTTAATTCTGTAAATGTTTTGACTAAGTAAAGATATTAAAGAAAAGAGTTGAGAGCTGAATTGTGTAGGTCAGTTTGAGAATTATAAACATTACAACCCTTCTCTAATATTTACTTCACTTTCCATTCTAAATTTTATTTATAGAATCAATAATTTACGCATCCAATAATAAGAAAGTCGGAAAAAAATCAAGTTCTTTTATTCAGGTTAGGTATTTTTAAATTTAAATACATTTCTTATTCTCTGTGTGAAAAAGTTGCCAGAGCATACCTGAATTATTGTTTAGAATTCTAAAACTATTATCTAGAACTCGAAACAATATTGGTGAGGAATATTCCTCACCAATTCTTACTAGTTCGAGTGAGTAAAATAACTGATGTTGAGAGTTTGAATCCTGAAACCGAAGTAGGACATACTAGCCGTGATGTAGAATTTCCTAGACAAAACAGTTTCTATTATTTCAATTATAGATTCAGTAACTTATCTAATTACCTCTAAAACTCTCTTCAATCTTTATTATTAATTTATTTGCTTCTTATTAAAGTAATGTAATACATTTACAATACTTTATTGTTTCAATCCAATCAACATAAGAAACGTTTCAGTTTATTGGAAAGAATTTTGAATTCAAAAACTATTCAGAAGAAATCCCAAAGACTGGTTGAAGGGAAAATTCCAACGGAGCCAGCGTCGTAATGTCATATATTTTTTAATACCCAGGAATTTGATATATATCTGCACAAACGTATTAAGTGACGATCGCTTTGAGTCCAAAGAAATACAAATTAGAACGAGATTTAATCATGGTTTCAGAAAAAAAAGAAGCATTCAAAAACACAGTATTGAAAAATGAACATCCACTCTGAGATCTAGCACAGCGCTTATGCACATAATTTTTAAAAATTTAAAACTATTTTCTTTCTTGACCGGATATTAGTAAAGAAACGAAAATAATGGTGATGCGATAATAACAAGTTTCCACTAGCCTGACTTGACGAATAGGCCTAAATGCGTATAGTAATCTGATTACAGTAGCTACTCAATTAGTCATCACACAAAAGAACCGGTATGCTTTTATTATCGATAGCCAAGGCACCGCCTTTCGCTTGTACCTTTGCTTTTAATTACTCAACCGCCGACGAACAGGAGATGGGTTTTGTGTGAGCTCAAACCTTTCTTTTTTTTTTGTCTCATATTCATCAAAAGAGCTTTTGTTTTCGATTTCATTATTAGAGACGCGGAATTTTATCTTGCTTTTAAGAGATATTCATTATTAACAAGACTTTTCGAAGCGAAAAGAGATGGCGGGAAAAAATTGCTTTGCTAAAACATTCTTTTGTGCCTTGCTTTCCAATTACTGCTGGCAGGTATTTAGAAATCAATAACTTCTATAAAAAGTCATTTGAATTTGTTTTTAACGAGCAATAATACTCGAATACTAGTTAGCATACAAGTCCAGATGAATATAAAAAGAGTGAGTCCATTTTAGCTGCATAATAAGTGTTTAAAACGTATGTTAACTTTTCAAAATGCCGAGTTGTGCTTTGAAGAATTATTTCTATAGACGAGTTGTTTGAATAAATGGTTTTAGGAGCCGAATTCTATTCATATTAATGATCAAATCTGTTTATAAGCCATTTTGCATGGTAAGAAGGGAGAATGGTAAATGTTAAAGTCAAATTAATTACTTCTTAAAGCTGGTTTATTCTTTTCATCATTATATATGATTTTTTTTGCTTGAGAACATATTAAGATGTTATTATTATTTGATAGAAATAATTCAATTTAAACAAATTTTCAGAGTCATTGTGTCTCTTATTATAATTTATATAAAATAAAAACTGATAGAAACCAAAAAAGTAAAGAACAGCAAATAAATCAAAATTTGATTAAAGTAAATTAAATCAAAATTAGACTGAAGTGATTGGATCGAGATAGTTTATCAAATTAATTTCCTAGAAACCGAGCATAAGCAAACCTAGAATTCTACGTACCAAGAAGTGCATACCCCTTTCTACCTAACAACCTAAAAGTTCCATCTTTTTAATCAAACCCTGATATACTTAAAATCACACAAAATATTATGAGAGTGTTGAAAAAAATGTTTCTGAAGATAGATGGCGTTTCTAAGGCAAATTAACTCAACCTTTTTTTTTTGTGTTACTATTTATGAAACGGTGCCACAGCAAATGTGACACTGATTCACAGTTAAGTTTTGATTTAACTGCCATTTGCTTCAAATCCAAAATTTTATTATTTCGATTTGCCACCTCGATGAGACCTGGATTAATCAGTATTTAACGGAAATCTGCGAAAATGGCTCATTGGCCAAAAAAAGTGATAACGTTGAATATTTGGGGGTAGAAAGATGCGTCATACTTTGTAGAAAAAAGACATGCGCTATCTGCACAATATTACAGAGAGTTACTCAAATTCCTCCCTCAAGTGCAAAAAATTCCTCAAATGCATCGGATGTATATGACCCAAAACAAATAAAAAACATTATTATTTTATATATAGCATTTACCAATTTCACTGCACAAAATATTACGATAAACCTCGTATTTCGTCACATGAACTTATTCTTAATAAAATTAAGAACATTTTTGAAATTTAAAATAAAGCATACATGCACATCTATTAAATATAAATGTTAAATTCATTTGCTACATGTATAATTTGTTCTGTGATATATCTGTAATGTTTTGATGCTGTTGTTTAGATGATCTACTATGATATAGATTCTTTACTTAAAAGCTACTACATAAATTATTTACTGCAATATATATATTTTTTTCCTCATGGTTTTAAGTTCCCATATTTTTAAGAAATAAATAATACAAATGAAGTCATTGCGTAAACACTTCAAAAATTGAAAAAGTGTAAAAATATTTTGAGAACTAAGAAACTGTTACATATTGAACACGTTTAACTGTGAAATAAATTTAAAAAAAAGTAATCAGAAATGTACTTTTATGCGAATGTTAAGTACTAACACTAATAAACTATAAAATAGTCTTATTCTTTCTTTAAGATGCAGATAAAGTATTATTATTGATGAAAAAATGTATGATCTTTCTTTTATTTAGCGAAAATGCAGGGCATTAGCAATTGATAATACAATATATAACTCAATAAAAGTGCATTGAGAATTTGGCTTGATTGCAAATAATTCTCTAAAAGAATAATAAAAAACTTGGCCGACATTAATCGAAAAATTTATTTGTTATACATATATTAAATACCAAAACAAATAAACCATAAAATAACGGATATACACATTAAATTCTAATTCCCCAAGGATTTGGCTCGGTATTTAATTTACTCAGAGAAAGTTTTCAATTACCCTGAGTGTCTTGAAGTTTTCCTATTAAAAACTCCTTCAACAACAAAAACATGATTGGATCAACCATCTCGGGGTTGGTATTTGAAAAGCGGATAACTTTTATGAAGTGTTTTCGAAAGAATCCTACAAAAGAATTCACGATACAAACCTGACACAGTTTGCCAGAGGACAGAACCCAGCTATGGAACCTGACGCACAGGTCTGGGAAATAACATAGCAAGAATACCAGAGAGGAAAACCGTAATTTAATGATTTAATTCCTTTCCAAGAAAAGAGGAAAGGGGGGCTGTTGTTTCAACTGGGAAATTCCTGCAGCGTGCTGAAAAGAGATTTTGTTGTTAGTTCCCAGGGAGAGAGGAATGCGTTCCTTGAAGGATAGAACGCTGTGGGAACTGAAAATATCTTCACTTGCATAAGGAAACTAGATACCGACTTTCTCTGCTGTATAAAATGGTTCTGCTCTTTCTTAGAAGTGATAAATTAATAAGACTAGAGATTGCTTGAGATGAAGATGGTAAGAAGATATGGTGTGGAAAACGAGGTTGGTCCTTTTGCATTATTTATAGTCTCCTATTTAAAGAGAAGAGGTGTTATTTGTAGCTTCCGAAAATGGTTTGGTAACTTAATTCATTTACGTGTAGAAGGATAAGAAATGATGGAAATAAAATAAAGGAGAAAAATTCTGTAATCTAATTTTGCATTAGCGAAATCTACACGTGTTTCTAGATTTCGCAAAAATTATCAGATAAGAGAGAAATGCGTAGTTTTATAGTTTTTTATGATGTAGATTTGATATAATTATTGTTAAAGAAAATTGATGCTTTTCTTTTATTCAACAAAGGTGAAGTATGATAATAATTGAAGAGATATAAAAAGCAATAAGGCATATTTATCTGAAAGGTAACTTTTTTTCAATAATAGAAAAAGGCTAAAATAATTAATTCATATATTAAATGTATTTAAAGAATCAACTATGAATGGACAGCAATTTAGGAATTAAAGGCTATCTGACTTTTTCTGTAATCAATTGTAGATATATAGAGTACTCTATAAAATCCTTGAAGAGCTTGCCATCTGCTGGTAAGTTTGGAAACTACACTCTTCCATATGTTTTACTGTATATAGCAGGAATGGGCACGCCAAAGGTCTATTCAGGTCTTTCTTTTAAAAAAATGTCCTTTAGAGCCGCACCATAGTTACACACACACACACACACAGCATTAAATACACAAATTCATACTGAATTAAATTGAAATAAAATATTTAAATGTTCTACTCAATTCTTGAGTATCTATGTAAGGTATGTGTACGTAAAAAAATCATTAAGAGAAGGAAAATACAAAATATTTTTTTCAAAATTTTAATAATAACTGTAAACTTTAAATATATTATATTTTTAAAAGAACAAAATTTAACGAATACCTTTGGTCATATCTTTGATAACGTCTGATGTAAAATTTGATAAAGCCATTCGCAGTAATTCTATGAAATAATGGTGAACGATATTTCGTGAATGATAACTGTGAACGATATTTCGACTTCATGAACTTTGTTATGAAGTACCGAGTTTCACAATAATATATTGTACTGAAATAGGAATTAGATGACAAGCAACTTGCATGTAATTCGGCTTTATCAATGTAATTTTAATGGGTTTAATGATATGTTGTGTGAACTTATTTAGTGCAGAAAATTTGGAAATAATAATAAAAAGCGAATATAAATTTACAATAGAAGCCGTATTTGACAAAGAACCACATTTGGACAAACTTGGTTGTTTGTAGTATACACGGGGAATTCTCTCCCGGGAATGCCCTAACAATTTCTCTATTTTCATACAATCCTTTTGTCCTTCCACTTTTTTTTTCATCTTTTTTTGATATTTTAGAGCATATTCTAGATCATTGATACATATTTATGGGGAAGGGGGAATCAATCAGTTTTTTAGCCAATAACAAAATATATATCTTGTATTAATAAAATCAAACAACTCAACCAAAATTTTAGAAGGCGGAAAAATTGGAAATACAAGTGTGGGATTTATCAAATACTGTACATCAAATAACTTTAGAAAATAAACAAGAATGATATTCTCCATTTCTTGTTAAATACTAATGAATGATAATTGAAAAAGATTTTTTGGCTAATGGAAAGTAAATATAAATTATTTCTGATAGTTGTAGCACATTTTCAAAAATATATTTTTAATTTTGTGTTCTTAGCTAAATTAAAGCTAATTTATAACTTTCAGTATGACTGATAATAATAATATAAAATGAAAGTGGATTGAACACCGATTAATATTGTTAAGAACCACAATGAGTTTTAACTATGTAAAATCATTAAAAAGTGAATGCTATTAATAATTATTTGAAACTTAAACAAAAATAAATTAATTACGTTATTTATAATTTTGATAAATGGAAGCTTTTAAAAGTAGTAATTATTTAAATGTAGATAAATATCCTATTTAATGCAATCCTTTCCATGGATAAATTAAAAATACAGAGATAAACTTAAGAAATAATATAAAATATAAAATGCTAACTTGAACCACATATTTTTAAGTTAATCTAAATATCAAATGATTTTAGCAACGAGGAGTATTTCATATACTAAATGAATATTTGCATTATCATATACGTATGATTATAAAACATAGCCTGATTTTACATTGCAGATATTTTTTCCAAAAAAACTGATTCATATTCTTTTGTATAAGGTAAATAATGAAATATGTTTTTTTTTACATTTCGAGTCATAAATTTAACTTTTAAAAATACGTCTAAGCTGATCATGAAGTGATATTCTTACTTTACCATTACATAACTTGAAATGTAAGAATTCCCTAGGCACCTGAGATGAATGACGCTTTTTTTTAAAAAAAAAAAAAAAAATGAATCAATAGCACATACTATTATATTATATATATATATATATTCAATTCTTGAAATCGATTTCTTAAAATAAACAAAATTCTCGATAGACATGTTATCGAATACGCTCAAACCGAAAACCTTGCTGCAACATAAATTCACATGTAATAAAATCTATAAGTTTTAAAGAAAATTTTTGAATGAAAAAAAGATATCTCATTTTTAATACTAGAACCATACACGATTATGAAAACACATACCCGATAAGAAAAACCAATATATCCAAAAATATTACCACCAGAAAGATTTTTAAACAGAAACTGAATATCGGAAGATAGTGTTGTCTATAAAACACGTGCTTTTCTGCACATTCTTCCAGGCAAAAGCCCTTCCTCAATCACTGCCTTCAAATGAATCGTTATCTGGAAATCTAGCTAGAAATTTGTAAATTCCCACTCATGAAGAGTCACAGAAATTGCATTTTAGACTTGCGTGCAATCAGCGATTGCATAACTTATCGGCTTTTGACGATATGCGCCTCCTGATTGATGAGGCCACCGAAAGAGCTGGATGCTGTTCTGTTTGGAGAGGACTAATTATCGTGGACAACACCGGAGGGAAGGTCATTATGTATTCGCTTCACCCCCCCTTACCATTCGTTTATAAATGCATATTCAGTTATGGTGACTTGATGGTAATCAGCAATGATAGACTGTTTCTCTTAATGACAGTTATGTGTACCTAGCAAAGAGAGTGGGGCATCATGAAAATCCATTTTCGTCCGGAAGACAGGTTTAGAATCACCCCGTACCAAGCTCGTAATGTTGATATTACCTTGTAAATAAAATGGAAGGCTACTAGATGGTATGTTTTATTTTAACGTCGTAATAAAAAAGCGGAATGGTAATGTACGAACATAATCATGACTCGGGAGACATACAAATAATTTTCGTTGTAAATGTGAAAGAGCGTTTTGTTTGTTGTTTGTAGTTATTATTTTACTTAAGCATTTTTAGAGAAGGAAATTCACTTTGAGGCTTTTGTAAATGGAGTTTGTTGACTCACTATGTATTAAAATAATTCGAGAATATTTACCAACAATTATTTCAAACTCCATAAAGTAAGTCACATAAATTTACGTTTATGTGACTATTTGAAAGCGGAGTTTTTCTGTTATTTTCCCATAGGGAGAAATGTATTTTATTTAATTAAATGCTTTATTTTCAATTCTAAAAGACTACAAGACTCCGAAGCATATTATATATATATATATATATATATATATATATATATGTAGAGAATTTACTTCTTGTATATGTGTTTATTTTTTTTATTGTTGGTTTGCTTTTAACTTGAGAAGACTTTATGGAGTCAGGTAGTATTTTATTAAAGTACAAATATGTTATTTTTTTCTTATTAAAGCTTAAAGTATAGTTAACTGCTAAAATAGAAACCTTTTTTTATGTGTAGCAAAATAACATTGTTTAAAAATATATATTTATTTTCATTTAAAATATTATGAAATTTTTTTATTGAGGAAGAAAAGAAATTGCTTTCTTATTAAATAGTGATCTTATTAAATTTTAGCGATTTTCATTCGAAAATGACTTGTATGAATTCTTTTGTGCTGTCATGCACATTTTTATTATCTTTTTTTGTTTACAAGCTTATTCACAAGCAACTAAAACATTTGTAATTTAAGGCTTCATTATTATATGTTTATTTGATTTTAATTTAATGTAATAAATTTAAATTATTTTAATGAAATAAACTACCTCACCATTAGCAAAAGAACAAAATTAATCTCTGTTATTTTACTTTATTACGAAATATGCTTAAAACGGTAGTGTGATCATTAACTTGTTCCACTCTTAATTGGAATTACTCAAACTAGCCTTAAAATGTAGATTAAATTACATTTTAAAACTATGAAAGCTCGTAATTATTTATTAACATAATTTGATTGTAAAAGGTTATGGAGTTTTTATCAAGTTAATAAAAATTTATAGATGAAATTGATTTATAATGATCATCCTTCAAAGAAAATAATTAAAATATATCTGAATATTTAAATTAATTTATCCATTCTATAAAATACTAAGCATACATTTGCAAAAGATAATCACTAAAATCACATTAAAAACAAATTTATATTATTTCTGTTATCAAACAGAATTAAATGTAAATAAAGGAAGGCATAACACTGATTGTATGAATTAAAAATATGCAATGATTTTATAAGAGACGTTTAATTAATAAGTTTTTACAGGAAAATAATTATTTTTAAGAATAATTAAAACTATGAAGCCTTTATTTCAGCGTTGTTAAAGGGTTAAGAATAAATTATGGATAAAAACGATATTTTTTATTTTTGAAATATTTGACAAGAGTAATATTTAAAATTATTATAGATGCAACTTCATCCTAAGGCGTTTATTATTATTTGAATCTGCGACTATTTTGTGACATTCATCTTATGATAAATTTTAGTATGTAATTATTAATGTAATATATTCTTAGAGAAAACCTTATTGAAGAAAGTATAAAAGATAAGAGAATTAAAAAAAAAAAAAAAAAAAAAAAACACCACTTTTAAAAACAAATATAATGGCGTGGGCTCTACAGCGTTTCTCCCTTCATCTAACGCTTTGGGGACATAAAATGTATTTAGTTGAATGAAATATATCTTCCAAAAATGAAACGTGACTCACTTTGAATAGTATTAGTGAGGAGTTTCGAAGAGAATGGAAGAAATACATAACTAAGTGGTGAAGCGTTAAATACGAGTGTTGGTAGTTTAATGAGTGATAGAGATTATTAGTTGGTGTTATGGAGTGAAACATCTGCATCAAACCTGATTTGAGTAAGGAACCTTAGAAGTGAATCGAGATAAAAACTTCAGCTGGTAATGGATATGAACCTTTGAACTTGAGCTCCATCAGTTCATTAAGAAAAACAATGATTTTTTAAGTTCCGGGTTAAATATTGATAACTAGTTGATATGAATAAAATAACTTGGTTATCATTATTATGCAAAATTATATTCATTAATTCTATTCATTTTTAACTCTAATCAATCAAGCTCACACAATTCCATTGTGTGTATTAGTAACTCTTACTTATTACGAATGGAAATAATCGAACGTTACAATATCAAAAACTGTATATTATGGGTTACTATATAATGGGTCGCGTTACTATATTAAAAACGCATTTTATCTATTAATATTAATAACATTATCGTATTTTTCAAATATTGAATCCAAAACTACTTGGCAAGCCTGGAATTGCTTAAATAAATTAAGACATGAAACTTTCATAGAAACCCTGATAGTTTAACCAAAATTCACTATTTAAAAAAATGTTAAATGCAATTTGTATTTAACCTTTTAGAAATTAATTTTCTTTAAAAAAAAGAAAGTTTTGAAGAATTATAATTACACATCCAAATTTTAAAAACATTTTTGTATTTATTTTTTATTTTCTGGGGCATATATACCTACAAATTTGATTTCATATTGCTTTGCATCTGAATTAGAAGTTTCAGTCTAAAATATTTCAAGAATTCTTCATTTTCCTGAGTGATAAATCTATACCTAGAAACAGAATTTGCATTTCATGATGCAGAATAAGAATAGGAAGGGCGAATGATTATACTGGAATACCAGGGAGACAAAAGTAAATAAAATTTGAATTGTAAATTAAAGAAAAATCCTTTTTTGTTTTAAAGTTTGACATTAAGTGATACTTTTGACATTTACGTGATACTTATCAACAGAAATAATATGAAAAATATGTGTTAGGTTCTTCATTGCTTTTTAAATACGAATTATTTTCATATATGCTTCTTTTTAAAACAAATTGCAGATAGATTTTGTGAGATGATTGACATTCTAAACATTACATTATAGTTTGCATTATTTCGAACAAATAATATTGTTTTTTTTTCTTCTTAACTCTCAATATTTAATTTTTTTTTCCGTTTTACGTTTAATATTGTTTTAGCTGAATATCACATAATCTAGTTTTGTTTAATATTGTCTTATTGAATAGTATGAATCTTATATATTATTTAAATTATTTACTTACTTTTATTTAGTATAAGTATTTCAAAATATTATTATATTTTTTATACTTTTTGATGAAGTATTATTACTCAAACAATCCGCAAACAAAGAACTAATGTGGGGTTAAAATAATATGTTACATTAAGCAAAATAATGTTTACGAATAGTTTAAACTTTGAGACAAAAATGTTTTTCATTGTATTTTTTTTTGCTTTCTGAACCCCGTTGAATTATACTATTAAAAATAAAATAAAATTTTGATTAAATGATGTAGGAAAATAAAAATATTATTTAAAATGAATTTAATATAAATTATTATTATTTCCATCAATGTGAAACAATAATTGATTAAAATAGTTGAATTTTTAAATGTATTCCTATAAAATGTTTACTTTCTGTCTCAACGTAAGATAATTGAATAAAATAAATTAACATTGGAAACTGATTTATACATTTAAAAACTATTTATATAGAATATAATTTTTATGCAGTTAATTTTAGCTACACCAAGTAGAAATATTTTTGCATTGTTACATATATATTATATGTGATATAAAATATTTTTTACAATTTTTAGCGTTTTAGATAACAAAGATTTACTTCTCTTAAGTTAGTGAAACATCACATATTATTTATGAAATGCTGAACTTATTTTAAATTTAAAAAAAATCGTAACGAACAAATGATCTGAGTATACTTTTTCTGATTTACAATGCATGAACTCCTAATTATACTTAGTGAAAATGATTTATATTTAAAGAAATAAGAGAAAAAGCTTAAATTAAACAGCAAAAAAATAAGGAATAAGGTTTTTCTTATGGTTAAATAACCATAAATATATGTGAAAGAAAGATTTTGTATAAGAAGAAAACGTGGACTTACAGCGCCAACGGTTCTGTCGCCAAGTTGGCGAATTTTGCAATTTAGGTATGCAGTTTTGCCAAGCTGGGCCGTGGCATTTCTTTCCGTACTGTTGTCAAAGTATGGACGATAGTGAGGATCGTCCCAGTATGAGTTAGGGCGTGAAGGAGGTTCGATCTTGTTTCCTCCAAAGCTCCTCTCTGTTCGTGTCAGTAAGTGCTCACCATTGTTGTCTGAACCTGTAGAAGAAATGAAATTCGAATCAATACATTTTCAATAGGAAACAACACATTTTATAATCTTTTGTTAGTTTAACGTTTTAAAACGATAATCGTACAAAATAAGATGTATGGTTGATGCAAAGTGTAATAAAGTTACATTATTTTCAAATATATACCATTGAATAACAAGCCTCATTCAATACATCTTCTTGATGCACATTTCTCTTCTTCCTGAGTTTTTTTCCTTGTTCATATTTTAAAACCACTTTGAAAGTGCCGTAGAATACATACCGTAGTATGATTCCTCTAATTTTAATGATATTAGGCTAGATAAAATTATAATCAAACACACATAAATTAACAAAAAAATTGCTTATTTATTTGAATTATGATTATATATATATGAATTGCAATATATATATATATATGCATTTAGTATTATAATTTTCTTTTTCAGGTACACAATCATGAACAAAATCGAAAGAGGGATGTAAAAATCTATGTGACTTTGATGAAAATTCTAAAAAAAAAAGGACTGATCGCACATTAGATGTTGTAGAACATAAAACATCAAATATTTTACAGATGGAAAGTAAACTGTACCATTAAAAATATATAAAATGAAGAACTCTTAAGATTTCAATAATACGTTTATTTGCAAATTTAAAACAAAGTGAAAATTAAAAAGTCACTTAACTATATATGTGTGTTGGAAATGTACAAGAAAACATTAAAAATGTAATAATACTTAAAAATGCGGATTATATTTTACTGTATCTGTTTATATTAATTACCTTATAATATTTTAACAGGAATATTATGACTATTTGTTTTCTTTTTTCAAGCAAATTTCTAATCAAAATTAAAATAATGGATTAGCTATAATATTTAATAAATTTAAATTCCCCAATCTAAAATTGCATGAATGATTAAAATGAAAAACAGGATTAAGAACTCCAAAATAATCCAATAAATAAACATATCCATCTTTCTACTTTCAAAATTTTCTTATTTCATGAAAAATATGTTAAAAATCTTATAATAATATTTATCAATGGTTCTCAGCAAATATCCATTACAAATGAAATATGAAAAATACATTTTTATGAGATAAATTAACTTAAGAATAATATAATCAAAAGCTTTAATTGAATAACCAAATATGTATTTTTTCCTTAATCTAGCACATTTTACGTAATAATTTTTTTTAAAATTTGAGAAAATTACATTTATTTAAGGAAGAAAAGCCCAACCATGAATAATTTAAGGAAAAATCTACTGTATTTCCTTTAATTTAACATATTTTATGGTATGTTTTTTAAAATTTAAAATTCAAATAGTTTTAATTATTTTAAAAAGACACGCTATATAATTAAGTAGAACTATCTATGCATGATTATACATTGTTCCGTTTAATGCGCTTTCATTTTAGAGAACTGAAATTTTTATCTTTTACTACACAAATACATTAGAAATAACCTTATCGGGAAATACAAACAAATGCGTAGCACTTTTCAATTTAAAATACTCAAAAATGCTCTTCGGAGTAGTACTTAATGAAATGGTAATTTTCTAAAACCTCGGATTGAATTTATCAATTTCCTGAAGAACAACTCTCATTATTCGAAAGCAGTTTGTCTTAGGGGGAATGTCTTAATTGCAAAATCGGAATCTTTTCATCCAAAAAACTAAAAAGACAATTTTCTAAATCCGACATTTCTTTTCCAGAAATTGTAAAGGGAAAAAAGTTTTACATGAATGCGACAGTCGTAATATATAAAAGGGAAACAATTTCATTAATACAGAAGAGAAATAAACCATAAATGGAATTTGGGATCAGAACGGGAGTGTGTATAGAAAATAAGTTACTTAGAAATGAATGGAAGAAAATAAAAATGCATATTCATTTCTGGAATGAAATTCCCGGTTCGCTTGTTTATTTTATTGCAAGATTTCTTTTGATTTTCCATCTTTAAATCGGGTTAGGCATTCGATGTAATGGTAAAGATCAATTTATCAAATAAATCCAGCAGACATGAGAATTCCAACTTCACTATGCTTAACAGGAAATGGCAAGGATTTTATGAAAAAAAAATTGTGTCATTAAAAAGATTTAAAATTTCGCTGATGTATAAAATACATTAAGAATTCCTTTATGGTCTTCATTCGAAAAAACCAGTTTTTGTTCTCGATTTCTCATTATTCTTCATTTTTCGATGCGTATTTCAAAAAAGTTAAGTGTATGGATTTAGATTTAAAGTAAGACGAATGTAAAATTCCAGATCAATTTAAATTTAAGAAAAGGCTTTTCTTATGAGGCCTTTTTTCGTAGCATAACATTGTAAACAAAGCGCATTATTTACAGTAATTAAATCAACAACGGCAATTTCATCGTACTTGATTCTTAAATGAAGATGGATATGTTTTTTTCTGCTTCGGAAAACATGTTTTATAATTGCTTATTTAAAATGCGATGTACTTTACCTGTGTTTCGTGAAATGAACATAATATCCATCTTATGAGATGTTTTCTTTTTAAATATGAGACTAGATTATATTTTGGGAAAGAAATAATTATTATCCTTAATTAATGTATTTTACTTTTATTTTAATAGGAAAATTTAAAAAAAACTAAGATTAATCAACAAGAATTTATTTAAAAGGCTAAAATTTTTGAAACGAATATATAATTAATCTGAATTAATTTGCAAAGCCATTAAGATTTTCTTTGTATTGTTATAAAAAGGTTTACTTTTATTATGTTGAAACCAGTATTAGCATCTTTTAAAATAGCTGAATAAACGTACTCAAACAAATGAAAGTTTTATAAAAAGTAAGATGCTGCAACTTTAAACTTAAGGGTTAATGATAAAGATAATTATTTTACAGTAATTTAAGAGGGAAAGCATACATTATTTCGCGATTCAAATAATTTTTTCGATATTATTAGCATATCACTTTCGCTAATAATATTTATACTGAGATGATTTATAAAATGACAAATATTATACACATTCTTTTCTATAAACTTCAGCAATTCTGAAAAAAAAATTATGCTTCTTTTAAAGTACTTCCCTTATCTCTCTTCTACGAGTATTACTTATACTATAGTCATATAAAAACTTTAGTTTTCTTAAAAAATATTTAAAAAGAATTGATCCGAAATTTTCTTCATTTTAACTATATTACTCTAGAATAGAATCGGATTGAACCACCTTAGTCTAAGCAAGAAGTAATTGTTTGATGAATTAAGAAAAATACTTAGTAAGGTAACATGATACCTTTAAAACACATTTTAAATAATTAGGCTTATATTAAATTAAAATCTTTTATCTTTAAAACTCTGAATTTTGTTTCAATCTTACTTAGAAGCTGAGTTGCAGCTGTTTTAATATTACTTGATCATGAATTTCTCTGACGGAAAATGATCTGAAAACATATTTTATTACAACAAAACGCAATATCTCAAAAAGTTATGTATTAATGAACCTGAAATCTTACATATCTGTTTTTCATATACCTATACATTGAATAGACTATTCTTAAGATTTTGTGATGAGTAGGTTTTTATATCAAAGTAAGAGGAAAATTACAATGCTTTCACAATGATTAACGTCCTATGTCTTGTTGATAGATATTTATACTTTGGATTGAAGCATCATGATTAGTTTTGTGGATTGAAGTGAATTCCAGATAAAGTATTAAGATAAAAATTAGCTGTTTATGTGAAGTGATTAAAAATGAATTAGTGAAGTACTAAACTAAGAATTTACTAGTTGATCATAAATTAGAATTTACATATTAAGTAGGATTCGAGAGAGGACAAACTTATCTATACTTCATTCATAAAAAAGTATTTTATCTTGTTTTTACGTATCTTCAATTGATGTCTCGCATTTAATAACCACTTAAATAAACAGAAAAATGACCTTTGAATTAAATAATGAAGCACAAGCGTCACAACTTGATTGATACTCAAAATTAGGTGATTCGTCAACAATAGCCCCGCCTTGCTTCTTAGTGATAATAGTGATTGCTAAAATAAACAATGAATCAATCAAATTCCCTAATTCTATATATGTTTGATGACATTAAGCAAGCCATAAAAATAAATGATAAAATAGAAGTGAATAAGCATAATATGATGCATAATTAGTTCATGAAATAAAAATGTTCAAATATAGGTATTATAGACATTAGTGATTGTCATCAGTGGCCATATTCCTTGTTCTTATAAGTTTTCAAAAGTGCAGCGACTTATACATGAACCATAAACAATTTGAGAAAAATCCTCACATATTAGTGAAGAACATTAAAAATCCTAATACAATTAATAATGTATTCCATTTATCCCAATCCTTAATTATCCAATGAAAAATGCCAGAATATTAAAATAACAACTGTCATTCTGGGAAGCAATGCAAACATGATGACCTCTTCCTCAGGAAAGTTTTCTTAATAAGGACTCCTCATTGAACTGTTGTAGTTTTTTCTTAGTTTTCGAGTCCAAATAGTTCAGTTAATTGTAGGTAAACTTTGCAATTAACATTGAAAAGATTAAGTGGCCGCATTACCCTCAGGTACTTTATTTCGTACTTCACATTTTTTTTTTAATTGAGATAAATTATTTTGATCAATCTCATCCACATTTTGCTGAACAATTTTTATCCAAAATTACAATTTCAACTTTTAAATATCATTTTATAACTTTCACATTCTAATTTTGAATATATTATATTATGCCTATCAATAATAAATAACGGACTGCTTACAAGAGCAGTTAAAAAAGTAACTAGTTTTGACTATAGATTGCGTTACTAAGGTACGTTAATATTACCATTGAAAGTTGTCATCAACTAAAAAGCGTCAAAACAAATCGGACATTAATTTATAGGTTAATTTTGATTGCTACAGAATCGAGTAGTCGTCGTCATTATGCATTATGTTTTCTCCATCTTTGAGACATAGATTCCTCAATATACACCGGAAACCAAACATCAATCAAAACAATGGGTTACAAAACAATGAAGGCAGTCATATTTGCCGATAAAGTTATGATACGATTTTTTTAGAAGAGAAAGTCGTCATATTAATGGATTTCTGTAAAGGAAGAAAAAAACTGTAAATGGACAATACTACAGCAATACCCCTTACACTATTCCCTTTTGAAAATACCACATTTCTCAAAACTAACAGGTTACTTTCTGAACTGCTCTGGTAAAGGTATTAATATTACACCAGTTTCACTTCTAATGCTTAACACGTTAAAATATATAACCTCAAAAAGTCGAAAATATTAAGCAACACAAAATGTTTTTTCTCTATCCAAAATCAATATCAGAGCGATATAGTATTTGGCCGTTAAGTATTTACTGCTTCAAACCAATTAATTTAATTTACTATCCTTGCTGCTTCCAAAAGGCGAATGAATTCCTGAAACGAATTCCATAAATACTAATTAGGGAGTTCTCGAATTATTAATTAGCATGCTTTGACCTGACCCAATACATTGTTTGAATTCACTCAGAGCCTCTATTATTATGCGCATTACCCTCTCCAAAGCAATTCAACTGACACGAAGAACTCTAATACGAATGTCTGAAATGTGAGTCCATATTACACAAACTCGGAACCTGAGAGAGAAATGTAACGAACGTGCCACAACTGCGGGGATCGCAGCATGACATATCGCAATGCCTCGATATCCGGGCTCATTCTGTGGAGTTAATCCATATGGAGAATTGCTCTATGCAGAGAGATGCTTTGCCAAATGTTGATGCAGAGCCTTGTTATTCTGATAGATTCGCTGTTGATACGGCCAGAATATCTCTGTCTGGTGCTTTAGAAAGATTACATTATTGTACCAGTGTCACATTACATTATGTTACACGCTGTAATGCCAGTCGTTGCATTTCTCATAGTAGTGGTGTTAAATATGGATTAAGTAATAGTCTGGTTATAAATTTAATTGAAAGTTAGAATACAATACTTCGTATAAAAGCTGCAGATAAGCTATTGAAATGTCCGCAGCTATATTATTATGTCGAATATCATATAAGGTTTGGCACCTTGATTAAATTAATATCTTACGCTGTAATCATATAGGACTGAAAGTGCTTTATTAATTTATAAGCGGAAACACATTTCTCTAAAAAGTATTGAAATATTTAGTATGGAACTGTATTTCACAAGTACTATTGCGTGATAGTGTGTGATATAATATCAAAGCTTTCAAAACACTTACGAAATATTGTAGTTACTCCAAAGGTTGATTATGATTTTATATGTGATATTCCGTTAAATTAACACCAAAGGTTCTATAAAGTCACATCAATATATTCACTTCTCAAATAAGCGTATATTGAAATTGAAGGGAATGAATATATCCTATATTTCATACGTAAATATACTTGAAAGTTATATGAGGTGCAAAGAGTTTAATATAAAAGTGTTAATTATACATTGTTGAAGTATTAAATTAATAGCTCTGCACTCTAATTAAAATTCTATTCACTACTGCATCGAAATTGATTTTCTGTATCATAAATGTATTAAAATTGGTAAGTTAGTTGGTTGGAATAAATTAATGTCATTCTGGAGTTATAGAATGGATGTTGGTGGCGGACCTATTAATCTTACACTGTATAAGTAAGTATGCAAATAACTATGCTTGTAAGTAACTATATATGTATCTTAGATATTTTAAGTAAAGTAGCTAAGATGTCTCCTTATTCTAACGTCTGCACACGCCATTGAGGTGATTTTGGAACTTAGTGTAGCTTATAATAGAAAAGTTTGTTACTACACACTACCGTCTTTTAGAGAATCAATATTCAAGCCAATGTTTTGTCGTCAATGTCACTGTCCTTGAGGCTTATCATCTAATCCAACGGTATTCAGCACCTAATAAAGTTGATTTTTTTTCTTTTGTAAGTTGTAATGAAATTGTTTTAATGCTTAATATGACGTAATGTTATTTACGGAAGGAAAGAGACATGATAATAAAATTTTAAGAAAAAGTTAGGGGTAAAAATAGACAAATTTTGGAACAGGAAAATAAAAAAACGGAAGAGAAAAACCTAATAAATAAATCTTGAGTTGGTTTCACATTTCCCAAATATTAACTGACTTTACAATTTCAAATTTTAATAATTTTGAAGAGACTTAAATTTTAAATAAATTATAATATTTCACAATGGAAAAATAATTTTCCGACTTTAGTTTTATTAATAAATCATGAAAATTTTGATATTAGAAAAAAAATTTCCAATCAAAATACTTAGAATCATAATCTATAGGTTAGATTGAATTTACTTAGTTCTAAATCAATGCAAAGGCTATTGATGATATATCTTACAATTTAGAGCTACAATCTTGTAATGAGGAAATAGATTGGGGCGTCTAATATTTTTATAAATCCTCCACTCTATTCAGAATGAACTTAGACATTGACTTTTATTTAACTTACAGTAGGTCGTATTCTTTAGCTTAATTCACCTAAGGTTGAACAAGCAAGTTGATCACATCTCTTAACTTGCTAATAGCAGTCCAAAATGCTAGCCACTGTGAACACTCTATTCTATGTTCAAGTCCAATCACCAAACAGGTCTGGAAATTGCCAGCCTAATTAATAAATACAACTGCGTGCAACAGTTCCAACGTTACAAGTGTGTGTAGTTCATTAAAAATCCAAAATAAATGGAACGATTTGTTAAATAAGAACGAAAAGTTATATTTCAGGTAGTTAAATATTTACAAATAGTTCATACATAATTTGTTTTACATACATTCTTGAATGTGACTGTATTCATTGAGAGTTCCCTGCAGGCTATTATTTTAACAATTCAAGCATTAAAAAAAGAAAAAAAGATTCTACAAATTCCAACCTTTCACAGCAGCTACTTTAACATTCTTAAAACTTCTGTCTACTGATTATTTTGATTTTGTGAACATGATGTTAATCATTCGACAATACTATTTTCATCCTCAAATCTAGACTATTTTATACATCAGAATGCAAAAAATTGTGTCTTTAAGAGCAAACAATGATGAAGCTCTCTTCGTGATTTCCGAAAATATCTTAAAATATTTTTTAGGACCAGTAAGCCCACAAATAATCTCAAGGCTCACATTTGACGAGAGATTGACCCCAGTGGGTCACGGTAGTCGAATGATTAACGCCGCATGTTTTGAGGCTTTCAATGCTGAAGTTGATTCTTGGGATCGATTCCTGATGTTCATTTAATTGGGAAATAATATGCCTATGATAGAATTAAACTTAGTACGCTATACGAGTAATGTATGATGTGGAGGTTTTGAAGCTTTTTGATTTTGGTTATTAAATTTTGTGTGTGGTCGTGATTCCTATAATGCAGGATAAATGTATTTTTTGTGAAACGCAAGGATTAATATTCGTTATTATCAAAATAAATAAAATAAAAATCTCAAAAATTTACTTTATTCTTTTTTCAATACGACAAGTGTTTGATTTTTTTTTTTACTCTTTTGGAAAAAACTTTACAGTTTAATTAACTACACCAGATTTAAACCACATTTTAACACTCGATATTTAAACTTTTCTCCATGAAATTCTTTTTGCATATATCTGAATTTAAAACGAAAATTAATTATGCACACATAAAGGACCAAAGCTCTTTAAAATAGTTGTATAAATACAATTATTTAATTCTTCAATGAATTATTTTAATAAAAAAAAAGGTTCATTTAATTCTTAACTAAAAATTTTATGTTTTATTTTATTGAAAATTGAAGCAAATATTTAGTTAACAATTTGAATTTAATGAAACTTTAAGCCCTAATATATTTTCACCTGATCTGTCATATAAAAAAATATTTAGTTTCATACATTTCTCATTTATTTTAAAAATCAGAATACGTAAGCGAATTATAATTGTTTGGCGCTCTGAACAGTTTTACTTAACTGTATACAACAGGCATTATCTTGTCTTTTTAACAAAATTTATTGTACTGAATTTCTTAATTGCAAATTACATACTCATTTTTTAAAAGACAATTAATGCTAGTTTCGAAATTCTTTTTTCATGAAATTTTAATCTGTTCTACATTTGGAATGATACACTTATATAAACAAATAAATCTATTCTCGCGTATCTTGTATTCCTCATAAGAATTAGGATACACGAGCTGGAGTTAATTAGATGACACTCTAAGTCGTTTAACCGAACCACTCCGAAGATGAACAGCGACAACGGAACATAATGAATAGCTTTTTGTTATTAATGAGGAAAAAATGTAAAAAACTGGCGTGTGATTATTGTTCAATTTCTCGTTACTTTAGAAGACGACTATGCATAAAAAGTTAATTACATCTAAAAAGAAGAAAAAAGGCGAGGTGAGAAGAAACAAAAACATATTTTCTGACAATGGTTATTACAATTATTATTATCTAAAGCTGATTTTTTGTGTATGCACTCTCATTTACGCGTATTATTTAATAAATGTGCACTTTTTTTCAATACACCTGAATGTAGTATTATTTTTCGTGGGAAATAAATGCAATATTTCGTATTTAATTATGTGGAAAAAACAACTAGGTATTTTTTGACAGCCTATATTCTCATTTGTTATTAGAGATTCAAAGAATTAAATATTCAGAAGTATTTAATCAAATCCAGAACAAATGGTAATCAAATCTCAAAAAATGTTTGCTGTTTGTTTAATTACCGGTTTTACCCCGAAAAGTTTCATAAAATAAACAAAGCTATTTTTATTTGAAAATATTGAAAGTAGAGCAATTCAAAAAAGTAATATTCTTGAAAATTGCTCTTTTTTCATATGTAATAAAAGTATACGTTTCTTTTACAGATAAAATAAAATACGTTTCAAAAGGATAAAATGCAATGTAATTGTTTTTAATTATAGAATATTTACTAGATATTTTATTAATATTTTATGTTATATACAAATAGTAATATATTCCAGTCAATAAAAAATCTTGAAATCATAATTCTTATATAAGCATTTTTTATTAATGATAAAGTTTAATGCTTTAAAATTATTAGCATTATATTTGAGACACGCTGTTTCAACAATCCTTCGATTTCTTCCAAATTAAAATTTAATCTTATAAACATATTTTTCTTTCTCACACACAAATCATAATTATTTAATGTTTAGAAGAAAAACAATTATTTCTTTCTATAAATGATCATGGAATGGTCTGAAATTATAAACTTTTTACTTTGCCATGGATTTAGTTACATAAAATTTGATAAGTGAGATTCTTATATTACTTCCTCTTATCTCATAGCTGTAGAATATTTGGTGATCTTGAGGGTAAACCTATTTTTTTTTTCCATTTCATGTATACGAAAACAGAAATAACAATTTTGTGTTAATTGTTATGGAAGTACATAAGAAAAAATTATTGTTTTATAAAACTAAAAATTTACTCTTTCATAAAATTTGTTTTAAATATCTAAAAACTTTCTTATAGTTTCTCTTACAAAATGGAGGAATATTTAATATGCTTCTTATATATATATATATATATATATATATATATATATATATGTATATATATATATATATATATATAAATATACCCCATGAATCCCAAAAATGTTCCCCCAGAAATATTCAAATGCTGCTTTTACCACCTAATAATACCATCTCTTCGATTCATCCACTCGAACAGGGTATTACAGCAGCATTTAAAATATACTACATAAAGAAAGTGTTTAAATATATTTTATACTCAGTGGAAGAAAGAAATTTGACTGTTGTGGAAGCATGGAGAAAGTTTAGGATTTTGTATTGTATTACACATGCTTCTTTTTCCATCAAACAGTTGTGCCAATAGACCTTATATTCTTGTTGGAAAATCGTTTTGCCAGCATGCGTCAAATGTAGAAAGTTTTGGAATACAAAATTCAGCTGTGTATACTGAAATTATAACTGTATCCAATGCAATTGGTGGCAAAGGTTTTAAGAACATGCAAACAGCTGACATTGAAGAATTGATGCAAGAAAGCTCTTTGGATAAGAATGATTTGATCAAATTTATGACAGTTTAAGATAATAAAGAAGTCGATAATGAAGAAGTCGAAAATGAAGTTCAGCTATTAACGGTTGATTTAACTCGCAAGGGTTTGAAATTTGCTACAAGAATTAAATATTTTCTTCCTTATGATCCTGACATACAACGTCCATTAAAATTTCAACGTAATCTTAAGTATTGTGTAGCAGGATATCAAGAGTTACATAAGCAATTTAAAAAACCAAGAAAACATCTGCTAATAATAGATTTTGTAGCATCAAAAAACCAACAGATGCTATTAATAGCGAAAGAAATTCTTTATTTGAATCAAAGCCGACAGTTGTGCTAGACATATCTGACGTAAGCGTATCATCTGACACATAGCATGACCGATGATAGCATTTTTGATCCTGTTCGTAAGAAACGTGCATGCTTGTTATCAAGTAGTTTATTCCTAATTTCAATTTGAGTTTTTGTATGTTGTTTGTACCTATAGATTGAATTTTCAGTGTACACTTATTTTTTTTTTTTGGAATAAAAATAAATTATTTTTGTTTTATAAATATGTAATATGGATTTCGTTATTACTTTTTTGTACGATTTCTTGGAAAATTATTTAAATTTTTTTTTTCATCTTACATGATTTCTTAAAGTTGAGCAACATATCCCCAAATTTACCAAAAATTGCTTGTATTTTATTGCACCAATTTTTTGCACGATTTCTGAGGAACGTATCTACAGTGTAAAAATAGAATCGGGTTTATATATGAAAGGGAATTCCCTGTTAAATGTTTTACGAGTATTTTAAAAATTCATGAATATTTGAATTATGAAAAATTCTTACGATATGCGGTTATTATATATATATATATATATATATATATATGTGTGTGTGTGTGTGTGTGTATATATATATAAATCTTCGGTAAACGCTGATCATGATTTGTTCCATAAATTTCACTTCGTAATCAGAGACTTAAGGTATCGGAAAATATATAAAATCTTTTAGATAAAATTATTCTTACCTAATTATATCAAAGTTCAGTATTTGTTTTACGTGCTTTATTGTATTTTCAACTAAATTATTTGAAAATTCCAGTGATCTTTATAATCTAAAACTGGCGGTTATGTCAGTTATGTTGCTCTTAATTGTAATCTCACAATCAAATGCAATTTAATCTTTTGGCACTAAATGCCATGTGCACACATTTTTCTTCCCCTCAATTTTAAACTCTTCGCTGGTTATAAATACTTGCATTCTCGCTAACTGATATTTTTTATTCATTCCATTTCAATAACGTAATACTAATTTGCATAATTCATATTTTACTCAGAATTTTAGATTCTCAAATCAAATAACGTCATAAAAAGTTATAAGGCTAGTTGAAGTGAAATAAGCTAAAGAGCCTCTTTGCAATACTAAGCTCCTTTAAAATTTAAGATATGTTTATGTCTTTCGAATTTTCAACAATTTTACATAATTATTTTGTATAGGTGCATTCCCCAAATCCATGATTGCTTGTTTCCTATCTTTACATTCACTGTATTCAAATATTTCAATCTATGAAAAATTTCCGTATTCTTTGTTCTTTATATAAGTTAGAAAACAGTCTGCATCGATCCCAAACGAGCTTTGACTGATTATTCCGTAACCCAATTTTAAATATTTGTATTCAATAATCATAAAAGAGTAAATAATGGTATTAAATATATCCAATGGAAATATATATATTAAAATAACAGTCATTTGGTAAATTTTTAATTTCTAAGAAAATGAACTTTAAGGTTCTTTCTATTAATTCTTAATCAACTTAGAAAAGCACTCTATGTCAAACAGGGCTTTGGGTTCTTAGTTAATTTAAATTTATCCACTTATCATTGTTAAAGAAACAAATAAAATTGCTTGACAGTTATGATGAAGAATCAAATAATTGGATCCACTTGCATTCTATAAAAATTCTATAACGAGACTAAGCTGTGTTATTAGTTTCTTTTTAACTCTTAATATATATTAAAATTTGTACGAGCAGAGGTAAATTAATTTATTCTGTCAAATAATTTTATCATTACAATTAACAGTTATTAAGTTCCTTAACATTAGCTTTCATAAGAATTTATCAGCATCTATTGCATTTAAAATTTATCGCGAAAATATAAAAACAATTATAGCAAAAATGATTAGTGAAGAAGGATCGTAATCTAAACGTTTGGTCAGAATGCAACTGAAGAAAAAGACTATTAATATTTGACATAACACCTAGGATCCAAAACTTATAAGTGCCAGAAACAAACTAATTTTTTTATCATTATTAAACGGAAAAATATGTGATTTTACAAAAATTAAAATATTAATAGGATACTGTGTGAAATTTTAATCCCCGCTATTTCAATGTAATCTCTGTATTGATTATCATAATTAATAATGAATTTATTGCAATTATAACTTATATTCGATTGGAAAGATTGAAAATTGTGTTATGAAGTCGGATAGAAGATAATATAAGAGGGGGAAATTCCATTGAAATATCTAGAAATGCCATAAAATTAACTAAAAAGAAAAAAAAAAAAAGGAAACAAATATGTTATCATATATTAATATATTAAAGATAAGTTAGAAGAAGTATTAAAATACACACACACACACACAAAATGCAAATATTTATTGGTAAGGATCGTAACATAAATATTAATGATAAATATTTTACTAAATATTCCACTAATCATAAAACGACGATTAGAGGCTGTCGAATATCCTTTAGATTGAGAAATTTTATAAAAAATACAAATAATTATACAATTTTAAAATCCATCTCCTCACTAATACTGAAAGTTTCATAAATATCAGAAGCTGTATTTTGTTTGAAAGTCACTCTGTTCCCTAATACTGAAAGTTTTATAAATATCAGAAGCTGTATTTTGTTTGAAAGTCACTCGGTTCCCCAATACTGAAAGTGTGGTACCGTTTGAAAGTCACTAAGCAAATGTTAGCATAACGTATACTTATCTAGAAAATTCTAATGATGTGCCCAATATTCAATCGGAACTTAAAACTTTTTTCAAGTATAATTTTGCTTGAAATTCTTTTCACACTTGACCTTTTGAAAGTTAACTTTGATATTACGATACCTACACGAAAGCAACGACAAAACCGTAATTAATTTTTTTTCTGTATAATGTTGTATATACTACTAATGGTTTCATTTATAGTTAAAGAACAAAAATATGAATTGAAGATTTTTAATTTGGCAAAAAAGGAAATTATTTTTATTGAGTCATGTAAACATTTTTTCATTTCACTTTTCTTCGGTATTCAATCTGTCAATCCTCTAGGAATTAGGATATTTACAACCATCTGAACTGCAAGGATAAATCTGCAATTTAGGTGATTGTATTAATGTTGATGAATAATGAATAATGATAATCCAATTGCCAATGTATGATATAAATGAGCATCAAGATCTGAAATGTTTCTGCCTGCAAACAATTATTTGATTTCTCCAATAAGACAAAACGAAGCTCCCCAAAATCGATTTCAAAATGATAAACCGTCTTAAGATTTTGATTCTAAAAATATTCGAACCAATTGAATTAATTTTGAAATAAATTTTACTGTTATTAACGCTTTAAAGTTCAATTACCATGAGTTTATTTGTTGCTATGTCTCCACATATTATTTTTCCCAATGAAAATAATTTTCATGAAAACAAGCATAAAATTTGAAATTTTACTCCGATGGTCGTAGGTTTAATACTTATAAAATCACACATACGGAGATAGAACAAATATAAACGAGCCTTGTTTAATAGTCATAGACGACTTTTAAACACATTTAAAGGTAAGATATTTAAGGTTTAAATAATCTTCTATCATTATTTTATATTTCTTACGCTCATTTATTTAATCACTAGCCCTTTGAAACAAAGCTGTCCAATATGGATTGACACTTAAAAAAAGGAGAAACCTATCCATTGAAAGCTTCAATACTGTTATCTGCTGGAACAATTCTGGCTACTGTTTTTTTCGGGGTGGGGGGATTTAAAGAGTATTGCATCTGTTGATTTATTTCATGCCCGAACTATAAGTATTTCAATGTCCTAGTGTTAACTTTACAGAAGATTGAAACAGCGTATCGGTTGAAATGATGTAGCATAGCTGTTAGCTATTTTTCTTTCTTTGAGGATAACGCAAAATCACACACAGGTAGAGTAACACCAAAATATTAAAGACACTTATCCGGATAATACTCAAATATTCTAATTACAGTTAGGACGTATCACCTTCGGAATACCATTTTCTTGGGCTCCTTAAATAAATGTTAAGTGGAAAATGGTTTTCATTGAATGCTAAGTAGACGAAAACGAAAGGTTTGCATTCCTCTACATAGAAAACCAAATTTTCTGTACTCCTACGATTTTTATTAATTATACAGAAATTTAAAAGAAATGATTTCTATACGGGAAAAGTTGTGTAGATCATAAAGGAGGTTGTGTGGAAAAACAATATTTGACACAATTTTGATAAGTATTATTTTAGAAAAGATCTTTATTTTTGATCCATCCTCGTATTTTAAACACACATAAACAATTTCAAACATCCATTATCATTTTAATTATTATTTAATATTATATTAAGAAATGTATTATGTACTAAACAAGCTTTGCTTGTAAAGATTTTTACCAAGAGAAATTCTGCGTATTCTTTAAATTCGTAGAGGTTTCCAAGTTTCATCGAAAAGAGGGATTACATAGGTTTAAAAACAAAACAAACTAAATACACATTTTAACAAATCAAATCTACTTTACAATTCATTTTCTTCTTTGAGAAACACTTGTTCTCCAAGTCCTCCTTCCTCAAAATAAAATAAAATGAAAAAAAAAGAGGAGAGGGGAAATCTGATTTTTTGCGTCCACGTCAAAACGAAAAAAAAAAAAAAAGAATTACACAACAACAAAAATAGAATTTCGAACCATTTCCCAAACAGGACCATTTATTTACATTTTTTGGCACCGAGCGTCACAGAGCAATGGGGACAAAACAAAAGATTTTATTTATTCATGCCTTTATTCACTTTTATATAGTTTTTTTCCCTTTTCGAACCTTAAATCCCTTTTTTGCATTCTGAACGAATCACGATTCGAGTCGGTGAAAGATTTCGTTGACCCTTGAAATGCGCTTCGATCTTTTTTTTTTCTCTTTCTTCTCTCTTTACTCAACAGAGAAAGAAAATTTCGAATGCGAAGAATTCATCATTTACCAACGAGAGTGTTTTATTCCTTTTCCACTGGAGGGCAAGAATCGGCAAACGGGAGAAGGGACCAAGTTGTCTTTACGGCTTCGGAAGAAGGTACTCCTGGAATTTAAACTTCGGAAGAAAAGGTGAAATTTAGGAGAAGTCGAGCGTCAGTTCTGGAAAAATTCCGAATGACTTTTTTTTCTTTCTCTTTTTCCTAGGTGAATTGGTTTAAAGTCTTATTTTAGAGAGTCCATGTGTGTCTATCATGTATATATAAGTATGTCCACACAAACAAATATAAAATTGATCTGTATTTGGAGAGTAACAGGAAGGAAGTTTAACCATAACAAATGAAACTGAAAAAAAATCATGTTCGCATTTTAGCATACCTGAATATATAGAGCGATAACAAAATAATCACCTGTTTTAAATTTTCTACACCTCACTTAGTATTACAAACATAAAATAGAACACTAAGTTAAAGTTAAGTTAATGTCTGCCTATGTATAAAAATACCCATCAGGTAGTCTAATCGTTCCTGTAGCTTTTGGTGTTGATATGTTAAGTATTAGCTATGATCCAGATCGCACTGCTAGCTTGATAATGGAACATTAGTTAACTTCTCAAGCGAAATTCGTACTAATTTATCGATCTAGGAAGGCTGAAGCGCAAGTTGATCAAAGATCAAATATCATAGCCGGTCGGCAGTGATCGAACTCAGACATACAAACAACTACACTACAAAAAATGGACATTATCTTATTAAAAAATTCTAATTTTGCTTTCATAAAGATACAGATGTTCTATAGGTCTTTCATTCGTTACACGAAGGAGTTCAGTTCAACTCAAAGACTTTGGAGAACGACATTTTTTTCGTTCCTGTTCAATACAGCGTAGTTCACATGTAATCACCGACATAAAATCTTCCGAGCAATCAGTTGTGGTATTTTCAGCTCATGACAAGCGTGATGTATTTGATTCTGTGAAGTAAAAACAAAACCGTCTCAAACTCTATCCACAACACCGTGTGAAACACTTAACCAACCCCAGGACTAATTTATTTACGAAAGCAGTGACCTTGATTTGTCTAAGTAAGAAACTGCGGAATGCTCTGATAGCCTGGCGTATAAGATCCATATTTTCTTTTGAAATCTTGATGCACTGAAAGAAGTAATGAAGATTTCGCATATTATGAAATAAAAAAGCTCCTTCCGGTGGTTTGTCACCATTTTCTGGCATGGGACGCAAAAACTCAACTCTGTTCTTTCCATTGACTTTTGGTCGTTGTTGCCGATTGGTAATTGTCTATATTTCGCGGCCGGTGTTGTTTCCATCGAGTCACGGGCTTGAGCCCTGATATCACTAATGACTGGACGTATAGCAGAGTAAAACACGTTAAATATTTCCAATCTCCAAGACTTCCCATTAGCATAGTATGAAAGTTTTGGAAAGAGGAGTCAACTCGGGTGTAGTACTTATAACCTCTCCAAGGTTCAAAATTATGAGATCAATCGCTAATAGTCCCCGTGTTGCTTCTAAATACAACGTTAATAAACGTCGTAATAGTTACTCATTCCATTGATTTTTCAAGGGAATATGAGTTGACGCTACTTTAGTAGCCCGTACAAAAAAAATTGAAAATATGGTATTAAATGGTAGCTGCCTTTTCGTCCTCATATCCTCATTAATAGTTTTGAAGTAAAATAATTTTAAAACCTGTTGATTACTTTGTAATCCCTTTATACATTTTAAAGAAAAGACTATAACTTTCTATATTTTAAAAACTTAATTATTAACTTTCTGTATTTTAAATTAAAAGCTAAACTAAATAACAGAAGTATCTGAAATTCACTTTATGCGAACATGAAATTAAAAAAAGTTATCTACTTTAATATGAAATATTTGATTCATGTTTGCCTCAAACATGAGGAATTACATCTAAGTTTTCTTTAAGGATAAAAAAATAATTCATTAACAAAGGAATCTAAGACAGTGAATCACATCTAAAGGTAAATTCAAAAAGTATAAAATCACAAATTCTTAACATGACTGCGTTTTACACATACACTTTCAAATGCAATTTTGAATTTTCTGTTCAATTCCAGTTGTTCCTTGAACCTGGGTAAGTACAATCCTAGAGGATATTAACTACAGTGAATTTTGAGCCAGTTGTAAACTTTATTGAGGTATATATATATATAACTATGTGTGTGTGTGTTGGTGACCTTTGATTGCTTCAGAAGAATACCGAATGATTTCTAATGTTCTCTTATAAGTCTTGAGACATTAAAAAGTCATATTTATTATGCATGTGCTAAAGTATATTTACAAATGAAATATATCTGAAATGAAAAAGTTCAGAATCAAATCTTCGAAAATATGAATATATTTTCCTTAAAATAAGTATTCCTTTATTTAAGGAAAATTACAAGCATCCATTGCATACGTTAAATTAAAATTTGAAATAAGAACTGACTCTCACCTGAAGAAATGTTTTATTTATTTTACCAGAGAAACTTCTTGAAGCTAATAAAAAAAGTAACGAAAATCTTCTTTCAAAAAATAACCCTTTTTAAAGCGTTCTATGTAAGTACATCTTATATATTTACTCCCGAAAAAAATGACTTGTTATTTTTTTTCTAATGAATAGAGTTTGAAATAAGTTGTTAGACTTTGAAAATTTCAAAATCTTGAAATAAAATGAATTTGTAAAATCTATATTCTGAAGAAACCACGTAAGTGTATTGCATTTATGCGTATAGAAATAAAACATCAAATTTGCATCATATAAAGTATATTCTTGGGGAATTAAATTCATATCGGGATTGCAGATATTTCAAATGTTTTACATTTAAATATGAGAGTCAAAACTTTATTCGAGACAAATAATCTTCATGTATTCAAGCGAAACATAACAGTATAGAATGTTGAAATGGTATTTCGACTTACGAAGAAAGAAAGTCAAGTCAGGGCAATTTCAGACAAAAACGATTGAAGATTTATTTCAAAATGATACTCATATCTTAAAATTTCCCATATATTGAAGTTTCCTTTTTCAAAAAATAATTAAAGTTTTGAAACTATTTAAATTCATTGTTTGTATATATTTTTTAAACTTTATTAGAATGTTTAAGCTGATATATTTCCTTAAGGATTATTTTATACAAGTGAATCGAGGCGGACTTTATAGAATTAAAAAGATTATATTTAAAATTAACCAACTATCTAGATAGCGTATGTTCAATTTTTTTTCGTTTATTTAGATGTATCTAGCAGCAGAATATGTAGAAGACTGGATTCGTAATTCAAAACGTTGCAAAATAAGGCGGGGTAGAATTCATGAGTTAGTTTACAATTCTTCATATTTCCACTTTGGGTTACGTGAATACTTAAATCACTGTAGATTTAGCTATCATTTCACAAAATTTTAATTGCAAAATTCAAGATGAAAACTTTGAATAATTTAGAGAGTTCGAATACTTTATAAACATTATAAGGTTGGATCAAAGGAAAAAGATACAGGGGATATGGAATAGAATGATCTTGTTTACTCCAAGGCTGGCTGTATAAGCACTTGTCCTACTGTTTCAGCAAATTAGGAATATCCTGCTCATTGAATTCCAATTCAATACCAGTTTTGTGCATCGTCCATGACTACTGTTCCGTGTGAAAATAGAGACATTTCAATGCCTTTTCTTGGGGAACAAAATGTGAAAGTCCTTGATCTGGGCAATAATAAGGGTGTTCCAACCCTATTTATCAAAATATCGCTAACATATTCTGTGTCACAGTGAACAAATACTAATACGCTTCTTGATATTCAAAAACAATAAACCAGATAATTTATCTTTGAGTGATGGTTTTAAAATAATTTAGGATATTTCATTACTGAACCTCTGTCTTACTTTATGTCTATCCAGAACTTCACCCATAGAGAACTGATCCTTTTCTGATGGAGGAAATACACCAACATGATTTTGCTACTATTCTACATCTTAGACATATTTGTTGGTGAAGTGCAGTATTTCGTTTTCTTTCCGGTACTAAGAATCATCCCTTGCTACAAACGTTTATAGAAAATAATCCTCATCTGAGAAGAATCTGCAAAAATAATACCCCGTTACATCTGATTGTCTGTGAGATTGTGTGACACTACTATGCACTCTCTCAAATATAGTGAAGAGTTTGGTGAAAGAAACGAATAACATCGCACACACACATTGCTTTACCTTACTCGCAAACTTTCCACAAAAACGCAGATGATCCATCTAATTACTTTCGGGACAACACTGTTATACGACCGCTGGCGAAGACGAGTATCATTGTTTCCTTAAGGACAAGTTTACTTCTAGGAAGTTTTATCAATGGAAAGTTCATTTCGCAGTAGTAATCTTCTTCATTATTTTCCTCTTTACTTCTATATAATCTTATTACCTCACTCATAAAAATAACCCAAATTATAACCTCTTTTCCATGTTTTCATTTAATCCGCTTCATAATACACCATTTATTTTTATAAATGCAGTTTCTACACTGAAATTTAACATTCCAATTCCAGTAAGAAATATAAATAATTTCAAAAAGGAAATAAACACGTATCTTAAATTATATTTCTCAACATTTGTTCGTAATCTTATTGTATCTCTAAATTTATACACCATCATCTTCAATTGCGTAGCTATATAGAATGACATCAATGTAATTAAATTAGAGTAATAACTGAAGAATTGTCAACAAATTGGACAAAATTTGTAAGTTGTACAATTTTTATCGCAATTGAACAAGAATTATATTAATATTAATGGCTCAGAAGGGACTAAATGATGTTTGGGAAAGAATCAATTTGATAAACATTGTTGGTTAGCTTCTAAACAAGAGTTTTATTGCCTTAGAACTGTCTTTTCATTGTAGAATTAGATTTGGATTATTTGTCTCAAACTTTATTCGAATCCGATTATTAATTTCAGAAATATTCGAAGAATGACATTCTATAACCATACACCGAAGTGCCTAAACTTATAGGATACTTCTCAATATAATGTGGAGTATCCTTTTTTACCCAGTGAATAGCAGCAACTCAACATACCTTTGGTACAACAAATTATCAGTTGTTCCCTGAAGAAATATTAACCGTCTATAATTGTGAAAGCATGTAAGTGCAAGAGTTTATACACGAACTGAACTTCCAATATATAATCAATGGGATTCATGTATGGTGATTTAGGTGGATGAATCATTTACTGAAATTATCCATAATATTTCCCGATCATATAATCATTGATTCTAATCCGGTGACACGGTGTATTGTCCTCCTGGACAATTCTACTTTGGTTTGGGTACACGAGTCCATGAATGGCTGCGATTGGTTACAAGTAGCTGAAAATAATGATTTATTCAGTTTTACAAGTGGACTCAGTCTATGCGATGAGAAAAAGCCCGCATTATTATGGAGACAATACCGACAGTTCCTTGGGTTCATTGCCTCGTGGAGTTTAACTCTCAAACTTTACCATCAGCACTAGCCAACTGGAACTATGACTCAAATGATCAAGGAACGGTTTTAAAGTCCCTAACAGTCTAACCGATATGTTCATGAACCCAGCAGTAGTGCTACCACCGATGGTGTGTTATTGATAAAGACACTCGAATCAGTCCTCTGCTTCCAAATACCATCAGCATCAAATTCGCTGCTCTGTTCTCACGAATACGTCTGTCATGTGTTCCACATTGACTGTTGATATTATTTAACGTAGTGGAACCTGTCTGGTAACACTGACTACTCCAAGCTGACTTAACAGGTCTCGATCGTTAAACAGAATGGGTCGGTAACGGCTTTGTTCAATGTTTATCTAGATCCAACGAGCATTGCACGTTCAAAAAAATATTAAAATCATCATGGTGAAATAATCAATTATGGAAATGTTTTACTCGAATCACGTGAATACAAACGAAAACCTTGACAATACACTATCCATTTATATATTTCTTACGCAATGTTAAAAGCATCTAAATACTTGCGTTTGCTATCCCAACCACTTTCTTCACTGTTAGTGTAAATACAACGAGCATTCAACATTTAAAATTTGTTAAAGCTGTCGTACGGCCATAATATTTGGTACTTCAATAAATAACATATTTATGACAGTAAGTGGTTCACTGCATTGTTTCTATTTTTAACATGGTATGGTAAATGTACTGATATTTAAATAATATAATTCATATACATCTCCTTAGTGATGACAGTTGTCTAATCATCAATTTAATTTTTAACATTTCCTGACAAATTGGAGGGAATTATATAAAATTGTGAATTTATTGGTTTCATGGCACAAGGAGTATCCGAGTTCTTAAAAGTTTAGGTATGTAAGAATTAACTCTTTTCTTGATTATATTTTATATTTTTTATAAGAATATTATTTATATTTTGGTTTTTTTGGTATCTTTGTAATTTGAATAATGTCTTCTAAGAATGATGTAAGTGTCTGAAAAATTTCAGTATAAAGTTTTACATTGTCGAAGTTTTAGGTACTCAATCAACATTAAGGAATGCATTCTTAAAGTACTTATAAATTGGAAGCTTTCTAGTAGAATTTTACGAAATCTGAAATTTCATCTAACATCCTGAAAAGAAATAAGATGCACAAAGATAAAGACAAGAAAAAAAGATTATCGTTGAGATATTCAATAATGATTTAATAAAATTAATTAAGAATTCCGTTAACATTATAATTTAGTTCCCTTTAAATGAAATAAGAGTTGAATGATTTCTGCCCACCTGTTATGAGAATTCCGAAAGTATTAAATGTGTCCTCCTTTCTTTTATTACAGTATATAATAAGATCACAATAATCTGAAAGTTTTTTTAGACACACATGTATGCAACTTTAAAATAAAAAAAGGAAATTTACCATCACAAATAATGGCACACGTAACATACATTACAAATACATGCCTTATCTAATAATTACTTTCACAAGCAGTACAACGATTAAGGAAACTTTATCTCCTAGATTGTTATCTTAAGCAGAAAACGCAGCAACAAACGATTGGAGATTTGCCAATCAACAAAACAGTCCTACCCAATTGTTAAAAAGAAAGATTATACTACAGGGATTACACGCACATGCATATATTTCGAAGAAACTCAATGAATTAAAGTTACAAATAGAATTCTAATGAAGAATTTAAAGCATAAGCACCAACTTGTGACATTTGGGGTATGGTATACGATTAGGCTAGTTTATATAAGATGTACACTTAAAAATCTGAAAATTGATATTAGTTAAGATTATACTATATACGACGCCATATGCGCCATTCTGACTTTATGTAATACTTTATTTTTTATACATGAAATTAAATTATAATCCTTAAAATTTGTAATAATAAACTAGATAGTTTTCCATTGGAGTGAAAAATACCAAAAACTTAAAAATAATATTAAAAACATTTGAATTAAATTCCTATGGAAAAGTTCTTTATTAAACTTAAAAAGAAGAAACAAACGATATATCGTTGCTTTTAAGTTTCTTTAATTACAAATTAAAACAAATTTTATTCAATAATGTTTGCCAAATAACAAGTTTACCTTAAAAAGGCATATTTGAACAGTCTTAAAATACATTTACAATTCCATTTTCTTTAGAAAACGTGCTTTTTATTAATTTCTATGAAGGTGTACATATATATAGTATTAAATTTTCTTTTCTTTTATAATAAATGCATTTTATTGTATATTATTTGAATGAATTTCTAATAAGAACTGCGTTAAAATACAGTTTCAAAAAAGCAATAAAATATTTAATCTATTATTACTTAAAAAGCAAAATTTCTTTTTTCATTGGATTAAAAAAAGTATTAGCTTGGATTTAAAATTACAAGATCATGAATAGAGAAACTATTCATAAGAATTAGTTAAAATTTTACTAGACAATACGGATTCCTCGGGGTGTAAAAATAGCTTATGGAAATCTGCATTGTTTAATCAGAACTGTAACTCATTATAATGAGTACCATCTATGTGAAAAAGGCGTGGGTATTTCAATTACTTTTATGCATTAATACCTTTGAAAAAAGAATAAGATGCTTTGTTTATTCTTCGCTCCCACAGCATTTTAAATTTTAGTAAATTCTGATTAAGTAGGCCTGTTTGTTTTAAAATTTTTAATACGTTCTAATTCTCAAGTTAGAGAATTTTTCATCATGTCTGTGGTTTTTTTGAAACCCTTTCCTAAATTTTTGCATTTTTTTTATTGAAAAGTTTGTACATTTTAGTGTGCATACATTCATTTTTAAGTCATTAATTTTAGCGAATTAATCCTGAGTGAGAAAAAAGTCATCATTTCCTCCTCTTAAAGATATATATATAAAGAAAACCTTCTAAGTTAACATTACTTCAATATCAAAATTCTTTAGTAAGTAAAACTAAATATACGTAACTCTATTCATGGATAAGTTCCATTAATCTTACATTTCTGTAGTACATTAACTTCTTTGCATCATTTTTTAAATATGCTTTTCTCTGATCTCTGATTATATATAACTAGCTAAATTTAATTTCTCGATTTTTTTTTATCTTTCTTTATGATTGAACGTAAAGTGAAAGATTTAAAAAAATATTTCTAATATTTTTAGAGAACGGAAGATAACTAAATTTTTTAATACTTAAAAAGAACTTGAAGAACTTCTTTATTTCAGTTTTTCAGAATTCATAGATTGAAAGAAGCTAAAGTTCAATAAAAAAATTAGTGATTAGCTTCGCATTAATTTTCTTTTCCAGTGTTTCATTAAATGACAAATATATATATATATATATATATATATATATATATGGGGGGGATTTTTTGAGTTTTTGAAGATGAACTGAGTTAAAATAAAGTTTGCCTATAATTATTATTTTTATTTCTAATATTTTCAAACGTATTCTAATTATTCTACTTGAATAACATATTTGGAATTAAATGTTTCTTGATTGAATATAAATGTATTCATTAATTTAAATGTTATTTTCCAAAATTTTACATTAAAATAGTTTTACACGAGATAAAATTGTTTTTATAAAATATTCATTTTAATACAAGTCTAATGCTTTTAAAATTGGTAAACTAGTCATTTCTGTATTCAAATAAAGAAAATTTAATATGCCTAAAATATTTAAATGCAATGAAGAAGAAAATGAAGACATTTTTGTATATATTTGTAAAGTACATATTAATAGATTAATTGTCGTTGAAAATTTAATTTATACTTTTTTTTAAAAAATATAATTCCCTAACGTATAATGAAATACGATTTATGGTTTTTTGCTTTATGACTCCGAAGATAAATAATCATATTTTCATTATTTTTATCTGATTATTTGCAACTGTTTATATTGAATATTAAAATTACTTTTTAATAATTTCTAATACAAGACAAAATAAGATTAGTTGCTGCTACAAAGATTTAGCTCAAATATTTATAGTATTTTCGTGAAGATAATAAATATTACTATTCAAGCTTTACTGTGTTTATTATTTAAATAAAATAACTATGTGACTATATTTTAATTCATTTTTGTCTAATAATAAATATTCTAAAATTTAATTAAATATGATTTCCGTTTTTCTATACTTGATATCAATTTAAAATTAATAAATTCAATTTTATTTTAATAAAATAAATACTTTTCGAAAATTTTAATTACGTAAAAAGAAGCATTGTATTTATCCATTAATTTATAACTTTTGTATGTTTAAAATATCAGAAATACTCGTAGTAGTGACGTCCTATGATTTTTTAGAGTGACGGGGTCGCACATAATTTTGCATTTATATCATCTATCACCTATTTTTATCATTTAATGTACTAAATAATCAGCGGATTTCGGGATGCAGTTGAAATTTATATAAAGTGGCTCTTTATTACTTTGCATTGCGATTTTTGAGAAAACAAGAAAAATCGTTAGATTTTTACTTAATGAAAAAAGAAAAATATCTAAAAATATGAGTATGTGAATAGAACTTGTTTATTATGCAAACGATTAAGAAAAAAGGTATTAATGAAATAATTTGGCTACTTTTAGGAATTTGGAATTTAAATGTTAAGACACTATAGCAGTATTCTTCAGATTACAAAACAAAATCCCACTTCAGTAACTTACGATTTTATCATGTGGATCCCTTTAATTAATTTTCAGATTAATATTTTTTCAAATGACGTTAGAATTCCTGTTAAGAGCAGATATTAATATATATTTTTCATTTTATGCATCGTAAGATATACGGGCCATAGGTTTCCAATTTGCAATAGCAAACTTATACACCTAATGAGGGAAATTAGAAACATGAGGTAAAAATAGATTGAATAGTACTTACGCACCTAAACAAGAGCCAAAAAAGAAGCACAAGGGTAGGGAAGACATTTTTCACGTCATCAAAACCAGCAAATCCCTTCGTCGTAATATACAGATGGTGAATTTTATCACAAAAGAGAAAAGATAAAAATCCAAATAAGAGGGAGATGCACAAAAGGTTGCCTTTGAGTCGTATCCTTTAAAAGTTTAGGGCCAAGAGAGGATTGACCTTTTGAATATATTTTATTTATATTTTTGATTTGTATGTACGATTGAGTATGAATACCCATTTTTTTGGAAAGTGAAATGCTTCTGTTTGGAAGTTTTTTTGCAGATATTATTTTTAGGATCTCGCAGTCAGTGAGATGTGTTAAATTATTAACCATCTATTATGAATCAAATTGTTAGAGTTATAAGAATTTCTAAAAGAGATTTTCTTAATAATTTTGTGAAATGTAGGAAGAGATTAAATGCAGTATAGAAAATCCATATCGATGTTGGTATTCATATTGTTGATCAGTTTATATTAATACTATTAAAAATAACTCGCAATTCACAAATCTTCCCGGTTTAGTAACCATGGATCTTGACAATCATAAGTTAACGGGATCCGACTGTATGAAGTACTAAATCATATTATTTTTTTTTCTATTTATATAGACGTATCTAATATTAAGGGAGACCCATTCGATTCGAACATCGTAATTTGATCCATTGTCAAAAGACGGAAATTACGTTTATCTGAGCATGCACTTTCTTCTCATAAGTTTCATATCAGTCCATTTAATATAAAGTAATATTTGGTGAAATCAAACATGTGGACATTGAGCATAACTTGAACACAACCAGCTCGGCGATGCTAAATCAAGACAGTTCAGAAATCACTTCTTCATTTATGTAGTAAATAATAACGAGTTATAGTTCAATAAATAAAAATAAAATTTATTTTCCTTTTAACGAAATTTCGTTTCAGTTCAATGAAATTTCACTTCAATTTCATGACATTTCGTTTGAATTTGCACGATGTAAACGTTTTTCCTATTGAAGCATCCATTGTAAAATTCCTTAAGTGAATCAATAATTCTTCGTGAAAGAATTAACCCAGAATCAAAATGTAATAATGGATTTTTTAATATTTTGTTAATAACATTAGTATTGTTTCGTTTTATTTGATTCTAACGATTTAAAATTTAATTATATAATCTCATCATTTGTGAGACTATTTATACTCTTCTCATTGACCACCATCTAAAGAAAATAAAAGTAAAAAAAAAAAAAAAAATGATGAATTGAAATGTTCTTTCCAAGCACGTTTAACTATGTCCCAATAACTGAATTAGATCAACGATAGAGTTGCATACAAATAAACTACTCAGTATGCACATCTGTTGAGGAAGTGCTGGTTTCGAAAACTACCACATGCCATGTGCGCCTATAGTGTTTTTATTTCCGCCTAAGCAGTCATCAGTGACCCTCATAAAGATCATAAATACACCTTCGTATTCTTCGATACACGAATTATATCGTCATTACAATGAAAGATGGCTATTTCGATGATAAATGGGACAAAGAGCGAAACAAAAGAGAAAACAATCCTTTGTTTCCTCAAAAGAACTTCCTTTGCGGAGTACGTGAACAGAAAGATGATGATTTACGTCGAGACAAAAAAAAAGTATGCTGTGGTAAGAACTGAACTGATTGATGTAAAATTTTAGTTTTATCAGTAGAAGAAAACTTTTAAGATTAGATTTATTGTAAAAATATCCGAGAAAAAGATATTTTGTGTTATCTAGTTCAAAATATAATGTGAGGATTTCTTACAATCTGAGAAATATAGAGGAGAGGATGGTCACAAATAATCCAAATAGTTAAAAATCTAAATCTTTCTTTGAATTATACTTATTTTGTAAAAAATACTTATGATCATCCTAACATGAAATATATACTATAATTATACATTTAATATTCTGGCATATTTTAATTTGCAAAATATTGTTAGATTACATTAAAGACTTAAGAAGTTTTATACTTTAAAAATCTAAGGAACCAAGTTTGCTTATGCATAAAAAAATAATTTTTTTTTATTTAGATAGAGGCATTATGGAATTATTATTTTTATTTCATCTATATCAGTATAAGATACTTCCTTAAATTTATAAGAGTATTGAAGAAAGCTGTATATTACGTTTCATATTGTGTTATCCGAAACTAATTCCTGCATTTCAAGCCGTCCTATAAGTTTGCCAGAAATGAAACAATATTTAACACAAGATCTAATTATTGCGAAAGAGAAAGAGAGATAATGACTCAACACAAAAATAACGAAAATAGAGTAGTCACTATTAGAAAATAAAAGGGAGAGGGTGGGGAAAATACATATCTCAGGAATCACAATCTGTACACATCTTTCTCTATGTTGAAGAGGTAATAGACTTAGAAAGACAAATGTTTATTCTAAGAAAGTAAATTTCTCAAGTGTCCCATAATTCTTGATGAGATACACTACGCCATACCTCTCACACTTGCCACCCTTTACCTTCCGGGGTGTATCTACCTCAGTAAAATAAAAAAAAAAGTCTAGAGAGATTCTTTCCTTTGCCCTTGGTGCAATACGTCATTTTCGACGCTGGAATAGGTGGCCGTTGTGGGCGTTGCGGACATCAGTTTTGTGATTTCGGACACCTGAGGGACTAGATATGGACATCTAAATCATGGAAGAGGGTTCTCATGGATGTTGATTTACGATGTGTCTGCTGAGTTTCTCGAAATAGTTGCTGAAGTAAATGCTGTAAGTACTCTTTCAATCGGAGTACCTAATTCAAAAATGTATTTAGAACACAAGCTATTTAAATAATGCTGTTGTAATTTGTTTTGAATTATCAATGCTGTCTCGAATCACCGAATGTTCATATTGCGCCATTTATTGGGCCAAATAATTATTATACAAAAATTTAACTTCTTAAAGGGGATAGGTAAAATAAAAATGACCAAAATGTCTATTTTTAATATTTTTATTTAATAATATTCTTTGAGCTATTTTCTTTCCCTTCATATATTACTTATGAAAGTATGACAACTAGAAGTGGCAAAAAGTGATATTGTAAAGTGTGAATAAAAACATTTGAGACTTAACTAGCCTCATATTAGAGATTTCAGTAATTTTACAGATTTTTTTAATCAAAAACGTTTTGAAAACTAATTTTGTTTTGTTTTGATCATAATTGTTACGTTTACATTTCCTTTCTGTGAGTAAACTATCAATAAGAGTGATTTGTTGATATCTCGTATTTTGTTTTATGTGTATTTATCAAAATAATTGCAATTATATTTTTTTATTGATAATTTTATATGATTTATGTTCCTGATATTATTTCATAAAATATTACATTTTGATACAACATGAAGCAAAAAAAATTTAAGTATGACTTTAGTTATTACTATTAATATTATATATATACATACGAGTATTATAAGTATAGACACATATTATTATACGTATTTCTGCTTAATTGCTTAGCATGCATATAAAAATTTTATTTTTTCCTTTAGAATTAAGAAAGTATTTGTAAATCCTAAAACTTGTTTAAACATCATAGTGAATATAAAAATATTTTAAAATGTTAATAAATAAAGGAGGTGTGAAGTTTTGAAATTTTCCATGAGTTTTTTTTCAATTCAAGTTTTTAAACTTTTATCACAGCAATCTATCCAAATTTAAAATATTTTTCTTGAATAGATACACTACATAACTTACTAAAATATAATTTTAAATGCGTAAATTGAGAAAATTGTTCAAGTTTACCAAGTTCACTTAACATAAAGTCCCTGTACTTACTGAGTGCAAAAACATCCGTCTAAGGTTTTTTACTTAAATTTTTTTTCTATTAATTGTTAATTATATAACAATTGTTTCTCTGTATTGTATTATTGTCTGATCTAGGTTGTTAAGGCAAAAAAAATATTGAAAATGGACTCCAGAATTAAGTCTCGAATTAGTTTATATACCCGATTTCCTTTTTTGAGTCATTGAATAATAAAGGAAGATTTTTAAATCTTTTTTTTTTTTTAATTTCGGAAGAAGTACATTACAAATATTATTACTCAAGAAACACAAATAAACTTAACTTAAATGAATGTTCCATAACTTTATGTCATAAATCTTGTGCATAACTGTATACTTCATATTAAGGGTACCAAGATATGCCTGGAAAAATAAGATACCAAGTTTTTGAGAAATATATATTTTAAAATTATTAGTATTGCTTAACTTTTTGTTTACTTAATAATGATAGTTTAATCTCTTTATAGAGCTATTAAGTTTAATACTTTAGTCAAAAAAAATTTTTTCTTCTTAACTAAGTATAGACATGTTTTTTGAAACATGTATACATTAAGGTATTATTTTTACCCAAAATACCTTAAGTATACAAAACCTTTTACTCCTCATATACAAAGTAATACAGAAAAAATAGCGAACCAACTCTTTAAATAATATAACTGTATATTTTCTTTGAAAAAATTTATAGAACTTTGTAGTTGTGAAATATTAATTAATATTTTTTTTCCTTTTTTTCAAGTAAAAATTAGTGCTGAAAATTAAGGTATTTCTTAGATAGAAATATTTTTGCTTCACTATATGGATATAAATTCCTAAAGAGGCTTATTAAATTTTGAACCATAAAGTGTTACACTATTTTTCTAAATGGTATCTAAATGCAAATATGTCTCAAAAATCATTTGGTTCTTCAACTATGAGATAAAAAGAACTTTTGAGTAAAATATTAATTTATAACTTTACAGATTGATTTAAATCACACAAAAATTGAGTTCTACTTATAGTTTCAAAAGAAATATGTTACAAAAACAAGGAGTCTTAAATACGATGTTTTACTATTTTTCGCAAGTTTTGGTACACTTAAGGTAACTAAGACATCTTCGACAAGGAAAAATAAATTTATTTTATGACAGGTTAAAGTAGTTCTCACTTTTTAAAATTAAAATAAAAAATGTATTTTAATATTGAGATATCTGTATATTTATGCATCTGTTAATTACAAGAAAATTACGTTTATATACAGAAGTTATTATGTGCGAGCAATTAATAATCAATACCTATATTTACATTTATAAGTCGTGAACTTACGCTTAGGCATTCTTGCATAAAAAATCCACTGTATATATTTTTATAACTTTAAAAACTTAGCGGAGTACTTATACATATATCATTATCTTTTTGTGGTGTAGCGTGGCGGGTGCAGAAATGATCATAGCACCTGATGACAGAGATGTCTGGAGCGGGTGGGAGTGGCCGAGCTAGCTAATCAAGTATGCAACATCAGGACATGGTCATTAGATCAGATAATACTATTTTCATTTGGACTACATAGGTACTTGTGTAGAATTCCAAGAATATTTGACAGTTGAAGGTGGTACAAAAAATGTAAAATTTGAAATAACGTAAAATAAAGAATAACGTCATACCTCAATTATAAGTAATACAATTCATAATTTGACTCTGTGTGTTTGGTTCGTTACGTACCCTGGAACTAAAATACGAATAAAGTAAGACTTCAAACTTATAAGTAATGTAATTCGTAATTTAAGATCTTAGGAGTAGATGTAATAGATTATCCGAATTTTAAGTATTTATAATATTAAAAACAAGAATAAAATAATAGAAAAGTGAAGTAGAGAGCTACATTAATGAAATCAATATATACGACTACTGCAAAAGCTAAACACTACTTTTCCTATTACTGAGAAATCAATATTTATCGATAAAAATGATATATCACGGAAAGATGCCAAACTATCGTTCATTATAAGGCATATTATTAAACTTAAACAAATGATTGAAAAATATATCACTATTACGCGATTTACGAAAATGAAAAGGTACATACAAAATAGTTTCAAAACAGATACTCCCGTATTTGGCTCAGGTTCAAAAGAATCTTCATCATCTTATCCCACCCATACGTATACTTCTATATATATATATATAAAGGAGTGCAAACTTATTCTTCACTCACAAAAAATGGAAGAAGGGAAAGTTGCATCAACTGATACTTTCTTGACTTTCACTTTATTAAAAAAGCAAGCAGAAAAAAACTGCTAAAGAATAGTGTATGATGACGTGAGAAGGAAGGGAAAAAAAGTGGAGCCATAAAAAGCTAGAAAATAAAGAAGAGAGGGAAAAAAAAGGATTTTGGGGCGATAACTATAATCGACAGAGGTGTACGGCACGATATTTCGTTATTACTCCTCAATCTGGGGAAAAAAAATCCCATCTGTAGTTTCACAGGCAACTTAAATCCAGAACGGTAAAATAGAACTTACACCTACCTTTCGTACATATAACATATCAATCATTAATTGGCAAATAACGTTTTGAAGTATTATATATATATATATATATATATATATATATATATATATATATATATATATATATATATATATATATATATATATATATATATATATATATATATATGCATATATATAATTAGAATGATATTCAGAGAAATTGTTTAAATTATAATAAAATAAAAAGGAAGAAATATTTTTTTAAAATAAAATAAATTTAAAAATCTTACATAGTTAAATAGAAAAGCAGAAAGTTATATCACAAAACTACAAAGAAAGATAATATAATTGAATGAAAAGGACAAAAAATCAAAAAGATAAATCAATATTATGTAGAAGTATAAAACTAGGCACGAAAAAATTTGTATATATATATATATATATTAGCTAGGATATTTTAAGACAAACCTTATGAAAATATTCCGATTATTTCCCGAGACTGGATTGAAAAAATACATGCTCGCTTCTGATTAACTGGATGGTACCAAACACGATTAGTATCATTCTTCAAATATATGATTTTTCATCATTTCGCGAAGGAATTTTACTATTTTAGTTCACCTTTCCAAAATCGCGCAGTTATATTATCACATTAGCTTGTATTATTTTATTTAAAAATTTTTTGTTTCTGACATATTTTGACATATTTTTAGAAGAAGGCATGTATAAGAATATAAAAAATTCTAATACTGATTTTCGACAAGGCTGAAGAAAAAGTAAAAACTGCATCAAATGCTAAATATTTTTAGTGTAATTATATTTCTATGCATTTAATAAAAAAACATTATCTTTAAACATTTCATAAAACATTATCTTATTTAAATTACTAGAATTTTATATAAATATATAAAATTATTTGATCGAAGTTAGAATTATAAATTATTACATACAAAAGAATGGTGTCATTGTCTTTAAATCTTAGAAAAGATATGTTGATTCGAAGAAAGTTGAAAAAAGTATCGATTTACTTCGTTTAACAGTCGTATGATCTGTTAATGAGAGAAATTGCTTTTGAAGGTAATTTTGAAAACAATTGGGGTGTGTTTGCTAAATAATAAAAGAAAATCAGAAAAAAAAAGAAATTTTAAACTAGCTTGGTCGGACGATGATAGAGCTAAGGCTAAAGCTCGATTGAGACTCCCCTGATGATGATTATATTTTATTGTAAATATATAATTTTAATCTGAAATTATATTAGTTAAAACTATTTAAGAGGTTGACTTCTCGGGGTATTTGCTCTAACTCAGTAAAGATAAAAATACTCCAGTTTAAAAGACGTTTACAAAAAGATTAATTGGTCAAACAATCACAAATTTTTGTGCGTATTTATTGAACTTTTGTAATGAAAGATATTGTCAAAAAAGTTATTAAAAAAATCACTGTTTAAAATGTTCACTAACCTTGATTGCTTCGAATCACTTCACATGTTATTCAACGTATAGGGTTTTAAATCAAATTTGAAAAATTGTTCTCATTAAAATCATAATCGTAATATAATAAATGCATGACTGCATGGCTGCTTGGGATAACTGTATGACCAGCCATTTTTTTAAAAATGATTTTTAAATTTAGTAATTAGTAACATTACTGTAATAAGTAAAACACTTCGGGAAGCGTGTCCTAAACCTATTCGTTTGATTTTGTAGTTTTAAAATGTAAATTCATATGTGTCAATGTAAGTTTCTATTTTAGCTGTGATATTAAAAAAAATCTTTTTGCCACCGTTTAAGAAGTTCCATGGAAACTGGACTAAAACCCCAATTCTTGATTTATTTGAACAAAATAATTAAATTTGAGACATTAAACTGTATTATAAAGTAATATTCTCACATGGCTTGGTATAAAAGTTTATGGGCTCGAATAATTGCTGAAAAGCTTTCATTGTGATCTGTGCTTAGTTAAAGATCGATTGAATCGTTTCTTAACGTTTTATTGTGTTTTTCTAGTGCAATGTTAATTAAATAACTAATAGAGCCCTAATTTTCAGCACCTCTTTACAGTAGTTTTAATTTTTATTTGATAAATAAAATGCTCGTTTATTTATAGATTTTATTTGATAGATTTTTTTTTTTTAAATTTTAATGTCAGTTAATAATGTGATTAGAAAAATACAGATAAATGTATGGAATTTTTTTAAGAAAGTAGCACAGCTTTATGAAATTATCTCATGTTGTAGACTTAATGGAAGGGGTTTTCATTCAGAAAATTTGTTACTCAGTTGAAAAAAACAACCGTAAAATTATGTAAAATTGTATTGAAAAATAACAATATGCAGCATTAAATACTTATCAGTAATTTGTGTATTGGCTTTTAAGAATATTTATAGAAATGCAAGTATTCTATAAGAGATTTAAATTTTTCAAAATGTATTTGGTTATACTTTGTTGATTATGTCCCAATTTAAAGGACATCTTAAAGATATATTTAAAATGAAAGTATAGAAAATATATATAGTATCTAAAGACACCCAGGAGAGTTTATTAACAAGCATTGATTACTAAAACCTTAATTAAAAGATAAACATTTTAAACGAAATTGTTGTCAGTAAAAGGAGGAATACATATGAAGGTATATATATATTTTCATATATATCTCCATATATATAAAACTGCATATATGAAGGTGTAAATTATTTATTTTCTATTGTTTAATATAACAGCAAATGCTAATAAAAACATATTACTTCGACATAATCAACAAAAAATGTAATAAAAATCTTTTTGTAATCATTCATTATTAAAATATGTCTCCATTATATACAGATACAATTATTTCATTATAAGATTATTTCCGCACATAAAAAAGAGTAATTTATTATTTTTTTTTTCAAAGGACATGAAAAGGAGCTAAACATAGTTTCCTTAGAAAAGGGAATATTAAAACTGAGTAGTATTCCTTAGTACACATTATTGCATTTAGCAAAGACAAATTACTAATAAATTCTTTCATATTTAAATGAACACAATTAAGGTAAATATTATGGAACTCTGACAACAAAAGTTTCCATGTATGGTGTTTGGAAATGCTTTCAATTAAAACAAATACTCTAGTCTGATTTCCAGAAAATAATTTCCCTGAACAAAATTATTGTTTGCGAAGTTTTGTTTCATTAGCGGAAAAAAATATCCTTGATTACGTGACGAATAACGAATTTAACAATTCTTTCAAATAAACAATATCACACACTAGACAACAGAAATTCACATACTCTAGCCTAGAGCCGTGTAATTCCAAGATACAATGTTTTCCTTCGAAGAATCTAATCAGGTTGGGTAAATTTTACTCGCCTACCCTTTCCACCGAAATCATTCACATGATGGTGATAATCGAACTTACAAACACTGAGAGAGTCAACCCACCAAAATGTTATTAAAGCTCCGGTTCCCGAGAACATTGTCACTTTGGCATCAAATATGTAAACGATGTCGTAAGTAAAGGAAGTTTCTTCTCAACACTCGACTAATGTGATTAGGGTTTGTTTACCGTCTTCGTTAAGCAGCTTTGTGTTCAGCTTTAATAAAATGATTTTGTTCCTAACGAGCATAGCATGCCAGGCGCCTTTAATGTCTATGCATACCTCTGAGAAAATTCTCCTTTTTAAGAAAAGGGAAGAGTATTTTTACGAAGAACATCAAATAAGGAAAATCTCGCAAGGTGACTTAATTTCTTTGTTAATTTATAAGAATTCTGACGTTGCTCTCCCTTGGAGCTTAAGTCGAGGAATTTAAATGCTGAATGATTCTTAAAAGTAGTTAAGTATATTAAGACTTACGTTATATGCATTATTGAGGAGTAATTAATAATTAGTGACGAGTACTGGATAACATGTCTAGTTGATTTTGAATAACATAATTTAAAAGATGGATCTGTAAATTAATAAAGGCATAAAGTGGAATAATGTGATGAAGATGTGAAAGAGAAAATCTTTTGAAATATGAAAGTGAAATATTTTATTGGTATATATGAAATAAAGGGACACTTGTATTACAAATTTAATTCTACACTTATTGCAATTATTAATTCTACTGTATTATGTAAAGCCAATATATTTTATAGCACATTTCCTTCCCTTTTATTTCAGCAATCGATTAGCTTAGTATTAGAAAGAATGTGATCATTGTTGAGAAAATTGAAGAAGGTATTCCTATCACGTGGATCAATCAAATAGTAATAAAGGAAGGGATTCGTCTTTTGATGATTTCTTTTCTTTATGATCTGATATTCTCAGTCGGATGATTTTGTCATGGCTTGAATCTTTAAAGCATGGAATCAATATATATATATATGTGTGTGTGTGTGTAAGGAATTAACGGAACTATTTTTTTTCAATTAATTTATAATTCAAGTGGGAAAAACCCTCACAGTCTATACAATTATATTCACCGTAATAGACGATTTTGAAATAACATGAAAATAAAAGTTTGAAATCGTAATAATAGGGAGTTTTAATGCAGATAATAATATAGGAGTCTCGCATGTATATTGCTCAAACAACGTAACATTAGAAGCGAACATTTTATTGAGTACTGCATGCACATGTTTAATACACAAAAATAATAAAAGTGCGTGACGTCATTACAACTGTAGAATGCGCATGGTACTTATTCATGTCTTATACAAATTTATCACCAGGCATTATATGATGCAAATCATCATTCCAATCACGGATCTATGGGGGAAATCTAATGATTTTATCAGCATTGAAAGATGGCACGTGATAGGAGGCAGCATCCATTTAAATTGATAATGTGCTTCATGCTGCCATGATCAGGAGTAATATGATATCGCAACTATATTCGGTTTTTGAAAGTGTTGGTGGATATATCGAATGAAATGAAATGTCTCATTACAGAATTATTACCTCTTTTTTTTTTTTGTTTTACCCCCCAGCTTCCCCAGAAGTTGCACCAGCGCCCTCTATCGTGGATATTATGAACTATTTTTTCCAAGTTATTCAAATTCCCCTACCATGACAAACATAAATGAATAAACTGCATATCTCCACGACCGACAGATCCTTTTTAATATTGTTTTACTTTCTCAACGAACTTTTGAAACACCCTATTATACAAAAGTCAAAGTGATATAATAAACTCAAGGAATGAATATCTAATTCGAAGGTGATTGTGGTGAAGATGATTAAATTTGACAAATTATATTTACATAAATAAAATAAATTTAAATATTTAAGGTTGTTTTAATTTAATAAAAAAATAAGAAAGAATGCGGGGTCTTTTGTTTTTGATAGAAAAAATGCCTCATTAATGCCCCCTTCGAAACGAATAATTTCTACAAAAATATAATTTTATGAAACTTAGCGCTGGTGGAATTGAAAATTAACATTGGAAAAGGAAAAGAGAGAATGAGTGAAATTGCGAAAATACTTTGATAAAGTACATTTTGACGCATTTTCTTATTATTCATGCTTTTCTACTTATCAATTAATATCTATAAAATTTATGAAATAGAAAAAAAGGGAGTAGTAATTTTTTTCAAATTTATTTGTTTTAAAATATTAATCAAATCGAAATAACAAAGAAAAATAAATAGATGGAATTAATATCATACGACTTTTTACTATTGTATACATATAAATAATAAATATATAATAAAAATATATATAATAAAAAAAATAAAAAATAAATGAATAAAAATATCTATAATAAAAAAAAATCGACGCAACAAGGAGTTGCTCGCTTGGAATGAAATTGCGTATTCAAAGATATTGGTACAGAATATGTCAATGATTAAACTTTGGTGTCCGTGCAAATGTCAGACTTTTAAAAAGGTCATGCTATCGGAATGAAAGGGGCTGGTTGAATGAATCGAACAATTGTCCAACATCTGGATCGAAGCGATGTGGCGATTAGACGATGCTGGCAAGAGTGGGTCACTAACGGTAGATATCAGAGTCAGAACGGTAGTGGTCGACAGAGGACAATAGATCGGGAAGACTGAGTGATTATCAGAGCAGTTATCACAGCACCGGATTTGTCGTTATCAACTATCCACAGTGTGTCCAGCACTCATGAATCCAACATGAATCCTCGACAGACGACTGAGAAAGCTGAATTTACGCTCACGCCGACCATTATGCCGCTTACCTCTCACGCCTGTACACCGTCAAGTCCAACTACCGTGGTGTCGAACTCAATCAACTCGGAACTGCGTGGCCTGGAGACGTATAGCCTTTAGCGATGAGTCACGTTTCCAACTGTGTCCTGGCTATAACCGCAGAAGTGTCTGGAGATGTCCAGGTAAGCGTGGTAATCCTATCCTTATTACGTACACCACACAGGTCAACAGTAGGACGTTATGGTTTGGGCTGACATCTCCTTTGATAGCCGGATCCCTTTGGTCGTCATTTCTGACTCACTAACAGCACAGGGGTACGTAGACGACATTCTACGATCGGTTGTGTTACCATTCCTTTTGTAAGACCTGTTATTTTTCAACAGCATAATGTCTGGCCACACACGGTACGGATTGTTATGAAATGTCTTCAAGCTTTTCCTATACACTTCCTTGGCCATCTAGGTCATATAATCTGTCTCCCACACAGCTCATTTGGGCCGTTATGGGAAGGCAATTGCAACCATCCCGGAATGTTAACGATGTAGTCCAACAGCTGGAGGCAGTTTGGCACGAAATTCCGCAGGACACCCTTTGAAAACTTTATCAGTCTATGACACTTCGAGTGACAGCTTGAGTCCAGGTCAGAGGTGGACCAACGTCTTATGTACAAGTGTAACGGCCAATCTCTGCAGTAAATAATTCAATTATTCTGATATTTTAATCGTTTGTTTTTCTAAGTATGTTCTGCACATTTACAATTTTTATCGCAATCTGAAGAACCTTTCTTGGTGCTCGTTTTTTTTTTTTTTTTTTTTGTTATAGAATGTATATCTTTTTTCGTATTTCACTCAACTGTTCAATATATAAAATTTATGTACATTATAATCACATTTTTAGGTCCATACTTCATTAAGTACAGACTTAAAGTTAGGTCTTAATTGAGTGCCTCCCAACTTACTTTTGATATTCAAACCATTTCAGCTTCTAATGATATTTATTCTCGTGTGCATGTAATGTTCCCTATTAAAAATTATTTATGTTGAATGTTAAGTTGATTTTTGATTTCACGTATTAAAAAAAATTATTCATTCTTAGAAAGTGTTTAAGTATTAAGGAATATTGTGTGTATGGAAAACGTATTATACACTTATTTGATAACGGCACATATTTTTATTTGGGAAAAAATTTCGAGGTTTAATTTTACTGCTTTAATTTCTTAAAAAAATCGCATGTCATCTGTTACTGGATATTATATTATAAGTACATTATTGAATAAAGCGCATATACATATAGTGTCATATGAAAAATAAGTGTTTATCACAATGCTCCAAAATAATTTTTAGAAGCAGAAAGCTTCAATATAAAGTGTTGAAAGTTTAAAATATAATTTACATTGTAGCAAAATAGTAAAAAAGGAATGTTAGCACTTTCAGAAGAAAAATATTTAAGGGGTCATAATACTGTTAAACGAAGTGAATCGCGTATTTTCTCGACTTGCTTCGAGCTTTTATTTATTTATTTATTTTTGTTTTGAAGTTTTAATGAAAGGATTTAATTTTTTTAAATATGTAATAAGTAAAATTTATACTTTAAAAAACGGATTTTAAATATTCTCTTAGCGATTTAAGGTAATTTTTAAAATATTACTAAGAGTGATAAAGTGATATTTTCTAATTATTTAATGGTATATTTATTAGCGTGCACAATGCATAAAAATATATTTGCTTCAAATTCATAATTTTGGTTTCATAATTAAAATGAATGCTTGGATGTACAATTCAATTACATTATTTTACATTTGATGCAGTTTTAAAATTTTCTTAAGGATTTTGGAAATTCGTTATCAAAAGTTTCAAATTTTAATATGTTCCTACTCCTGAAAATATATCAAAATATGTACAAAACAGAATAATTTTAGTTCCAGTTATGAAAAATAATATGATAATACAACTATTGTAACTTATAATATGATAATATGATACTCAACTTTTGTAATGATATTTTATATAGTTTCTAAGATACCCTGCACGGAAGAAAGAAAATTCACATTTTGAGAAAAAGCTTTAAATTTATTCTTACAGTAAATTTGATCAGAAGTAAGCATATACGCATTTAATAATATTTTGGGAAATGATTAATATAATTTCAGGAGTTCTGTTATAAAACTTTCAGGAAAAACTATGTTGTACATTAGATTTCGTTTTCTGATAAATCTAACTTTTTTAGGTTTTAAAGGTCATGATATCCTTCAAAGAGCATGCTAGCATTAGCAAGAAACAATGACTCCCATGTGCTTGACGAGAAAAAGTCAACCTTTTTATGAAAACAAGTAGAGATTGTTTAGACGATAATCATTTCTGTGGTATTATAATTCTTGATCCATATATTAGTTATGTTATGATGAAAATATAAATTTTACTTGAAGTTATGTTACACTGAAACATTTCTGTGCCTCTTAAGATAATTATTATATTCTAAAAATATTGTTAAGATTTAGATATAACCCTAAAACTTTCGCAACGAATGATCACTAATGCGATTACTGTTAAATAAATGGATTTTGTTAAGACTCGAAGTGCTCTTCATTCGCATAAATCACACATAATAGAACACAGTGTCACAGAAATTAAGGATGCACAGGGAACCTTCTACCTTAAATCTTCCTTTAGAATACCATTTTCTCCATCCATTTAATCTCGCATCTCTTCCATTAATTAAATTCTCGAGAATCTTCGAAATAACTTCACGCTGCCCTTCCAAGTGCCACAACCTCAGCATATTTCTTGATTCCGTGTTGCGATTGTTCCTCTTCATTCACTGAGGGAGAGTTTTATATCCTTCCCAACTCAGCTCAAATCTCCGAGACGAAGAATTGGGGGGAAGAGAATGAGTACCATTTCGAATCGACAACGCGAAAAATAAAGGGTTGGTTCGAAAACGAAAAGAAAAACGAAAGGAAAAGGGAAAAAAAAGAAGCGCTATTGCTTTTCACCCACTTTTCCATTTTCTTTTCCGGATTGCAGTTGGCGGAACACGCCATCCCATTTCTCTTTCTTCTTTCTCCAGGTTTTCTTTTAGGAAAAGGGCGTTATCTCGTTCTTCTGAAGAGTGCAGCAGAGGGGAGGGAGAGCTGACCTTCATGGGGCTGTGGATCAAATCACCGGACACGATGGTCGACACCTTCAGCTACGATTCGGTTATTCTTAGTTACCCCTCTTCAGTTTTCGCTCTGCTTCAATCCGCAATTGTTAGTAGAGGGTATGACACGATGTCCCTTTTCTTTCTTAGCGTTACATTTATTTTTTTAAATTTCAAATTAAGATAATTTTCGAACAAGAAAGATAATATATAACGATAACAAAACATGGAATAAAACCCTATTAAAAGTTGAAAATATTATTATTTTGTTTCTCATACAGGTTTTGTAAATATTCTAAACTTTGCATTAAGTATATATATCAAATAATAAATTAATATGGACGAAAGACATTCAGCCATCAATATTATGCATTAAATAAGTATTTTTTTTCTTTAACTAAAACTTAAAATTGTCAAATGACGTTAAATTACAGCTCACAATTGTTCTATAGAAAAAGGTTAGACTTAAGTGCAGTACTATACCCTCCCTTTTACTGGTGATTACTGTGTAAGCTGTGTAACAATTGTAGTTTTTTGCATTACTAATTGCTTTAAAAATAAGAAGTGCTCCTAAGAAACGACTACTGTTAGAAGATATAAGATTTATAATGGTTTTATCTTGAGAAAGCCAAATTTATTAACTGAATTAAGCAAAAAATATATATGTATCAATAAATCCCTTAGTTATGTAAGTATGATAGCTTAACATACGAATTTAATTCATTGGATTTTTTAACTATAATATTGATTGTCCCAGAAAAATTAATTCCTTTTAGTCTTGCACGGAGGAAAGAAATTAATTGGGTCGTATAATTATTTGTTGTAGTTTGTTTTTAAAATTATTTGCTTTTCACACATGTGACAGGAACATTTACAGACGTTCGATAACAATATCTCCTAATCGATTATAGGGATATTATAACAACATTATAAATATACCATATATAAAAGTTATTTTGTAGATGATGTTGCTGGTAAGTTTTATCAACGTAGCACTAGAAGCAACATAAGGGCTATTGGCGAAGGACCTTGTAATTTTGAACATCGGTCAAGTGACGAGGACTACACCTGAACTGATATTTCCCTCTCCTAACTTCCATGTCATTTATTTTGTAGATGATAAAAGTAAATAGAAGATAGGTAGATAATAGAAGATAGATAGAAAATCTTAATAGAAGATAGGTAGATAATAGAAGATAGGCAGATAATAGAAAATAGATAGATCTTAATAGATGATAGGTAGTCTAAGATCTTAGAACTAAGTATTTTCTAAATAACTTGTGACATATCACCTAGATTCTTCATCTTCATCTTCTGATACATTCATATGCTATTCATGTATTCTCTATAATGAGCTTATAAAGTGAGAAACAATTCTAAGAAGGGGGAAATATTTTTTTTTTATTTCTAACACATTTTCTTTCAATAATTGATCAGAAAGCCCCGCCAGTTTATAATTTAGAAAATTATTTCGTTGTTCGTAAAATTCTGAGGAAACACAAGTAATGATATGTAAGATGTATTCCAAATCATTTTTTTTTAAATATATAATAATAAATAAATAAACAAAATAAAATAAGAAAAACAAAATACAAATACTAATATCTTTCGTTATTCAGTGCATCGTAATCATTTAAGATTGCTTGATGCATTGTATATTCAAGAGTTAAAAATTGCATTTGAACGTAATTATTCACGCTTCATTTCTTCGTTATCTGTAGTTACTTCCTCTCAAAAACTTTTTTTTCATTGCGATTAGGGAACAAATAAGAAACTGGAGTAAAAGTCCCATCTAAATGGAATTTTTTTTAAAAAAAAAAAGTTGCATGCATAGTTAAAATTAGATGAAGGGAAATCCAAAAGTCAAGAACATTTTTTACAATTTAATTCATACAATAATGGGATACAAATGGCAAAAAGTTGAATGTTTCTGAAAAGGAATAATGTTAAAAGTAATGCTATTATAATAATAGTTTTCCTGTTTCAAAGATTTTATTTCTCCTACTAAGCTTTCGTCGTTTACTGATTTTGGAGGAAATAAATGGGATTCAAAATGAGGTAAATTGCATCTTATAATTTTAATATATTAGGCTTTTCTCAGAAGCATTTGATAGAAGAGATTATAGAAGAAATAAAATCATGTCGAGCTTATACCATGAACTGAAGAGATATATTGCACTTTCTCTCTCTCTCTCTCATTATTGTTGATAATGGTTGAAAATAAAAAAGCCGAAACTGAATAAGGAATAAGTTATTATTTCTTGAAACCAATTATTTTTAAATATCCTTTCCACAACAGCCCCCAACAGCTGACTATTTGTTTCTATCAGAAGTGACTAGGTTTTTTATCCTCTTTAAGCGTGATAGTTATATATTAATTGCTAAATAATTACGCGAAATCTTGATTGACAGCTTATTACATAGTAGTTAATCAAAGAAATTCCCAACAGGATTACCCCAAAAGTAATAATTCAAAACATAAATTTCAATATAGAAATCTATGAATGCTATATAAGTAACATGTATCATAAAACCTAATAAACATAAATAAGCACACTTGTAACCAAGCATACAAAAAAATCAGACATATGTAAGTAAAATGAATTGATGAAAATTTTAATTATATAAAATTTAAATAAGTTTTATCTTATTTCTTAGCTTCTTCAACATATTTGATTCTGAATACTGTTTCATAAAAATTTAAACAAGTCATATACGAGTGTGAATTAAAATTTAGGTTTATGATGCAGAAACTAATTCTGGTCATGCTGCACCAAACAATGAGATCTGATATCTAGATATGGGGAGAAAAGATAGAAAAAGTAAGAATTAGTTGATAAGAATAATTGAAAATAATGATTTATGTCACTAGGGTATCCCGGGCTCTCATCATTCTTATTTACCAAATGCATTAAACCTTATGAGAAAGATAAAGATAAATAGAGTAGGTAACTAGGAATTAGGATGTTCCTATACTTATCTAACGGAGATAACATTCGGAAGAGAAGATTGTACCCCCCCCCCCCAAAAAAAAAAAAAAAAAAAAAAAAAAAAAATATATATATATATTTTTTAAACATTTTTTCAGACCTAGATTTGGAACTTGGATAATGTACAATGCATGCAAACAAAAATAAATAGAGAAGTTTGTTTGCAGGTAACTATTATATTAATGCTATTGAAATACGAAAGGGATTGAAAAAGTAATTGTATATGAAGATAGATGGCATCCTTAAGGTAAATTGTTGCTAACATTGGGTGCTGTCATCTGTTAAACAGAGCCGGAACAAAATTGACATTGAATCTTGTGTTATTTTTTTTTGGTAGCCATTTGATGCCAAATCAAAATTTGTTTCCTGCCAAGTCGTGTTGTCGATATCATTTTGCGCCGAGTTAACACCCTTGATGGTAAATGGATGAATCGTTAAACAACGGAAACCATGAAACAATCAAAACTTTGGAATGTTTCCGATGAATCTGCTCCAAAGTAGGTGAGGGTGATTCAATCGGCCAAAAAAAGTTATGAATAAGTAGTTTTGAGATGTTAAAGGCATCTTGGTCACGAATACAAGTAACTGAGACTTAAGCAGCTATCTAGTGGGTCATGATGCTACGAGTGAAAAAAAAAACATTTTCGATGCTACGAGTGCCCTCTATTGGAATTTCTAAATATTTACTGAACGATCCTCGTAACGTGTATAATATAATCTTGTAATGCCCACCAATTACCATTCAATCCTTTTTTCAAATAAGTTTCGTAATAAATTCATTAAATTATGCGATCAAATGAAGAAGAACATGGGAGATAACTAAGATCCGATTATTAATATTCTTCTGGTTATAGATATGCAGAATTTGTTTTCTATCTGCATATCAACTCGATTGCAATCGAGTTTAAAGATATTAAAGATTAATTTTACTAAAGTGTTCGATTTCGAGTGAGATAACTTGTGACGAATAGGGATTTGAGCCGTTTCTTTGGCTCGTACTCACTCAGAAAAATTTTGGTATTTGTTCAATAAAAATTTATTTAGAGATTCACACATGTCACGAACGAGTACTCGCTTCTAAGTTTATTCCTCATTCACTCTACTTTCCTTATTCAATCTTTACTAACACTAGATTTCATTTTCCGTCGCTTTTGTATTTAATTATTTAAACCCGTTCACTATTTCTATAACATTAATCATGGTTCCTTTTCTTGGAAAGTAGTCAGACATTTAAAAGTAATCAGAAAATAAATTCATATATTAGTTGACAAAAGGTACCTGAATAGTCCATGCTACCAACTTAAGGGAGAATACTTGACATCAAATTCGAAAGAGAGGAAGGCACAAATAAAATACTGATATAAATTCTTAATCTATAAAATTCATGCCAATTTTATCACATTCCTTAGTTTCTCCTATACACATAATTCTAAAATACTGATTCGTAGTAATGCAAGGTTAGACAAGACAATCACGGAGAAAGATATTTTTAACCATTTACCCAGACCTGAAATAAAGAAAGCATGTACTTCATGCAGACGAATCCAGATATAGTAGTTTGCTTACAGATAATAATTACGTTAGTAATTATTATCTGTAAGCAAATAACACGAACTCTATATCTTGTAAGCTGAAAAGAGAAAACTTGAATCTAATTTTTTCCTAACTTTGTGCCTGCCGAAAGTCATCCAGGCACAAATAAAATATTGATGAAAATTTTTATTCTATGAAATATTCGTCACTTGTTTCTCATTTCTTAGTTTTTTCAATACATATTATTCTAAAATAATGTTTCTTAGCAATGTAAATTTAGTCTAGACAATCACGAAGAGAGATATTTTTAACAATTTACCCAGACCTAGAGATTTGAAATGAGGAACACATGCACTGCATTCAGACGAGCCTAGACAGAGCAGTTTTCTTGCAGATAATCATTATGTTAGTTGGCTGAGACGACCATCTTAAGCTAACAGCTATTATTGAACAGCTGCAGTAAATGCTCCATTTGTGATAATCGTAATATACGCCGTAGAAGGAGAAGAATTCTTATAAGAACATTAGAAGAGAGCCTGTTAGTAAGTATTGGATTACTGTCGGTAGTTAGTTTTATGTTAAAAATTCCTTCACTAGTACCTCTTGTATCTTTGTCTGAATACATTATTAGGGTTTTTATGTAATAAAATCACATGTAAACTCATTATCTCATGAAACGTACAAACTTGAGCTTAATTTGCTATTCTTCTAAAAATAAAAATTGTTTTGCAAATTGCAGAATAATCGAATCACACAAAACGATAGGAAATGATGGATTTATTTGAGATAATGATCTTATAGCTAAATAAAATATACTTCATGAGAAATCATGTTGTAAAACTGTTTGTATTTCCTTAATGGCCATAATAATTACTTCTTCGTTTTTCATAATATTATCAAGGATAGTTTATGGTTAATAAATTGTGTTATCCTTATTTCTAATAAGCTGATTTCTTGTACGTTGCATTTTTATATAGGTGTGAGTAAAGGAAAAGAGAATGTTAATTTTCATTTCAGCATTGTTTAAATCCCATTTTTATTTTTTTTTGCTTCATAAATATTTTATGCATAAGATACATTTCAATTCCTTGCAATAATTAAGTTTATAATTGATACGTTTTCTAAGAACTCAAAAATAATATGAATCGCTAATTTTACTTTATATACGAAAATGAGTAATAATCCCTGTTATTATTGATTTTATAAATTCCTACTTATTTTTAGTAGCAAAAATAGTATTACTTCACGTATATCAGCATCAATTTTTATTTCTTACCAATTCAGTATTTTTATTTATTTTAATGAATGAAAAAATGTGAATGGTAAATTATTTTAAATCATTAAAATGTTTCACAAAAATTTCTGTTTTCATCAATTTAATAATATTTTTGTTTCTTTTAAATTTTATCTATGTTTCTGTATTTTTATAAAATTCTTGGCTTTCTTTACAGATAATACAATTATTAAAATGTCACTTACTGATGTTGCATGTAGTTGTCTTATTCTAAGATGACAAAATCTCTTCAAACTATGAAAATGTGTAAGAACTTAGCTATTTAGTTAAATATATAACAGCATATATTACAGATAAGTGAAAAAGTTGAGGAACTGAATAACTAATCGGAATATAACTCGAGGTTTGCATTTAACAACTCTGATTACACTAATACTAAATAATCATTTGCGAGAAGTAAAGCCTCATCACTCTTTACACTTGTAATAAAATCAATATAATGTTAAAGAACATTAAAACTTCTCTGATTTTTATTTATTCTAAATAGTATTTTTGATTTTACAAATCACTTTGTTCTATTAATTCATTTAAAAAAGAAACATTTCGAGCAAGAAAGCAATATTTATATAGAATACTTATTTTTAAATTAGAATTAGTATGTTAAAAGAGATTGAGTTTCTTAAAAATGTAAAGCTCATATAAGAAAGTAGTACGTAGGTCTAAAATATACTTTCAAAAGCTTGAAGCCCAAATTTATAAAAAAGGCAATATAATTTACACTTAATAAATATTAATAACCATATTATATCGCGAATTCATCAAAACAATTTAATGTGGATTATAGATGCTATTCAACTTTTATCCAAATCCATAATATATATTTATATCATTCGCTAGTATAAGTGAAGCTTGATTGATTTAGATAAGGAAATGCTTTAAAGTATAATTCAACTTATATTTACAAACATGAAGATGTACAGAAAAAATTGAGATGTTTTAATAAGATGGATTTAAATGAAGTTGTGGAGGACCTACACAATAAAAGAATAGAAATATGTGGGTTCGAACCCTCATGAATCATTTCCTAAAGTGATTCTTTCAAATTAGAGTTTAATAGAGTTAAGTCACTTTTAAATTTTAACATTCAGTTTGTTTCAATCGTTTTAGGTATGCAAAAGAGCGTGCATATATATAGTTAAAAACCCAATCGAAGATCACTGATTGAACAGCAGCGGAGAGTAGCAGGCGATTGTTGAGTGCGAAAATATAATAATGTAAAAATATCTTTTATTTTAAAATGTTTGCTTCATTACAATAAACTTCTGATCATGTATTAATCTGTAAAGTACTAGAAGGTAATGACTCGATTAAACCTCCAGCTTCCTGATCCAATTGTATTACCTAGAAATAAATGCCTCACTCCATCATACTATTATCCCATTATCTAGAAAGTTCCTAGAAATTAATCCCAGAAATGTATTTATGATTCTATTTGCATCTTATTGCTTAATATATTATTTATAATTAATTTTGACATTCACGATACTCCACAGCTATATGGTATAAGGACGATGTTTAACAGAAACATTTATGTCGAATAAAAACTCCTTATTTGTATGCTGTTTTCGTTAGAAAATATCACATTAATAGTATACTATATCATTCTCTAGAATTAATTATTATGATGTTATTACAATTATTCATTTGTAGTCATATTTTAATCAATGTGGTAAATATGGCAGAAATTGTTTTAGCACATAACAAGAAAAAAAAGGGAACAAACACATTTAATATCAAACGCAATAAAAAAAAATATTGAGTTTGCAGAGTTGAAGTAACTTTTCTTTCTTTTTCTCTTTAAAAAAAGTGCTTCTGATACATAAAATCAATGCTGTACATTTTCATTCTCATAAGCGGGAGTCTTTTTTTCTTTTTAAAAAAGGTTCATTTTACATTTTTATGAATCATTTTTCCCTATAGCACTGAACTATATAAATGGTTCACTTTGACTACACCACAAAAAAAAAAAAAAAAAAAAAAAAAAAACTCATCCATGGTGTAAAATAGCGTAGATAACAACAACTTACCAACACTTAGGAAACATTTCTGAATACGGTCTCAATGTCTTACAATGTTTAAAAGTGCGTCGGAAAGCATTTACAAATGTCATTACTCCGAATAACGGATGCATAGATGCAGTTCTATGAAGAATAAAAGCCTTAACAATGTTTAAAGTCCTTAAAAGATTAGTTTAAATTGAAGCTTTGAAATGTCATCCAATATTTATTAGTATGAAAAGAAATACTTAATTCAGTAAGTACTGAAAACCTTTTATTAAATTCCAGAGGGAGAATGGCGGAATCCTTTTCCATATCTGCAGAATATTCTTTTTATTCTAAGAAATATAGTCACCCTAATCCGAAAGACATTGTTAATGCTAGTCTTAAAATATGTAACTTCAATTTAATTACCACGCAATGGAGAAATACTCAAAAATGTAAAACATTTTTAATATTTATAATGAATGAAAAGTACTCCGTAATCTCATGACAGTATTTGCTTTGGCCTGATAATTCTTTGATATACAAAATATATAAATATTTGAAACATGAAATATATGATTTGGTTAAAAGCTCACGCTGTTTCAAAATGTTATATGTATATATATATATATATATATATATATATATATATATATATATATATTAATAACTTACAAGAGAAATTACTTTGATTATTCCTTAATCTAAAGTAACGTATTAAGTCTAAGTAAAAACTGCCATCATACAACGATTTATAATGGTAGATATTTATAACTTATTAACTTTAGCACAATGAAGAATTATTTAAATCTAAAGAACTGTGCTGATAAATATCTACAAAATCATGTAAAAAGTCTTTTGATATTCTGCAAGAATAGAAGAGATGTATATGCGTTTGTGTGTATAAATAAAAGATATATATGAATGTGGTAAATAAAACATTAAGCTTTATTAAAGAGTTATAAATACAGTTACCAGGATTATAATTATAGATATTTAGAATAAAGAATCAGTATTATAAGTTTGAAAATGAAGTAAAGTGTATTTTAATTGTAAGAATTAGTTACGATACATATAGGTAATACGTTCATTGCACAAGATATATTTTTATACAAAATTTAATTAATCTTGTAACGTATATTGAACACTTAAAAAGTTTAGTTTTCGAATCATTTACGAAAATTAAAAAATAACTTTTAATATTTCAATATTTTTATGAACGAAGTTTATTGATCTACATATTGATCGAATGGATGTATGCTTAATATTGAAGTTTATTGATCGAATGGATGTATGGTTAAATATCCATTTAACCATACATCAATTCGATCATTCATCTGTTCATTTCATGAAGAAAATCATTATATATATATATATATATATATATATATATTTAAGTGTTTAATATACGCCAGCATTACTTGAATTTCAATATCACACCTAATCTACAAAAATGCAAATAACTCTGAGTTTAATATGTTTTGTCGTGGTTACAGGAAGGTATATTTTCAAAAGCTTTCCCTTGGTCAACGTTATATGTACAATTATCATAATACAAAAAAGAACAAATATAAAAACATTTAAGCATCTTTTATGCACATTTGGCACTTTATTTGATTAAGTAAAACAAAACTAAAAAATGTACAATATCTATATGCTATCAAATAAATAATATTAATATTTAAATATTTTACAATTTTATAAATAGAAGTAAGGCAATTTATAACATTTTTATTTAAAATTTCTTCATACGACTCATTTTATTTGTATATATGTGCAACTGAATATTTCCAAAATATTTTACCAATAGTACTTTTATATCGGAGCATTTAGATTTCCGATAAAGAAAAGCAAAAATAGTCTAACAAAGGAGAAAAATGTCAACGTATTCTTTTCTTGGAGATCCAGACAAAATAACAAGGAATCGTTATCCTGCTGTAAGTAGTTCCTTGCGTTGTACATTGAATATACTGGATTCCTAGGCTTTTATTGGAACAAATGGCAGTCCCAGCATGCACTGCCCTTTAGGACGGAGAAGAGCTGTCATTCCATGTCGGAATCTTTTCTTATTTCCGCCAGAGTTAAAAGCAAGAGTTCGAGAGTTGAGCAGGGAAAAAAATGGTTCCTGTTCTTAAAGAACATCTAAACAATGATCCGCATATTTCTCAACCCTAAATAAAATTCACCATTCGGTGTCATGATCCAGAATTGCAGGGTGACTTAGTTTTAGGGAAAGAAATCTTCCGGTAGGATTTGGCTCCCTGCCAATGTATGCGTGCTAGGAAACCAATCTAAGTGGCTGGGATTTGGAAAGATTTTAAGGAAGAAAATAAGTATTCTATCTATCAGAAAATGAAGCTGCACTAATGCAATGGAAAACATTGGTTTATTTTGGAATAAAGAAGTACATTACTAAAACGAGACGTTTTGCCATGGATAATGGACTTGGTTGATGCGGATTAAGTTAAGAGTTCAGTTGGCAAACCAAATGCGGTGCTTAAAATTCCTTTTTTCATGTACTTAGTTGTATCTTAGTGGCGATGCTGTAAATATTTTAATTACATATGCATAACAAATTCACTTCGTGAATATGTTTTTTAAAGTGTTATAAACTGTCTAACACACTTACGCACGTATAGAAAAATATTTTATGGTAATATTTATAATTTTAATTTCGATCTTATTAAAGTTAAAAAAAAATAAATCAAATCATATATGAAATGCTATAAAATTTAAAAACTCTATTTTTTTCTTAACATTCATAGTTCCGAACAAATAATCACTAAATAGTTTTATTTCCTCTTGCTAATATCATTAACCCATACTTAACTAGTATATGAATTACTTACGATTTTGAGAAAATGTTAGCATAGTATAAATTTTGTTTTACAATTAGTTACTGATTATATGCGCAATTTGTCATAAATTCAAAACTGTCATTCAAATAGTCTTACTATGACAAAAAAAAAAAAAAGGAACGAATAACTCTTAAACATAAAATGCTTCATTAAATTTAAAATATTTTTAACCATTGATGTTTTTGAAAAAGAAGTACATTGTTACAAGTTAATTTTATTGTGAAAATTTGCCTAATGTAATGTTTGCAAATAATAAGTTTCAAAAAATTGTTGCTATGATCAATACTTAAAATAAAGCAGACAGTTTTATTTAACATAATTTATTTTAAATTAACATATCACATGTTCATAGAATTATGCTTCAATTATATGCATTTGAAAGTGATATAAGCGAGTTTATATATATATATATATATAATTTATTTAATTTGTATTATTCTTATACTGAAATTTAAATTACGTTAATTTCTTTATTTTCTTTAATGTCTTGTGTTCTGCATGTTTCAATAAGTTTATATCTGATCTGAGTAATAATAGTATTTTTTACTAGTTATAACTTTTATTTCAAGTTTGGTTAATTTTTTTTGCAACAGTTTTGTAATATGTTATTAGCTGATACCTATATTAATTTTCAATTCCATTGGACATAATTACGTATATATATATATATATATATATATATATATATATATATATATATA
>BMAW01065127.1:143477-213502 GCA_019974015.1 Nephila pilipes | reverse complement strand
TATATATATATATATATATATATATATATATATATATATTTCTGGTGCTTATTTTTTTATAAACAGGCACAAATTGACATAGAAACAAGCATTACGAAAACCAGAACAGACAATATTCGGCAGTAAAAGTGAATGGATTAATCTCTCTTCAGAGCGTGGCACATTGTCTATATTACATAATTTGAATGTTCAAAAAACCATAAAATTATCATGTTTTGGGGTTAGTATTTTAACCCCAAATTTCGAACTCTTCGTTATAGGGCGTAATATATGGATAACGTGACAACTTTGAAGAGCTGTCGTTATTTAGAAGAATGGTGCATAATATTTGTTTTGGAAATAGTGCAACGATAACTATAGTATAGGACTAAAATGTACTAGGTTCTTCAGGAATAGTTGAAATAGGAAATCATTACAAATATTTTGAAAGTCTCATTTGAGTTCAAAATGAATTCATCACTCTGAAAAAGCATGCGAACCTCATGAAAGCAGTGAGATAATCCGAAATTTGTTCATCACTTTTGATTTTTTTTGGAGACTGGGAGTTTGGACTTCTAGTCTCCAAATTTTAGTCTAAACATTGCCTCTTGAAAAGAACAAGGACATCCCTTATACAAGTCGAAACATAAAATACAGGAAATAAACAAAAAGATACATGGATCATAACAAATTTTTAAAAAATTACTTCTATAGAAACCATACAACTTGAAGTGTTGGGACAAAAATTGCCAGCAATCCTACAATTCTCTGATGGATCCAGATGTTGATACTAAATTAGATTCATTTCATTTTATTCACACAAGCTCAGGTAGGACAATATGACTGATCAGCATCAAATCAGTATTGCACTCAGACAAGCGTGTGAACAAAATCGATTTAGGAAAAATATTTGCTGATACAAATTTTTGTGTAAAGAATAAAAGAATACATCTTCAGAATTGCGTTGACAATTTAAGATTTCAATCTCATGAAGTTTCTGGAAAATCTTTATTTTTTTTATAAAGTTCAAATAGAAAATATAAGCATATAAATAACCTACCGGAGTAAAAATATAGATTTAAAATTGGAAATTTTTAAGAGGATTCGGAGATTAAACTTTTATGATATAAACATTTTAAAACATTTTTATATGAAATTATAGACTTTTATAACTATGAAAAAGAGAATTTTATGAAAATATTCTACTTCTGAAATTTTAAAATATGAAGTATTGAAACAGATAATACAAAAAAGTGTTTCAACTATGGAGATATGGAATTTAAACTTTCTAAAGCCAAAGATTGCGATGCAAGATTAATATCAATTTTCGGTACTTTTTTCATGTAATTGTAAGTCTAAACTTCATTAAAAATAAGCATCATCTGTTTTAATTGATTTGCAATTAATTGAACATGTGCAAACTTCCCTAAAAAGTCAACGACAAAAATTCAATAGTTAAGTATTTAGATGTAAAACATTGGTAAAACTTTCACAAACACATCTAAGTATCAATGAATTTCCTTATAAAAATTGTTTGATATAATTGGTATAGTATATTTTTGTGTGTTTTTTAATAACAGCATTAAATTTATAAATTAATAAGAACTGAAATAAAACAATTACTTTTGGACATTCATCAGTTTAAGTTTACTAATAACTTTCTAAAAAGGAATGGTATAAAATAATCAATTTTGGACATTGAGTAGTTTTAATTTAACACATTTCATACACATATTTTATTTGAATAAATGATTTTCACTACTATCTTCAAAAGCCACACACGGCTCGAAAACCACGTTCTGGCCACCCCTAAAATGAACCCTAACTTGGTAATTTGTAAATTAAGGACTAGTTAGGCTAATTGGAAAGTTAGGTTTAGGGTTAAAATTACGTATTTTATTCAATTCTACGAAAAAAGAAGTATTTATTGCGGCTCTCTGTGACTTCACGTTGCCCTGTAATATGTTTTTATACTTCGTAAATGTAATTGTTAATTTTATCAATACATGATGTAAGTGAAAAAATTTCATTTAATTCTAATGAGCTCTTCCTGTTGTAGCAATTTTTACAAACCCGAGTATATAAGATAATTGATTATAGAATGTTATATTTTGATTTTTTTCTAGATAATTGTATCATGAAACATGTTTCGAATGTCAATAACTACTGGAAATACATCTCGTTGTATCTATGAAAATAATGTTGAATTTTAAGCTCAGAGGTAGCGTGAACATTTTCTTATAAGCGTGTACTTATTACTTCCTAAATACCTTTTAAAATAGGTTCTTATACTCTTGTAGGGCATTTAAAACTCGTTTTATGCAGAATAAAATTGTTAAGGTGCTATATTAAGTTTTATATTTTTGAAGATGCATGAGTAAGTAGACAAAATATTTAAAGGAGAGGGAAGAGAGTTGACGATAATGAAAGCCGATATTTTTGAAAATACCGTCTGGATCTGGACGAGTGGCACCCAACGAATCAGTATCGCTTCAACGTCGATGTTGAAAGAAATGTAAAGGGAGCGTTCTCTTTTCTACTTTTTTGTTTTAGGTAAATTAAGGACGTTGATGACCAACTACCTTAATCCTAAATAATACTCTCCAGACCATGTTGAAAAGCTTTATTAATTGTAAAAAAAAAATAATCCAATGTATTTAATTTAGAACAAATGAATCTGAATGTTTTATAAGAAAGATTGTGATTGCTTATTAATGTTGCACTAAGAAGCAACGCGAGGGTTATTGATGACGAGACGACCGGCACCTCCTTCTCCAAATTTCCACATAATGTCTATGGGGGTACTTGGGACCTCGACAATGTTTAACGTACAGGAACCCCACTTCACGTTGCATGTTAAGAGAAGCGGAGTTGTGAGTTATTGAACCGAGAGAATTTTCCGCAACCGACAGTATTTTTCATTACGATAAACTTTTAGAAATTTGATTCTCTTTCATATGACTCTTCCAATTCAGAATACCTTAGGTAGGACAGAATATATTGTAGACAAAAATATGTTTTTACAATTACTTATTTTTGATTACTCCGTTCATTACGATATATAAGGATAAATTTAGAATTTAATCATATACATTAAGAAATTTAAATAATTCTGCAATAATGTGCAAACTGTAACAAATATAAGTAAAAATGGCCAAAGCAAAGTATACTTTAATCAGATAAACAAACATGTTCATGGCTCCAACTATCTACCTGAATTCAAATGTGATTATGATTGTTTATAAACGTCACACTGAAAGGCAACACGAGGGTTATTGGCGACGAACCTCGTAATTTTGTACCTAGGTCTAGTGATGGGGACGACACATGAGCTGGCATCTCCCTCTCCAAATTTCAATACTACACCACTGGGAGAACTTGGGACCTCGATCATATTTAACATGCATCTGCCCCTCTACACGGTGGGTCTTCAGGGATCAAACCCACGATTCGACGAAACCAATGTCGTGCGAGAGTCCACGACCATGACCACTAAACTACAGCGACCACCTTAAAGGGAGAACCTTTGATTAATACTGTCCTTATTTTACTATATAGAATACTACATTGGAGTGGAGGTGTGTGCTATCGAATTCCTCCTTGAAAAATGTAATGGTAATCCCAAAATTGGAAAGCTAAGAGTTGCATTATTGATCTCAGACACTGTCGGTATTTAATAAATTCTTTTTTGAAAAGTGGGTGGTGAGAATCTTACAATTGTAGTTTTCACGTTCCATTTTAAACTATTAAATGTACCCCTGTAGTATTATTGAATAAAACGTGTTTATTTTGTATTACTTATGTGTCACATTTTTGTCAATAAATATCCTTTTCTATACATTTTGAGTATAATTTCTTAGTAAATTTAATTTACGTCAAGTACATTTTCGCTTTACACGGAGCTCTAAATTAGGTTACCGATTAAAGAAACAAGTAACTCGTGAAATACTAATAAAGTCCATCACATTATCTGATGCGTGAAATTCTTTTCAAACAACCAGTGAATTTCTCATGCAAAAAAAGAGAACTTAACAGGTTTAGGAGATAAAGAAAGAAGAAGCAAAAACATCAACAAATAAATAAGATTGTCTTTGGAAAGTAATTCTTATCGATCAACAAAAGGAAAGAAAATATAAGGAAGAGTAAACATTGACTTTAGAAAATTGAAAGCAAATAATAGTTCCGCTTTTTACTTACCAGGTAATACAATTTTTAAAAAGTGTTCCTTTCGGAATTTTTAAAAGCGTTTCTGGAAGTGCAGTGAATTAAATCAGGCATTTAGTACAACATCTGTCTTTTTCTAGTAATTTTTTCCCCTCAAAGTTTGATGTTGATTAGAGAATGAGAGAGATTTTCTTGTTTCGTCAAAGCGTAATTGATTTTATTGTTAAACAAGCGCCAAATTGCTTTTTTAAGCAATGCGATTGTAGTTACTGTGACGATGTAATCGCTAAATAATTCTTCTTGCGTAATCTCGGGAAATGTTTTTCTTTCAAGTACAGTACACGAAATTACGAATCCAATTTTTTACCAAATTTAACGCTCTTTAAGAAGATAGCTTTTTTCCCACTCTTGTTATCTAGGGACCATCACTCTACATCCTCTGACATTCATATCCTTACTAATAAATTTCTGGAGTTCTGCTAATTATTTCAGAATCTATTTTATAATAAACATTCGTAATTTAAATAAGACATTCATTTAAATAATAATTTGTGTCTCCATTTCAATAATAAGTTCATCCTAAATGTAGCAGCAGCGATAGCCAAGTGTCATGTACTTCGCTCAATAGAGCTACTACCAAATGATAATTTCAATACTTTAGCCAGCATCTCAAACTATTACGAAGATACAAAGAAAGGTGACTAAGTTTTGAATTACTTTGAATTTTTATAAGACTCCATTATTACGAGGGAATGTATTTAGCAAAATTAAATTTTATTCATATTTTCCACTTATATGTTACTTCTCTTTAGCGATATTTTTGTTTATTTTATGTTTGATATAAATATAATTCAAAACTGGATGTATTTTAGAAATGTAAGATTACATCGCGTATGTAAAAATTTAACAGGTCCATATTCGTAAACTAACTCACAAAAGTAAATAATGTCATAAGATACTTATTCATATTCATTAAGGTATTTTCTTTGTTTAATCAAGTCTGTTTTTGAGAGATTTTTTAAGGGGAGTCTTTATAAAATATTTCGTCAAAATGCATGAAAAGTTATACTAAATTAATTTAAAAATGTAGCAGTGTCTAGTTATCGTAGCAGATACGAGAGGCTAAATAAAATCCCGTCGTTTCAAAAATTTATTACTGACTAATTATATTGTATCAAAACTGCAAAGTCCGAACGAATAAGAGTTAACATCTTCAAGTGAAGGAAGTGATTTTTAAACAGTTGTTCACAAGAAAATCAGTGCTCTTGGTTATGAAGAATAATTTTTGTATGTACAGTTTGAAGTTTTCTTATATGCAATGCTTAATATATTAGCAAATAAAACATTTATAATTGTTTTTTTTACCTGATTTGGAAACCTAATTTCTAGTTATTTCGAGAAGTTTTGATTTATATTTACTATATGGGACTTTTTAAGCAGTTGCTATTTGCGGCATAATTTCTGTTAAAAATAAATTAAATAACATGTTAATATGTAATATATTTTATTGCTACTTGCGAGGCTCCAGAATATTTTCTTAAGTGTTTTTTTGATTCGTTTCTATCCCCTGTATGAAAAAAGGTTTTAGTATAGGAACAAATTTATATGGTTTTCGTGTTTATTGAATAACAAACGATAGTTGTGAAACAAATACTTTTAGTCGGTTTGTGACTGTATCCATTTTAAATCCATAAGAAATTTAATATCTTCAAAAATATTAATAAAAGCTATTAATAAATGAATAAGTCATAAAAGAAAAAAAAAATATTAAGGTTTCGTTACTCGATCTACACTCCATTTTCAATTAAAGAGTGGATGAAAACATTCTTCCCTAAACCAAACAAACCTTGTCGACTTCTCTGTTGACCTTGTAGAGAGCTGCCTCACAATACACACAGATTAAGAAAATGTTCTACGCGGACGGAAGAATCAAAGGAAAAAAAATAAATGCACCATAAAAGGTTTTTAGAGCTGTACAGGTGAAAGAAAATGATTATCCTTCTTTCGACTTCCTAAAACCAGAGACACGAAAGACAACCGTGTTAAAAAAAAAATGTGCCCGCAGATCGTTCTTTGGGGATTCTATTCACGTAGAGGTACTCCCTCAACATCTTTTCCCTCCCTATCCTCCTAAAACCCCTCTAAGTTTTCTTCGGTGAGGGTGGAGATCTCTCTGAAAGCACACTCTGTTTTCTTTCTTGTCCATCTGGATTTCACGTTCCGCTGTGTTTGCGAAGACCTTCCTTATCAACATTTTATTCTATACTCTGGCAAATAGCATTTCTTCCCAAGAAAATAAACATAACTGGAAAGAGAAATAAACTTTCCCGTGGTTGGATAGATTCGGGAAGTGAGATAGGAAATAGGCTGTGTATATTTATTTAAGAAATGCAAGTTTCATTCAATATAGAGCAAAACAATTAAAGAAATTTAGTTTTGTTATGAAAAATATCGGATTAATGAATCTTAATTAATCAAAAGCTGTAAGCAAATGAAGTATATCTATATTTTAATTATTTAATTTTGAAATAAACCAATATGTATGGATAAAATTAATTCTGCATATTAATTGATTTTATGTATATCATCTTATAAATTACAACCATAAATATTGATTTGTATAGATTTGGAAGTCACCTGTAGTATTCTAAAGTTTGAACGATTATCCCGGGGTATCGTACAGCTTTGTTTATTTCTAAGAAATAATTAAGACAGAAACGTGTTTTTAGTTATTATTCTAAACATTTTATTGCACAGTAGCCATTCAGAGTTAAAAGAAATTCAGTGTTCCTTGATTTTCGAAGGCCATCATAGAAGAAATCAATGGACTGAACTCTATATTTTCCATACTGCAGGATGTTGCGCGTGGGAAATTTTGAGCATAAATTTCGAAATTTTATGATAAAGTTAACCATATAAACTTTTTAACTTTTAAGTAATTACAATGAAATATTAAAATTGGGAAATGATGATGTATAAATAGACACAATACAAAAACATATTTAGCATTAAATGAGTTTCACACAAACTGTTTGTTTTAAATAAACTTATCAAAATTGTTTGATGAATGTAAAGGATAGTATCTTATATTTAATACGTTACAATTTGAGTCAAGCGTAATACACTTTCTCAGTGAAAAATTGAGCTATTTAATTATATTTAATTCGTTTGTTTGTTTGGTCCACACAAATATATTCTGTCGTTATTTGCAGTATATTTTAGTAGGAATCTAATCAGCATTTTTGTATCATGGTCAGGTGACTAGTGCGACACTTGAGCAAAAGCAACTTTCGCGCTGTATGAGTTTTGAAGATTGTTCATATAGTATACGTGGAGTAAGTGAAAGTTGGGTGCTACGGGGCAAGTGAAAATGTACTATGCTGCACCAAACCATGAGTAATTGTAATATTGACGTAATAAAGACGGAAGAAAAGGGAAAACATGGTTTACAAGAAGGAGGGTTGAGAATATAGAACTCAACTGAAACAACGCTGACCATGAAATCAAGACTATGATTATTCTGTATCTTCGACTGCGCCTTAGTGCTCGCGGTTTTAATGACTAAGGCTTATTTGACTGTAATTAGATGTTAATTAACATCCTACATAGATACAACGCGAGATTTATTGATAACGAAATTCATAATTTGGAACCATTAATACGCAAGTGATGCGTACGTAACGACTGCACCAGCCAAAGTTCATATAAATCTCTATTCACTTTTATCAATTTAAATAGTTTATATTATTCACACAATTGAAATATACTTAAAAATAACCGTGATTGTCTTTGTTTATTTAAATAGCATAGAGGAGCAACACGAGGGATATTGGTGATGGAACTCATAATTTTGAAACTCAATCAAAGGAAGATGACACCTGAGGTGGCATCTACCTCTCTAAACTTCCTCACCATGCCACAATAGGACTCGTGACGTCAATAAGATTTAGCGCGAATTAACCCTGCTACACGGTGAGTCTTTATAGGCATCATGGCTCGAACTCACATCTCGACGAAAAGAACGCTTTCTGTGAACCCGCGACCATAACCATTAAGCTACTGCTGTCACTCATAAATAACTATTTTAAGTTATATTAAAAGAACTCTTGAAGAAAGCTTAGAATTACCTTAAATCATTAAATGAAAGCATAATGGGTCTCCTATTAACAGGAGATAATGAATATCTATTGAAGTAAATGTACAAAACTCTTTTTTTCAAAATTTTTTATTAAGTGACTGGAACGGCTTTGACATGGGAAGCTTATTTTATGCTAGTTTAAATAACACTTACTTTTTAAAATTAAAATTGACGAAATCATTTTTAATATTGAGGTAGGTGTATATTTACGTATCTCTTTATATGCGAAGAAAATCACATCTTACAATTATACGTAATTGTGTGTGTAATCAATTATCAAAAGCTGCATTTATGTTTGTACACCATGTACTTATTTTGAGTGCATCCTACATAAAATTAGTTGTAAATCGATCTTACAAAATTTTCAGAGGACTTAAGAGTGTAACTTTCTATGCACTGACCGTAATTTTAGCTCCAAAATCTGAATTTAATAAAATTTTAAGAAATTAATTATGGAATTTAAATTTTGTATAATTTTTCATACAAATTATTGGGCAATACTAAAAATTTGAATGTGCTTACTAGAAAAGAATTTAATTAAATGTGTAGGAAATAACTGCACTTCATAATTTGCTAAATATCAGCACTAAGGATGAAATAGATTTGGAGGAAAGTATACCATAATCCTTAAAAACCATATTTTGTGAAAATCACAAATACAGATATTTTTTTCTCTATGGCATGACAAGCATGTTTATAATTTTAAAACTGAATTTTTTTGAAGATTCTATATATAAAATTCTATTAAATAACACATCTACTATATAAGCAAAGCGATGTATATTTATTCAGCTTGAAAATTTTAAAAATACAAGAAGTGAATCAGTTTGGCATCTCAGTAATTTAAGCTCGCAATGCAGTAATTACTTTACATTGTTTGAAATGGATTGAAAAATTATGAAAAAAAATTACCATTAAGTATTCTAAAGGCTCCATGTAAGCAGAAAAAGCCATAAACAGGAAAACATGTTGATTTGAGGTGATGAAGTATGGCTGGAGTCAAATAAAAATTTTCATGATTTAAATAAAAACTTACGACATAACAGGAAAAAAAATTTAAAAGAAACCTCTTTCAAATGAGCTTGAAGGAAAGGAAAGAAATCCAGCACTCTGTAATTATTGATACGATAACCTCTTCTTATGTTTCAGAAACAAGCGAAACTTACAAATTGTGACATGAAAACCTGTTCATCTCACTCGATACGAAATGGACCTCTTTATTCCGGTGGGAGTCGAGAAACTACGACTCAAAAAAGAAATAATTGCTGTTAATGTGAAAACCTGGGTATTATTTTCCCATTCTTCCCCAACTTTGAGTGAATATTTTTTGTGCGTTTTTGAAAAACGAGTTAGCGATTACTTGATGTGGTTTCCTAGGCACTTTATTTTTACTCTTCGAATACACAAGCTATTTTGTTGATAATTGAGTTGCAAAGCAAAGCCTGGGGTTAAAAACAATTATGTTCTAATGGTTTTTCAAATGTATGCAAATTACTCCAGTATTTTCCATGTAGGGAAGTAATGTTTTCTTTTAGAAATCTCATTTTTATCTCGTTCAATGTAACGAACCTAGTTTTTGTATCTTTAAGTAATTATTCTTGAATGATATCTCATTTTTCCCATTCTAAATAAAAAAAATCACTTTCGTCACTGAAAAGAAAAGGAGAAAAAAAAGTTACGCATTTCTAAATGTAATTATTTTCTTTTCGTAGACTATTAAAGAGATATTTCTCTTGAATAGCAAGTCACTCAATTGAAGGTTTATATTTCATCTAATTATTTCCACTCTGAAAAGAAACGTTCCACTGATCACCAGTGCTTTTAAATAAGAGTTCCTACTTTTGGTCTGCGGAATGTATGCAATAATTAAGAAAATGTAACATTACACCAGTGATTTATGATTTTCAAAGAGCAAATATAATTACATTCCGGTCTAAACTAGCAATAAATGAAGGAATTAATGATGCTCAAATCTAAGGTGAACTGAAAGATAAGAAGAAAATAAAAATTTAGGACTGTACTTCGGTTGAATTATTAAGAATTTAAAGACTCTGAAAACTCTTTAACGTGGGTTTGCTTTCATAAGCATAATGAACATATGTAAACGACCAGGCTTTATAATTACTTTTCGGAATATCAACAAGGTTATACAAATTTTAGTAGCTGCGTTTTGGGATATTTTACTCTGAGTTAGCTATATTAAAATTTTATGCATCTTTAAAGCCTTAAGTATTAGTTTGATGGTTAGCAATTGTATCAGGACGAAAATAAAGTTTAGCAAAAAATTAAATTTAAGAGTTATTAGTTCATATCTCAGTTTTGTATGACTTGACTCAAATAATATGCATAATGACTAGACTCTAATGTACGTAAACAAATTGTTTTAGCAGAGGATTACTAAATAGTTTTAAAACCACCGTTTAATTTCTATAATTTACAAAAAGTTGAAAAGGAATAATACCCGTGTGGGGACCGGGCGTGAAAGAATAGCCCCAATATAGATAAGTCATGTAGTCGACGACTAAAATGCTTACTCAGTGTTTGAGGGCATAACTGGGCTTCTTTCTCTTGGTGATTATATCAGGGGACTGGTGCTCCCCGCTGGAGGTTAGTCTTGGGCTAACAACCCCATCCCGAAAAAATACATCTTGTTATGAAATCTTAAAAAGGAAATATCCGACCGTCTTATGGAACTAGAAGACATGAAAGGGAATTCTGAGGAAGGCCCTATACGAGTTTGTCGCGCAAGTGAAGAAGAAGAAAAAGTAATACAATTATTACATATTGAGTCATTCTATTGGCTTAAAATGTGCATTAGAAGTATAGATATCAATTGAAATTTACATATATATATATATATATATATATATATATATATAATAAGTATATATATATATATATATATATATATATATATACTTATTATAGAAAGTAATACTCTTAAATTTGTTTTAGCCCATTGTCTCAGAAATAATTTAAGGAAAAACTAACTGCATTGTTGAGTTTCGAAATTTTTATAAAAGTACACTCTATTCCTAAAAGTAAAATTAAACATCACATTAGTTAAATATTAGCTCTTAACGGTCAAAAGGTTCAATTGCGGAGACTTGAATTAACCCTGTGACGTTGAGCTATTCGCGGTTTTCCCTTCACTAACCATGAGGACTTTTAATTAAGATGGGATGCTATAAACAACAATTTCTTCCCAACCAAAATGAAATGGGAATAGTTAAATAAAAAGCAGGTAGAAATAAAGTGAAGTGAGGCTGATAGGAAAATATATAAGCAAAGTGAGGGACACACTATAGATCTCGAGTGACTCTAGCGTTGAGCAGTTGTCCTATAGTCGTAGACGAGATCAGGAATTGCTACAAGTTATCGACGGCATAGTGAAGCCTAGAAGTCGAGTCAGCCTCAACTTTGACGTTTTGGTAAGACTCTGTTAATTTGATATTAGTGAGACAGGCAAATATATCAAGGACGTTACTTTGGAGAGTCGGTGTTCATTTGTCGTTATAGTACTAAACTGCGGAATAAATATTGTGAGTGAGATCTGTGCAACGTCTTCTTGCATGACTTGTTGACTTTTTAGTATTAGTATATTTAGTTTAGCTATGGCACAAGAGATGAATAGGAATGATATGTCGTCACAATGGCGCCCAACCGTTCCCACCCCTGGAGTAGGAGTTGCCGTGTTCCTCGTAGAGTTTTTCGATGGATCTGGAAATGTAACTGACGTTTTAGCTAGCTTGGATAACATACAATACAATAATATTCCAGAGGCCCTTCAGCTGGCATATTTGAGGAATGTTATGTCGTTACAACCCTAAATACATCGGAAAGATGCATGTCTGACATTTCGTATGTGTATAGGGATAAATGATAAATAAATTATTTTTATAATGTATAGTGGGCAGGTGCGCGTTGGTTTACTGCCCTCACGATAAACGTCGGTGATGGTTGTAAACTGCTACCAATTCGTCCTTTTAGGCGGAAGGTTTGTGCAGTTATAGTGCTTGTACACTGCACTGAACAGAATTATTCGTTCTGAGAGTATTCGTTCATAGAAAACACAAGCACACTTAAACGCTTTCAAATTCTTAAAGCATGTGGGAGAGGAGTTTTGAATGAAAATGTGAATCAGTGCAGTACATTTGAAAAGGAAAGACGTTTTGTGAGAGATTACACATTTTATGTGCAGAAAATAAAAAAAAAATATTAGAATTTCTATTCTGATAGAAAAATTGGTGAAAGCTTCAAATAAATTTCAACATTATATTTGCTCAATATGTCCTGGGAGCTCTTCGCTACATTTAGAGAAATGTATTGAAATATGTCATGAATTAGGAAAGAATACAAAAATGTATTAACTGACAAAGTATTATGTTTTTATTGTATACTTTTTAACATCTCATTCTTTTAATCGAGTTTCACACATACTATTTTTAGAATTAATATTATTCATGCATTCTAATGATTTACCATCATACCTCGATCTGCTTGTATGTATTATATTAATAAGTATCTGGTGATAAGGGTTAGGTAAGTATTGAAGTGTATGAGACAAAATATATGTTTCATAGAGAAAAAAGTAGATTCATTAAGAAATAAATAGTACAATAAAGTATCTATTACATAAAATGGTGTTTTATTCTCTAAAACAATTAAGTTAATCTAAAATATAATATTAGTGAAAATTTATTGATAGGTTTTATTAACGTCACACTAGATGCAACACGAGGTTTATTGGCGTAGGACGTCGTAATTTTAACCAGGACGACACTTGAGCTATCCCCCAATCTACTAAATTCCACATCACGTGAATGTGAGGACTTTGAGCATCCGCTGATTTAACATGCATCAGCACCGGCTGCATGACGGGTCTATAGTGGAAGCAAGGCTTGAAGTGACGACTTGACGAAAAAGGGTAGCCTCGAGTCCACGACCATGATCATTATGCTACCATGGCCATATATAATTTTCAGTGAGTAAGCAAAAGTAGAGGTTTATGGCGTAAGAGTCAAATATGCATCTCCTACAATGTATATCTATGATGAGGAAGTTTGAAAAATTGCAAAGATTATTGATTGTTAATAAAGAAAGGTCGAATATAGAGGAGGATATCTAGGGGGTATCTTCATTATGAACAAATATATCTTCTTTAAAATCTATCATTTACTACTTAGTAAAGGCAACCTTAAATTAGTTTACAACTTTTGAAAAGTGGATGGTTATAATTTTTAATTACTCTATAAATTATGAAAATCCTTTGCTCAAATATAATATATACATATCTCTCTAAAGGCGTTGGAGTAATTTTCTTGAACTCGTAATTTTTGTACAAATATTTATTTCTAAATGTTATACAGTTTTTATAAAATTAATACATAAGCTTTTCAATGATAACGTAGAAGAATAACAAATATGTTAAACTGCCTCAACTGAAAAATACACATTCTAAAACAAGTTATAGATTCATTGAAAAATGAATTCGTACATTATTAAGTGATCAAATTCAATTAATTCAAGAATAAACATTCTGAAGGGCATTCTTACATTATTAAGATATTTAAAATTGCCCAATACAAAATTACGTTATTCATCTTAAAGTCAAACAATATAAAGCAGAGCAAAATAAACAATAAATTCATATAATAAATTATTCACTATTCTTTTAAAAAATTCAAATAAATTTATACATGCGTCAAAATATTTAAAAGAAATACTAAACAAGAAAAAATAGTTAAGCCCCTCAAAACTGAAGTTAAATGCAAAATTTTCTATTTAATGTTTAGTATAAAAAAAGGAACAAATTTAATTTTTATCAAGAAGCTTTATGTGTACCTGAAAATAAACGAGTCGATTAGTTAACAAATATTTCACTAAATGTAACGATAACATCATTGTAGCCACTAACAAAACAATTCAATGGAGCTACATCTTATCTTTCTAACAATTTTAACGAACCAATAATGTATTCTAAGTTAAACTACGTATGAAGTCTAAAATTTAGATTCATCCACCATTATTATCAGTAACGGAAAAATTACTTTCTCGACGTCTTTTAGAATAAATCGAGGGTCATTCCAAGCCTCAGTATCAAAGAGATGTTGCCCCTTTTACTTTTGTAAACGACACGCATTTTCTGTAACTTTCCTTTTGTCCAAATTAGATAGAACTTCGCAGCAATTATCATTAATACAAATGAAAAGCCACGGAATAAATCATTGCAAGAGTTGCAAACTTTTATAGATAAAGCATTCTAGATAAGAGAATTAATTCGAATTGAACACCAAACGACGATTTCACGAGCATCAGATAAAAATGCTGCATTTAACTAATGCGAGGAAGGAGGCATCACAATGTCCACCTGGAGTCTAGAATCTGTAATCGATTAGATCTAAACGGATAAAAAGTGCTTTGTTTCTAAAAGCGAATAAGTTATTCTGCACGGATGGCTTCTAAGGCTTTTAATTAATCCGGACGAAAATCCTTTTATCGGATTATTGCAGAATAAACTTTTTTTTCTGCATTAACGAGAAATTCGAATTGAATGAGAAATATCACTGCGTAGGAAAAGTTGTGGAAACCATGAAATATTTTACATCGCTTTGTTTGCTTAACAACTTGGATTAATCGCACGTGAAGTAGTTTTCGATTTTTGTAAAAAATAGCACACATTTGTGAAGGACAATAGATTAAAAAAATTAGAATTAGCAAAAGAAATGAGTCTGAAGCTGAATGTATGTGTGTTTGATTTTGTGATATAATTTTATATCCTATAAAGAATTATTATTAATGTATGTCAGTCGTAACTCGGAATACTAATATATTAAATGATTTGCAATGATTATATGGTATTTTACAGTTAAGTAGTTTTATTAGAAAGGTAAAGAAATAGAATATTACAATTAAAAATTTAATGAATTCCATAAAAGTTGTTTCTAAGGTTATACATTTTGTCACTAAGGGTACCAGGATTTCAGGTCGAAATTATAATACCGAAATTAAGATTGTTTTTTTTTGTGACATTATTTTAAAATTATTAATATATCTTAGATTTTTTATGTACCTAATAATAATATTTTAATGTTTTTTTTGTAAAATTATAAAAGTATTTTTTAGAAAAAATATTGTTTTTTTCTTCCTAAAATAAAATAAGGACATATATTTTAAGAAATATTTGTAGCATTTGGATGCTATTTAATGAAAGGCAAAGGCTTAACTACGCAGAATATTTTATTCCTCATACATAACGCAATGCACGAAAAATAGTAAGCTATTATTTTAGACGATATTAATGGGTAATTTCTTTGAAAAAATTATGATTTTTTTTTTTATTATTATTAATTTGGGTAATTTAATTTGTTTTCTCTTTTTTACATAAAAATAACTACTTCTTAAAATTTAAGCATTTTTAAGAGAAAAAACAATTTTTAGTTCAATATATGCTTAGGATTCTTTTACTGAAGCTTAAAAAGTTTGGAAATATGTAGCGTAAATGCTTATTTTTTTTGAAAAAGAAAATAGTTCCTAAATGCAAATGTGTCTCAAAACGTAAGTCCATATTCGGCGTGGAGAGAAAAGTCCTTTTCCACCTAAAAGTAACTCTTACAGTTCTATAGAAAGAAAAAAATATTATTATTAGGAACAGAAAAATATCAAACTAATAATTTCAAAAGAACAAGAAGTATTAAATATGATATATTATTATTATTCACATGTCCCGATACCCTTCTCTTATTTATTTCTGACTCAATCAAATAGGTTGTTTCAAGGTTAGTATAATTTATCTAATATTATTGACCATATTCTTAATTTATCTTATGGAATTAAAATTTAATTTTAGCATATTCAGTGCAGAATATGTATCGAATATCGAAAACTAAATGTGATTTTATTGACAGATATTATTAGTGAGACTATAAATGATTTATTAAGCCTTTTATTTCTAATTTAACCATACAGTTTTATTACAGTATAATACAGGTTGTCCTTTAATCTTAATCGATTTAAGGTAAAACTGAATATTTACGATTTTGCAATTCAAAACATCATAAGTTGCGCTTAAAAGAATGCTTGTAAAACAAGGAAATTCTCTCTTCTCTCTTTCGAGACAACAGAAAAGTCAAATATAGCGTTAATTTAAACAAGCTGAGTTACACATTCTCTCTTTTTAGAAATATGATAAAAATAATTTTCTACGTGATGGAACAAATACACATGAGAAAGAATGGGTAAGATAAAGGAAAACTGCCATCTCTATAAACTCATCTCGAATATATTTCAGCAGTCTTATGTATAAAACTAGAAGATGCACTTCCCATCATTTATTAATCTATTACCTAAAACATTCGGGACTCTTTTAAAATATTGTTCGAAACATCTATCGTAAATAAAAATCATCAAAACCTTACATTTTAAAACAATCACGTTTCTCTATTTTTATTGAAAAGAAAAAAAGAAAAAATCTCTGTAACATTTCTTAAAACTGAGAAAGCAACGAATTCTACCGAAAGACGCTAGTGGAAAGAGAAAATTGTTTAAATGTGTCAGGAGTGCAATTAACATTTCCTCTACACTATACCCACAAGTCCACTGTTCTTTTAGACGACAAACTTATTCCAAAAATCTTAATTGTTAGAAGTATAAAGCAAAGAAAATGGAATAAGAGAAAAAATTAAGACTAGTGCGTTAATTACCTTAATTTACTCGGATAACAAGATTCAGTGTTCATTAAAGAGCTCGCTCCATAACTTAACCAATGTCCTTTTTCTTTAGTTCTAAGATCACCCTATTTAATAAATTTCGCTATCTTGGGGCAAGTAACCCTTGCACCGGCTCAAGAATAAAGCATTGTGCGCTGGATTATTTTTGAAGGATGCTTCCTTTCCTTAGTACGTGCTTCTCGGCATAATTTGTAACTTGGAGGAAATGCGGACTTCAAAAGAAAGATTCCTCTCTCTTTCTAATTATCAGGTAGCGACATGCGCTTTCCTCTAATGATCTCAGAGACCATCTTTTTGCCTTTTTGAGTTGATTTTTAAGAATTACTCAAACAGAAACCAAAGTTATCCGCTTGTTGCTGGAAATGTTTCCTAAAATGGTTATTTTTAGCTTTTTAAAGTTTAGACAGAATACATTTTGTAGCATTTATTTCTGTGTTCCAAATAGAAATATTGTGGTGTATATTTGTTTTAAGGCAACTGAATATTATGCACATTAATTAAATATTCACACAAAAATATTATGAGTATTGTTCCTATGAAAATAAATAGTTACATTTACTCATTTCAAATTGCGTAATTAATGTCTTGAATTTCAAACAGAAACTAAAGTTATTCCCTTGTTGCTGGAATGGGTACCAAATATAATTATTTTTCATTTTTTGAAACTAAATCTGGATGCATTTTGAAGTATATAGCCCAAAGTTTCAAACTGAAATAGTGTTGAAAAATTTTATTTTAAACCAACCGAATTTTTTGAACAAGAATTAAATATTCACTTAACCTCTAGGAATAATATTAAGAGAATTATTTCTATACAAAAAAAGTTATTTTACATATTCATTTTAAATTATAATTAATGTCTTTTAAATTGAAACGAAAGCCAAATTTACTCGTTTGTTACTGGAATTAGTATCAAAAACTTCAAACAAAAGCTTAGGCAGAATGTATTTTGTAGCATTAATCTCTTTGTTAGAAATGTAAATATTATGCAGTATATTTATTTTAAAACAACCGAATATTATGCACAGGTATTAAATAATCACGAATACTTTAGGAAACATTTTGTAAGAGATTTGTTTCTTTGAAAACAAGAAGTTTTATTTACTTATTTAAGTTACATAATTAATATTTTTTAAAATCAAACAGAAACCAACAATAAATTTGTTTCAGGAGTAGTTCCCGAAAAGGTTATTTTTAATTTTTAAGACTTAGACAGATTGTATTTTTTAGCATTTATCTCAGCGTTTCAAATAGAAATGTAAAAAATGTACAATTATTCTAAATCAACTGAATACTGTTAACAGAAATTAAATATTTGTTCATACTCTAGAAAAATTTTATTAGCATTTTTTCATGTTGAACAAGTTATTACATTTACTCATTTTAATTTAAACGGTTATTTTATAAATGCCGACAGAACAACAAGTCATTCTTTTGCTTCTGGGATTTTTCCGAAAAGAAAGTTATTTGCAACTCTTGAAATCTTAGAAATAATTCATCTGTACATTTATCTCTGCATTTGAGTAGAAATATTAAAGTGAACAGTTATTCTAAATCATGTGAAAATTATTCATAAGATTTACTTAGTCCCATCTTTTCAAAGATAGTAACACGAAAATTGTTTCAATGTTAAAAAAAATAGATTATAAACTCATTCCAAATTATATTATTATCATTTTTAAAATTGTATTAAACTATATTTCATTTAAATTATATTTTTACTGACAAATTTGAAAAGAAAATACTTAAAAGATTCAATTTTGTGAGATTGAAGTCCTATATTTTGAAATTAGATAATTTGTCTATAATTTCAATGAAAAAAATGAGAAATAATTCCAAATTAAATATTTCATGAAATAAAGATATAAAATATCACTTTAACTCATTAAAAGATTTTAAGTATATAGAATTCTAAAAACTTAGATCAAAAATGAAACTATATGTTTATTTAAAAAAATAATTATAAAAATATGTAAGATTATACTACACATCAAGCATGTTACAAGTTATTCATTAAATATAATTTGAGTTCAAACATGGTGAAAGAAATAATCACACTAAATAATCATGCTTTTATAAACATATAGTAAAATCTCAAACGTACGTGTTTAGTTCTGTAAAATCTATGAATAACTTTAATGAAAATTTACTGCTATTACCAATTAAATTGATACAGTTTACCCACTTTTTAGTTAATATGAGGGATGCATTTAATTATTTAAAACTTGCAAATCCTCGCATATTTGTGTTTCCAGATCTCTTAGTTTGATTCATGATTGTTAAAACATTCGGTTTATATTATAATATATTCAACTTTAAAGCATAATACACTAAATACAAATGGTAAAACATGTAAATTTAAAAGATGTATTTACATTTTATAACCATCGTTATTTTCATATTAAACACCCTAGTCTCACATGAATTAATTTATAACTTTTTGGCAGGCTACTTGTATTTATAAAAATTTATTCTAACAAATTTTGAAGAATATATCTTGGTATATCTATTAACTTGTGCAAATATTATTACGATTAATGCACGTAAGCCTTTTGCTTTGCATTTTCTAGCTCTCATACTTATCAGACTTGGAATAGAGCCAGAAGACAAGAAAAGGTAATTTGAAGGGTTTTTCATACTTATATGTAAATGAGATGATAAATTAAATTTAAATTCTTATATTTTTTAAAAGAATGCTTAGGTTATTTAACATTACAAAATGTATTCAAATGCATTTTAAGAATTTCCTCGTTCTATTCAGAGATTATTCCTTAGTTTTGTTACATATGTTAAATAATTTCATGAATTCTATTTAATTATTTTCAAAGGAAATGGTGAAATGTTTAATTTTAAAGAAAATAAAAACATCTACTTATTAAATAACTGAAAAACTTTGAAAGGACAATTTCGAATAAGGCTCTCTGTGCAATATTTGGATTTGAAATTTAATAAATATTTTAAGTAAATTTTATGTGTGTGGTTGTGTAGTTATTTAGTTATTATAGTATTAACACTTTTCTAATATGTTAAGATTTTTAGACAAACTTTTAACTTCAGAAACAGGTTCGTTAGATATCTGTAATTACCCTCATTATAAACTATCATTTATTGTACAAAAATGTATTTTAAGTAAACTGTTCTATATACCTTTGGATTGTAAGAAAACATGCTAATTTAAAAGGGCTTACAACAATCCAATTAATAATTAAATTCAAAACTAAATTAATCAAGAATTTGTTAAAATTCTTAATTACTAAAGGTTAAAAATCTTAAGCAAAGTAATTTTTGTAATGAATAAATCAATATACTTATTCCTTTTCCCATAAATAAATTTTAAAAAATCAGTATCTTATATACACCTGAGGAAGCAAAATAAAAAGAAATCATAAATAAAGATATATTTAATGTCAAGTATTGTAATTTACAATAAAAAATAAAACACCCACCGATCCCCAGAATGAATGATCAATCAATATGATTTACGAATAAAATTGCACGAAAATAAAAAAAAAAATACGTCTGCAGTAAATTTTTATTCTTAAGGAAACGAGCTAACAGACAGTATGTAGGTGAAAAAAAAAGAATAAAGTAAAAGAATTCCCAATCCTGGAACTATCGATTCCAACTACATACAATGTAACGCATAAACAGGCCTTAAAAACCACCGAACTTCATGCATATTTACAACCATCATTCTATTTTCCAAATTTTCCCGAAGCTTCTATTGAACTAAACCGTTAGGATATTTAAATGTTCTCAAATAACTAAACATTCTTCTCTATATTTTTTTTCTTCTTTTCCCCCCTCCGTATGTAATTTCTTCGTTATTTCTTTTCTTTCCTTTATCGAACATCTATCGTTGCCATTTAACGATGCCCCATGCGGAGTTGGCAGAAGAGGACATGATTTCTTCACCCTTAGCAGAAATCGGATTTTAATGACACACTGGCATTTCACTGGCTTTGATGTGGGGTCGATAATATCGGTTCAATTTGCCGTGTGTGTGTGAGTGCAAAGGGAAAAGGAGAGAATGCAGTGGAAAAATGATGGTATCTTTCTTTTCAAAAGACGCAACTGTCCTCATCATCTGCCAAATTTGCGACGCGGAACGACGGAAGGATTCGAACGGAGTTTAAAATAAATTTTTAAGAAACTTTGATATCGGATTTGCATAAAAGACGTTTGGTAGGGAAAGTTCGTAGTCTTTTAGAATCACGTAGTTCATAAGGTTCGAAAGGCTGAGAAAATTGCTTAGAAGAAATAAAACTTCTAGGATCTATGAATATTTAGAAATTGTCTTGTGTATTAAATCTCGATGTTTTAAGAAGTATATTTATGTACACTTATAACGAAAAGTAAACTGTTGTTTTTACAGAAGTTAACCCACAATCGATTCATTTGAATAATACTAATATCATTCAAATGGTACTACTGAAAGTTACAATATAAAATTTATGTTATGAAGTTAGAATTAAAAAGAAGAGAGCTGATAGGAGATAAAAATCTAATATACTTTAAAAAATTTATATTACTATTTACCTTACGAATTAAATGAAATTCATATTGAAACAGAATTATGTTGTTTAAAGAAACTTTTACAAATCATGTGTTGACAAAGGCTGATCATGCGCAAAGAACACTTAATATAAGAATTGAAAAACCCATTAATATTTATTTTGGTGTGAATGATTAATTTTCTACAAATTGTGATGACTTGGATAATTTACTTTCAAAAACTTTCCTGCATGCTATTTATTCGCAAAACTATGTTTGTGACAATTTGTAACTTCGTGTGTTACTTATATTTGCTTATTAGTTTCTGTTCTTGTATTTGTTCGAAATATTTTGAAATGATTTTTTTTATTTAAGGAACTCTGACTTACAATAGGAAAATCAATACTTTACTCAAATTTTTATCGTGTACTGACTGATTGTAAAAATTATTTACGGAGGAGGGAAAAAGTGATTTTAGAAGCAGTTGTGAGAATCTTCGTTCTAAAGTGTTGCACGGGTGTGAGTAGTAAATTTATAAGATCGATTTAGTTTTGAGTTTCTTCTATATATGTTCAGCTAATTAGTGTAAATAATTTTCGACTTATGCTTATTAGAGTTGACTTTAGAAACAACATAAAAACTACTCATGTTGTGAATGAAGAGGACGATATTTGAGATGACATCAACTCTCCAAATTTCCATACCACTCCAAAGGGTTGAATGGCTTGAAGTCTCAAAAAATTTAACTTGCATTAACCCCGTTACACGGCGAGTTTTTGTGGTATTCAAGAATTGAGTCTACGGCTAATTGAAAAAAAATGTCGGTACGAGCTCTCGATCATGCTTACCTCAGGTATCGTGGTTTTAAGTCATTTTTGTGAAGCCAAATTTGCGTTAAACTGATGAATAGGAAAAAGAAACGAGTCAAAAGTTTCCTTTGCCATAGCAGCTTCTGTATCTTTTAAAGTGAGAATAAGAAGTTTATTTAATTATGGCTCATAATTTACAGCTGAGTGATTCAGAGTCGTCACAAGATTCAAGTTCTAATTAAATCAAATATTGTTATATGTGATTATAGCATCTTATTAAATTTATCTGAGTCTCTAGTTCTCATATGATTAGAACAGCATAAACTCAACGTCGTCCAAGTCACAACTGATTGTAAGTGAAAAATTGTGAACCTCGCCTTCTATAGTCATTAAGTTGCTTACCTGCGACATACATTCTATACAAATTTTTTAGAATGAATATAATGCCCCATAGAACGAAGCTGATTTCTTTGCTATTTAGTTTATTTACTGTAAATGAAATTCTATCATACACCAATAACTTTATATTATTGGAGCTCAAATAGATATTAATGTTTAGAAATAAGAATAAATTGAAATATATGTTTCATTTGCTAAAAAAGAAATGATTAAAATTTATTAATCACATTAAATTATAATTTATTCATATTTAATATATATAGTTAAAGAAGGGCAATAATATATAATATAATGAAAGATTTATTCTTCAATGTATAAAATGAGCTTATTTAAAGTTTATTATATTTTCTTATAAATCCAAAGAAAACACTGACATTAGAAATAAAGAAAAGCTAGACAGTTTAAAAAACAAATAAAATCAATTAAGTATAATTTCTCATGACTTTAAATTTAATTGTTGCAAATATCAATGTCATATTATTTTTTTCTCCTCGAAAGAATTTCTTTTCTATTTAACACATTTAATTAAAAGTCATTTCAGTTGTTTACAAATGACATGTGAAATGTTTTTACAATATTATTAAAGACAGTCTTAAGCATTTTTGAATAATTATCACTTCAGTAAAATATAAAGATGTGACATAATTTAGTATTTTATCAGACAAATAATTTCAGTGCTACTGAATTAATTTGTAAATTATTCTAGGCATTTTAATAAAATTTATTTGGAGATTACACAATAAATGTTATTTAGTAATTTCAAATATTTTTAGTTTTGTGTGTGCTAAAAAAACATAAAAATTTAAATATTGCTAAATATTTTTGTACATGAACAGTAAACTGTTGTTTAAAATGAACTCATAAAAAGAGTTTTTGACACTTTTAAATAAAACACAATGAAATATTTAATGTTACATATGAATAAATTATTACTTGTGCTTTTATATGCTTTTTTAGTTTATAAATTTAATAAATTTGCATATTCCACTATTCGCTTCTTTGATCAAATTAAATTATCAAATGGATAATATTATTTTTAAGTAATAATAAATGAATAAATAAGGAGACAGAGGGAGAAAGAGAAAGAAGCCGTGTCTGTATTAATTTTACAGCTTTCTGTATAACTTACTTCAGTTTCAGATATAAAATAAAATTTCATGCAAGAACTTATTGCTGTAATACTTGCGCCAATTTTAAAATTCTGAAAGCGTTGGCGAAATATTGAAATGTCTAGATTAAATCTATTCTGATAGCGAGACATGAGCTGTCGATAGAAACTCAAAATGATTATTTATTACTGCAGTTCTATTTGCATATCTAATATAAGATGCCAGATTTCATTTCAAAATATTCTAAACTTTAGCTTTCAATAGGGAATTCGAATGAAAAAGTCTAGCCTCTTAAGAGCTGTATTTTTTTTCCGATAATAAAAATATAGGGTATTCGTTATGAATATTAGATTTCTAAATGTGCTTTTTTTTCCCGAACTGGCAATCACCGCATTAAATATTTCTTTCAAGTTTTTCTATTTATTCTGATTTTATTAACCTTTCATGTCCAATTACTTCTGATTCTGTTTTAAAAGATCAATTGAACATATATTTGAAATCACATGTTTGTTGACACAGAACAGTTAGCTAAGAATTTAGAATAATGATTTTTACTAAGGAATGTAAACTTATTGACTTTTTTTTTACTGAACTTCAATTCAAATATAAAATTTCCAGAAGAACATCTTCATAAAATTTATATACAGATTAATACTTTTGTATGATGAGATACTGAACATTAATATAACGTAAATAAATATATTTTTGAGCATTAACTCAGTTTATAGGACAGAATTATAATTATTCATTTTTATATTTAAAAAAAAAAATTAGAGCTTTAAAAAAATAATTTGAATGCAAATTTATACAAGCTCTAGTAGAGTTATTAAATTTTCTAATCTAAAAATCAACCAGATTTAAAAATTTACATGAAACGCTATATAAGCATAGTAACAACTTTTACACAAATCTGAAGTTGAAAGGAAACTTAAGCATGATATTTGTAATTTAATCAGAAGTTTAAAGCATAAACCAGAAATATAGTCCAACGTCCTCTATCAGAGTTAAAATGTGATAACATAAAAAAATTATAAAACTTGAGAATTAGTATGTATATACTTATATATATATATATATATATATGTATATATATGTATATATATATATATATAATATATATATATATGTATATATATATACTATATATATCACTATATATGTATATATATGTATATATATATCCTGCCTGCCTGCCGCCTGCGCGCCTGCCGTTCTGCCTGCTGCTGCCTGTCTTCATAAAACCGCAAAAGCCGCGCCGCATTCGCCTTCGGCTGCCAGAAGTACTGTACATTTCCTGCCTTTAGCTTAACGCGTACCCAGCACTGCTTTTGTACCTTTTGGTAAAGCCTGGAAAAAAAAGCATTTGCTTAACCGCGCATAAAGGCTGACCGGCGAAAAAGCGAAACCTTGCCGTATGCGACGCTGGCGGCGTACCGGTGGTAAGGCGAAAGGCCATTTAAAAGTACCGCGCAGTAGCGAAATAGCGGCGCGACATCTGTTGAAGAGTGTAAATGCGAATCAGTTTGAATAATCATGCGGTCAAGAGATTCAGGAAAGAGTTGTGTTAAGAAAATCCTTGTTACAGATCAAATTAACATGAAAATGCTGAACTTTGCCAATAGTATATCTATTAGGATTCTAGGTATTGGAAAAACGTTTTTTTTACCGATTAGAATAAATGCAATTCTTTGATAGGTGCAGAAGGATGTAAAAATCTGGGAGTGCACCAAGCAGATTTAAACTAATAAATGTCACTCTACAGTGAAGTAAGGTTAAAAGTCATAATTCGGGAGTCAATGTCAGTTGCTAGAGATTAGGAAGTGATCTTCATGAAAAGGAATTACTATGAATTAAATCCCGGCTGAACACGAGACAGTAAATAGATCAGTACCCTACTTATTAAGACTTCAGAAATTAGATTGATTACATAAATATTTTCATGTCAGTCAAAGGTGACTGGAAATGACTAAATAAACCCAACTCTTTTTAAAAACCTAAGCTACAATAAACAAAATCTACAACAGTTACTTGCATGCAAAGAATCATATCTGCATCTAATTTACAGATAAAAAATAAAATTGCATGTGCGAGAGAGTGTACGACAATTCTCTCACACATACATTGTTTTCTTACATTAGGTTATTATGATGTTTTGGCCCAAAAATAGGCATACTCTGGAGAGAAATATGCATAATCTAATTTAGAGATACTTGTGTGGACAAAAACTCGACACAAGTATGAGATAAATTTGACACAAGTAGTTGAAATACATAGAGTGATTGAAGATTCTATTTTATTTGAATATTCTTAAAATTATATTGTTGCAAGCTTGCTATGATATATTAAACCAGATATCTTAAAAATCGTATTGCCTCAAAATCTAAGAGATTCAAACCCGTCATAATTCACAAGGCCAAGTTACATTCCATTAAATAATTTTCAATTGAATCAATTAATCTAATATCTCATATTTCCTGATGCTATACAGTTTTAGTATTATGTGATTTTCATTAAGTTGAATTTAATTTCTTGTCCCAATTTAAAATATTTTTATTGCCTAAATATGTGTGAGCGCAATATAAAAAATAAAAAAATCAATATAAAAAGTATTACAACTTTACAGTTTTTATGAGAACATGCAAAACTACATTTTTGAGGGTGTATGTTGACTTTTGTGCTTGACTATATATATATATATATAGTTATATAATAACTGCTGGAAGAGCGTTTTACATTGGGAAATAGTAATACTTTCTTAATTTAGAGATATGACAAAAAAAAGTGAGAATTATTTTGAAGAAAAAGAGGCCCCAATATTAAACTTTTATAATCAATGTATATAAAGATAATTTTACATATTGCAAATATGTAAAAGTAGATGTAATATTAGAAACATTAATATTTATATTTAAATTTGATTCTAAAATAAATTCTAAAAGTTTCAATTACATACAATATTTAGTATACTGATATGCATTACTCTTTATAAATAAAACTTTACAATTTACTACCGACTTTTTCAAACACGTATCTTTGTAAAGAGCTATTCGGTAATGACTTAAATATTGATCCCTTGATGCATGCAATTGGCAAAATTAATATTTAATATCAAATTTATTCAATTAATATTTAATTTAATATTTTCAAAATGCTAATATAAAAATTTTGATGTATTTCCAGATATTTAAAATAAATTACTGACACTTTGCCCTTCCAAATACATAAAACAGATTGGGTAAAAACGGTTAAATTCGAAGAAATTCATAAGATTATGGAATTTATTCCACTTGATTTAATTCAATTTTTTTTCTCCATTTATTTCTTCTAATGATTCTAAGCAAATCGTCGAAGGAAAAAAAAGTGAATGCAAGAAACAAATTAAAGATAGCGAAATAAAAAAAAGAGTCATGGATTCAATAAAAACAAAATCGTTGCTTCCTTCTAGTACTGTGTTTGAGAAAAACGACGAGAATATCGAAAAACGATAGTGCGACGTCTTGTTTAACTGAGACTCCTGTGTTCATTGGATTTGATATCGGAAGATGGATTCTTAGGAAATCTATTCCTGCATTCCAACGTCTGGAAGAATTGGGAACACTAAACGAAATCATTACATCTCAAATTTCATCTAATGTTTGCAAAAATATGAACAATACCAAAACTAAGAATGTTGCATGACTTCTTTCATTCGATATCTTAAATTTTCTTTGCTATTTGATGCTAATAAATATTCACTTTATACACAACAAAAACTGTTTATTTGATTTTCCTATTGTTTATTCGAGTTATCACTGAATTGCTGTGAATATTTGCTATGCATCATTTACTCATGGGTAGAAGTTATTCAATATTTTTTTGTTAAGGAAGTACTTTGAAAACAATAGAACAAGCATAAAAATAAATGTTTTAATTTTCCCTCTAATCACTAAAATAAATATATGACTCTAAATTTTAAATCTTAATATAATAGTCCAGCCGTCTTACATGTACGTTATTTATTAGATTACACATTTATTTAAAGAAAAAATACAGTTATATTTAATGTAGAACGTAATTCAATAAAGTTTTAACACAGATAAATATTTGAATTTGAAATTTCATTGTGTGTATTCAGTATACGAATGCATATTGAAATTCTATCTTAATTTAATTATTATATTGTATTTTAAGCTAAGAAATTAAACATTGATGGAAGAATATTATTAAAAAATATCTTATAAATAAGCATAACTCCAAATATGCAAAAACTAACACATATAGATTATGAAAAATAATGTAAAACAAAATATATATTTTACAAATTCAATTAATTTAAATTTGCATAGAACAGTACCATTTCCAAGTTTCTTGCAAGTAATCGCTTTTGAAAAGATTCATGATTCCATCAAATATTTGGATATATATTATATAAATTATATTTTATAATTCTAATTTTACAATAGCTAAATAATGTAATTTAAATTTTTCTTGTTTTAAAAAAAAACTTATTAAAATGATGACTATTCCTAAAGGGTTTTAATTTTTTTTTCATTACATATAAATAAAGTTTCAGCTCCTAGCCATCTATAATGAATTAACCAACTGAATTAAATATTAAGAAGAAAATTTCAATAAATTGTATACAATTAGCATTTCTGAATATATTTTAATATATTTAATATATTTCTTTAGTTTGACTTTTGTTACGTTAATTCTTTAATCTTGTAGTATTTTTTAAGAATGTTAACAAATATATAAGTAAAAATTGTTCAATACATGTATAAATGTATTTGTTAAAATAACTAAAAACAAAGAAGGAATGTTATGTAGGCAACTAAATTTATAAAAAAAAATTTCTGGATTACCCAGTACTGTCAATTTAAAACATAATAATGATATTGATTTATTTAGGTCATGAATAAACACATATTCAATTATTTAATTTTAGATCATTTAGAACTTATGCACATAGCCTCAATAAATATTCTTTCACAAATCGAGTGGCCTTAAATCTAGAAAAAATGGTTAAAACCTTTGAAAATCATAAAGAATCCTCCAATATTTTTCAACTGAATTCAATATCCAGATAATTTATTTTACTTACAAAAACACTCTTTAAAGCAGATTATACAAAGCGTATTCGACGATCTGTCTTTTTCAAAGACAATCAAGCATAGCACTGAATAATCGATTCTTACTTTAGTTAAATGCGCACAATACAGGCAAAAGAAAATACTGTATTAAACTCTGTAAAACCCTAATTAAAAAGCAGAAAGTCATTAATAAGCTTACTAAAGAATAATTAATTATATGAATTGATTTAGAACTAATGAATAGAGAATGTGTAACTTAAGAAGGATAATTAATTTTCTCGTGCATTAAGAGAAACAATTATTTTAACTTTTCCAATGCTTGGTTTTAAATGTGAATTTTCACATTGTTTTTGTTCCTTTGTTGAAGTGAATTGAATTTAAAAACATTTTAAATATTGATGAAGCTTGATTATTTTAAGCGAATATGTTCATTCAAGTACTGATTTATACAACAAACTTATTTATATCAAGTAGTTCTATTGTGAACAGTTATTATCATGAATTATTTCATTTTTCTGTATTATTCAATATCATATTTTTATTTAATGTTAATATTATATTAATTTAAGAGCTCATGAAATAGGTATAAAAAGCTAACTGTATAAGGAAATATGTTATTAAAAAAAAACTACCATATTATGCTGATTGTAACATGTCGAAACACACACGCTGTGTTACAACATGCGCTTAAATATTAATACAATCTCAATTTTTTATGCATTTTATCGCAAATTGATTCAATTTCTTCATCTTATACAATCCAGAAGTTAAGTTGCTTTAATACGCCGTCTAGGAAGAGTCTCTAGAAACTTCCGAATATTTCTTTTATCCTGAAAAAAATGACGTATATATTCACGACTAAAAGGAATTAAATTAAGATGTTCATAGACTGATTAATTAAATTAAGTTATATGATTAATTAACTACTAGATCAAAATACCTTCATTACGAATATCGTCTTTTAATTAATTTGCTCTTCATAAGGGAATTCTTTGACTTAATTTGCTACTCGTCTATTATTTTGTTTCGAATTTGATGGGAACAAATAAGGAAATTTTGAGCAAAAAATAAGGAAAAGGTAAATCATTATCAAATTAATGTTTGACTAAATAGACTATGTTTCTAAAAATATGTCAAATTATGAAAATAATATTTTTGAATCAAAAAGGCTAAAACTATTTTCCCATATAAATTGCAGACTATAGAATATGTAATATTAAAAAGATAAACTAAAATGTGTTAACTCCTTCAAATTGCACATCTAAATACCTTAATATTATTTTTACATACATACGCTCCACTCATTAATGCATTTATCGGTTACTTTTTGAAGTGTGATGGTCATTCCTAATTTTAACAATCGTGATTTTATTGCCTTAATATGATTTCATTAAAATTATTATATTAAAATTTGTTTTTATTTGTAAAAAATGATTTCATTAAAATTATTCATTTATTCATTTTCTTTCGATATGATTTCATTTAAAAAAAAGAATATTAATTTTTTATAGAAACTGAACACATTAAGATTTTTCTTGCATACATATTGTATCCTCGCAGCATTTGCAAACTCGTTGGATTTTTATTACCTTCTGCCAAATTATGTATAAGAGTATTATTTAGCTTTGATTATTAAATGTCATAAATATTTCATAAGAATGCAAAATTTAAAAAAAAAAAAAATAGTGAAACAGTAAATAAACTTTATTCAGTGTTCGCAACAGGTGGCATTAATTTTTTACCGTTAATGTTACGCTAAATGTTTTACCGAAATAAAAATACTTAACGAGAGGGAGATGTGTGCGTAAGTGAAAAATGAAAAAAGAAAAAGAAAGTTTAGATAAAATAACATGCTAGATGAGGACACCAGATCCAAATACTTCATCAAAAATAAAACTAGAGTAAAATGATACTCTATGCTTGCAGAACTAGAGAAGTTATTCTATTTTGTGTTATTGAGAAATTATTTGGTTATACGGAAGTCTTATTCTTTATAAGAACTAGGAACTGAAATTCATTCAGAAAAGTAAAAAAAAAAAAAAAAATTAAATATTACGTGCAGAAATGCAAAATTTTAATGACATCATGAAATATTCAAATATAATTCATAAAAAGTGACCTTTGAAAATTGTTCCATAAATTAGAATACAAATAATAATATAAGAAATCGCCTCGATTGTGAAAAACGCAGTTTGTCTCAAAAATTCAAATTGATTGATTGGTTGTTTATTTACATTGAACTTAGAAGCAACTCGAGAGTTATTGGCAACGGACCTCGCAAATTTGAGTCCCAATCAAGTGTTAAGGTTGGCACTGGAGCTGGAACTTTTTCCTTGAAACTTCTACACCATGCCAAAGTGTGGACTTGGGACTTCGATAGATTTAACAAAAATTTAGAAGTAAGAATTTTCAGATAATAGCTATAAATTAAATAGAAACAATTTCCAGTCTCGCCATATATAGCTGATATCACTTATAAATATCAAACATCTTTTATTTAATACAACATCCAAGCATTTGAATCATAAATATTTATTGATTGTACATAATTTTCTGCCTAATTTTGCACGTTAGCAAAATTATGCATTTTTATGCCAATAATTTTGCATCCATGCAATATTATAGCAATACCTTACTTTTATAATTGTCAGAAGCAATTCATATAAATATAGATAAAAACATTAACAGAAAAACTAAACAAACAAAAATTCAAAAAAATGAAAAGTAATTCAAAATCTTATACGCACAACAATAATATAGTATCTTAAAATATTCAATCAAATATTTTAAAAATTGTTTTTCATAGATTCTTCCAAATCGTAAAATGCATCTTTAAAAAAAGTTAAACAAAGGTGAAAGATATAGTTTGTTTTAGAAATTCAGAAGCAAGAACGTTTAGATAAAAGCTTTAAAATGAAAGAGAATCCGTTTCCAATCTCACCGTAGCTGAGCGGATTCTGCATACAAAAGAGATGGACTGATCTCATTTATGCAAAAAAGGTCTACTTCCTCTGAGCTAGATAAATGTAATCTTGTACCGAGGAAACGAAGTTCTGTATTTCCTACATCCCGAGAAAGTGTTTTTACCCACTGCAGTCAAAGATAGAACTAAAGCAAGGAAGAGAAAAAATGTCGTTTCAGGATTATTCGGAGGATAAGAGCATTTTTTTCGGCCAAAATAACGACATATAAAAGCTTTTCTAGTAAGGAGCTTTCATTTCGTTCCTTTGTTTAGGACTTCTTTAATGGAAAGAAACAGAAAGTGATGGAAAAGCAGCTCAGTGTATTGCCGTCAGCGAAGTTGCAGTTTCTGCATTTCGAGAAGGATTGTTTGATCTTCGAAATTGAAGTGGTCCCAAAAGAAAAAGTGATATGTGTCGAACACCTTATGCCGAAAGTGATGTGTTTCTTAGATTATTAAGATATTTTATTAAATCTTAGAAGAAACAGCTTTTTTAATAAGTTTATGTTTCCATATGTATTAATTATTACATAAATGTACTGAAAATTTAATGATAAGAAGCTAATTATTGACATTTATGTGAATCTGATTATCCTAATTTTCTGAGAACTCATGCAATATATTTCCTTCCCTTTTTCTACATTGATTATGATTTTAATATGTGACCCTATTTCATTATTAAATCAGGAAACTAAAAACTATATCTTACTGAAAAGTCTTTATAAACTTTCATGTGAATAAATTTGGCACAGCTTATGTGACACTTCTTTTATTCCTTATTAACATCACCCATAGAAGAAATAATTGATTAGTTGATTGATTATAACGTGGCTTTTGGAAGCAACGCGAGGACTATAATTTTGAGTCTCATTCAAGCTGAACTGGCATCTCCCCCTCCAAACTTCCACATCACGCGTCAGGGGAGATATTGGATCTCCACCAGATTCAACGTGCATCCCCTCTGCTATACGGAAGTTCGGTGGGGAATCAGGGTTCGAATGTACTACTCGACGGGAACAAAACCAGCCACGAGTTCGCGACGATGATCGCTAGGCTCCCGCTGCTATACCTATACAAGCACCACGAGCTGATGTTTACATACCAAGTAATTTGAGCCCCGTTCGAGCGATAAGGATAATACCTGAGCTGTCACCTCATACCCCTAGCTTCCACTCTTATTTTGAAACTTGATATTCAGACAAATTTAATGAGCACTATTCCCTCTAATGTTCATGTCAATGTGCAGTTTTGTTTTTATATGTATTTCCTACCCAAACTAAAAACATTTTACTTAAATCAATAAAACTTGTTTCCCCTTTTTGAGTTATGCTTGAAATTTTATGTAATACACAATTTAAATTTTTTTGTCGCAGTGAAAGTTTTACTCTGAAAATTTACTTACTTTTATTTAACCATTTAAATTTTCGCTGTTGTGAAAGTTTTACTTTATATATTAAAATTTACTTACTTTTATTTAACAATATCATAAGAATATATTTAAAACTTTTGAATATTAGAATAAATCCTAATTTTAAAAATTGCCAGCCTTTTATTGTGTTTTCTTAATGGGGAATAAAATCTTTAAATTTCCATAAGTAAAATTTATCCCATACTTCGTTGTTGTTAAACTTATTAAAGTTACTATATCGAGGAGAGCTTTACTATAATAATTTCTATCACTGTAATGAATAAAGTTATTACGATAAAAGTGATGAATAAATGAACAAATCGATACAGAAGTAAAGATGAGTGTCATAAAGTTTTAATTATTGCTGATAAAGAATCGTTATTTCTGAAAAAAATTTATCCTGAATATTAGTTGATGCTTTAGTGCATAATGTTTATTGTAGCTATTCATGTTAATTTGTTTGATTCCAAGAAGCCTTCAGATTTAAATTACCCACCATGTCGTGAAGCTTTAGTTATTATCCTGAGTTTTCATCAAATTTTAAAATGGATAAAAAAGTAGAAAAATATGGTATTTTTATTTATCCTTAGCATTTCACCACGTAGTCAATTTTTGAGAATTTCCATTTATTTTAGCTCTTTTTGATCGTTCGAAGATTGTCCCTTAGCAGATTGAACGCTATCTGCATCTTGCTGCGTAGTATATAAGGATCAGTTAATATGCCGAATTAATTTTATTCAGATATATCTCAGTTATTTCTTAGTAATAAATAAAACTTTACTATAACCCGTATATATCACCAAGGAAGTTTCTTCGATGAAATCTATTTTATCAATAACGTAAATGTGAAACATCGAACATTCAATAATATTAATAATAATAATTAGAGCTTCTGCTTCTAATGTACATAATGTTATAAATTACAGCTATTCATAATGATTTGTTTTGTTTCACGAAACTGTAAATGAATGTAGCCTGTAGTGTGGTAAAGGTTTATTCATTTCCCCGTAATATTATAAAGTTTTAATTATTACTAAAAATAATAGAGATAGAAAATGTTAAAATATTATTCTTAAGATTTCAACACATTAATAGATACAATTTATAACATTATATACAAAAGGATCGATTTATATTCAAAATACACTTTATCCAGATATCTCGGATATATCTGTAGTAATTATTAAGATTTTGCAATACCGTCCTATTTTGTTAATAGTACATCTTTAGAGTAGGTAGAAAAATAAATATTAAAAAAATATACATTTGCGGAATGCTATTTTATGTGTATAAAGTGTCATGTGTCCTTCTTTCATTATATATTTGTAGGTAATTTTAGGGCATATTAGTAAACCGCTTGCACTTTTTAAGTGTCTGCTTATTACAGATAAAATGTTCTTTTTTTAATCTTCAAGAAAACTCTTCATTAGAAAAATACTATCATGATTCCTTTTTCGAAGTCATTGCACCTAAAAATATCCATTAATGCAAAAGAACCTCAACAGTCACAAAATTTAGATCATTACCTGTCGGGTAATAAAAGTTTGACGCTCAATTTCTCTTCCGCGGCAGATTATCATCATCAATAAATAGTCTCTGCTTACTCCGGAAGAGAAATAATATATATTTATATATTTTTTTTTTACTTAGAATTCATATCTTGCAGATAGTCTTTAAAATGCAGTTCCGATCGAGTGCGTCTCCTGACATCTCATTTCCGGAAACTACTTCCTCATTACCAAATATGAGGCAGCAAAATGGAAGTTTACGATAGATTCCCTCTCTTTCATTTAACACTAGAGGACTGGTATGTATCGAAACGATATGCTGGATGCCAAGGGAAGGCAATCGAAACGGAAGATGGATTTTTGATAGCATTCGAATATTTTTTATGGAAGTAAAAACTAAGTAATAAAATCTCTGTAGAAAATTCCATTTATCTATTTAAGTATTTTGTAATAATTATTTCCTATTTCAAGTTTATTCGTGTTCAATAGATTTTTTTTACTGAAAGTTATAACGTAGCTATTCTAGTACTTTGCCTCAACTAACATCTAGTTTTATATTTTGATTTTCACATATTTAGACTTTCAACTCTTTTCCAACCAAATCAAACGTGACCACAAGAATCAAATTGGAAAAAAAGAAGTGTAGGTTATAGACATAAGGAAATATATATGGATGAATAGAAATTATGTATTACAGTTAGTGGTATTTGTGCTAACGCGTAGGCGTAGCTGATGTGTGAATCCACACAGATTACAATAGAACAATGATCCAGAATCTCACTGCGTGAATAATAGCAAAAGGAACAGTTTGAATCCCTAATCGTCACAAGTTAACTAACTAGAACCCCAGTACCCTAGTAAATTTGATCTTTAATACTGATGTTAGATAAACACGTTGAGGATTGATACGCAGAGAGAGATATATATATAGAGAGAGAATTTTTATGAAGTAAGAAGTATGAAATAAGAGCAATTATTTGTCTCCTCAGTGTATGAATGTTATTTTTATGTGAGTAGACTAACTTAGAAACTATAGACAAACCATAGTTGGCGACTTCAGAGATGTATTATAGATAGGCGTTAAAATATCAACCAATAAAGTGTGATTCTAGGCATCGCTTTTTTATTTAGTAAAAATAAATGTCTTTAATTGCGTTCATACCTATAAATATTTCAGTTAAAATGTGAATAACATAAAGATGATACTTGTAAGACTCCGAATAAAAAATTGCACCTTGTATGATTTACAACATGGTATATTTTGCCTCTAGTTTTCTTAATGAATAAAAAAATATATCAATTCATGATTTACATAAAGTTCTTGTTAGAATCGATTCCGGAGATTAATTCCTCATTGCAGAATATGAAGAAAAAAAGAGGAAGTTTATGATATAATTCCTCGATCGCATTTAATACTGAACAAACAGAATATAACAATATAATATGATTTATGCAGAGGGAAGATAATTATAAAAGAAGGCAAAATTTTAATGGAGAGAGTATTCAAGAGAAAGAAAAAAGAACTATATAAAATATAACCTCAGTTAAAAGTTCTAATTATATATTCCACATTCAAAATATTATTTTAAAGAAAGATATTCTTTTGACAAATTGAATGCAGATTTTGTATAAAAATATGAATAATCAATTATTTTTTTAAAAATAAATGTTAATAATTACGTTTCTAAGCAAAAAATTATTTTATTTGCAATTAAAACCGAAGGTGGAATTTCGATAATATTTGATTATATTGAGGTAACCGAAAAAAAGGACATTAAACCTCAGTTAAAAGTTTTATTTATATATTTAAGAATTTTGTACCACTTCTTTCCTATTTCGAACTTTCTAATAATCAAAAAACATCAGAATTAAAGAATGAAGGTTAACTGGTGAGCTAAATGCGATATTTACCATAAAAAAATTCATTTTATTATGTTTTTAAACTAAATGTTGATTATTGCGTTCATGGGCTAAAACATACTTAAATAATATTTGTAATAAAAAAGGAAGACGGTATTTTGATAAGTATTCGAATATTTCCAGGAAAGAAGGAAAAAAACAGTAAAACTTCTAAATTTTTCTGATTTCTCTGTCTTTGATTTATTTATCTATTTAAGTATTTTGTAAAATCTTTCTCCTATTTCGAGTTTATTCATATCTAAAACATTTTTAGAAGGAAATAAACTAAAAAATTTTATGCGACATTTATAGTACAGTGCAAAAAGTCGTGTTTCTTTATTTAGTAAAAATGAATGTCAATAATTACAAACATGTGTGTAAGTTATTTTGATTAAAATTTTAATACAGAAAAACAACACTGTCGGGAAATGTAATAAAATGTATCTTAAGGTATGTGCCTAACCAAAAATCGCTGTTTTCGTGAAAACTTCCGAAAGTTTCTTTATTACTTTTTATTAAAGTCCTATACTTAAGATTTTAAAAATGATTTGCATTTGTTTCTAGGATAGATAGAAACAAAATTATAGCCCAATTTTTAACCGGAAGTTTAATTTAAAGAGACCGGAAGCAGACTTTTTCAAGACCGAAATGTAAATAATGCATTTAAACGGTTGTTTCTTCCTTTTTAAGCGATGTGAAAATACACAATTTACTTTTTAAATATAGAATTTAGATTTATTTATTTATTTAGTATTTATTATTGTTTATTTTAGTTCTAGATGTATTTGAAAATTATTTATTCACTTAATTTTCGTATATAGATTTGTATTTTCTGGAAAACTGCGATTTAAATTTTTTTATAACGAGAAATATTTTTAATAGAGTATTTCATACATTCAAATGAAATTTTACCGCAATGCTCGGTATATCTCTAGGTATGGTGTAAATCTCAAGCAAAGCTTTTAAGTATGTTACTATTTATTCTGAAACTATTTGTTTTAAAATGTGATATATATTTTTGTTGTAAAATCATGTTGTGTTTATTAGTTTTTGTATAACACAGTACGTTTAAGAGATAACTACATTTTTCTTCTTCTCAACATAGATATAAATACATTGAATATATTGTTGAAACAAATTGTGAAATATATTAATTAGAACTTGTTACATGAACTTTAATGTAAATGTCAATTTTTAGTAAATTTTAATATATGGTCAAAATTTGAATAAAATTTGAATTGTGTTCATAGAAAATGGCTTTGAATTCTATTTTATAGACTATAATAAAATACATGAGTGCTCTCACGCATTTTAAATGTGCTGAAGGTAGAGACAATCCAGGAATATTTAATAAAATATTTTCCAGATTTGATTTTCTATAAGAATGAAATAAATCTCTATAAATTTATGATTTTTCAAAAATTTTTTGAATATATATATATACATATATATATATATATATATATATATATATATATATATATAAAAAAAATCAAATCCTGAAATTTGGCAAGTATCAATTATGCCCCAAGCATTGCAAAGTTTTAATGTAAAAAAATGTAAAATTATTACCAATCTCTGAATTATTTATCACACAGTAACAGCACAATATTAATGAAAGTTGTAACACCTAATTATTAATTCTTTCTGTGTAATGTCTCATTGCTAAATAATATTCAAAATAGTCATTAATTAATCTATTGTCCGTTAAATAGAAAGTCTTTCAGCGATGATAATCAAGTTATTTTATTCAAAAATTTGAAAAATATCAAGTCAATGTCTATTCTTTTATTTGTGTGGGGAAAAAAAACCTATACTCATTTAATTCTGAAAAATTAATATTATAAAGATTATTTATCTTACCAAACTAATTGGTTTCAAGTTTTCAGTAGATTTAGAAATTAGGATCTGATTCCCAAAGCATTCTTAGGATCTAAGCATTATTTCGTGGTTGAATATAATCACTCCTTACACTTGTTGATACATTTACTATTCTCTTTTTTATTGTATCCATTTGTTTTCTCTACTTTTAAATAAAACTACCAACTCTGATATTAAAAAAATGTCAAAAATATGCATCTGCTGAATTATATTCATTACACTTTAATAACTCTTATCTAATCTATATCTATGTAACTCACGCTTTATCTATTGGGTGAACTTTTCCATAAAAGTATTCGAAGTATTAATAGAAGTGGAATGGCAATGGTAAGCACGTTACAAGGCTAGGAATGCATCATATATGTAATCAAAACAAATGACATATTTCTGACATACTTTTATATATTATTCTAATATTAAACAGGAACCATCCTATAGAAGCCTTATCCCGTTTATAAACGATGTATTTAAAAAGAAAAGCTTTCAATAATCAATCTTCCATACTTTCTACCACGTTCTATAATTCTCAGATCTATAGTAACAATCTTTTTAGGTTCTCACTAACATAGGGAAGAAAAACTTAATAACCTTTTCAAGAAAACATTTCGAATGTAATTCATCGTCTTAAGTTGACGTTTTGTTGGAGATAGGTAAGAAAAATTTAAACACTTTTCTAACACGTAGTCAGATAGATACCTATAACATTCAGGGATGAAAGGGAAAAATAGTGAAAAAAGAAGCGTTCGAGGTAAAAAAGAAGATGCTCTGTTTCAAGCCTTTCGGTTTCTTCGCTCGCATGACAGGTCTACATTCTCCTTGCAGAAAAATGGAATCGTGTTTCCTTGTCTAAAGAATAACAGTTCCTAATCGGAACTGTCATCCGAAGGGGGAAAGGATAAAAAAAAGAATGCACAAATAAAAAAGTTCTTGGAATGAGATAACTCAAGGGAATCCTTTTCCTGAATTGCTTTTCCAATTTTTCTTTTTCTTATTGCTATGTTTCAATTTTCTTTTTATTTCCATCTTATGTTTTAAATCTTTTTAGCAGGACTTAGATGTGATTTAAAATTATGTTGAAATTGTTCTTCCATTATAAAGAGAAAAAAAAAAGAAAATATCTTTTGTTATTGTTTAATGAAATGTTTAAGAGTAACGTGTTATTGTAAAGTCACGTTTCGAGATGTTCTTTTAACTGGATCGCTGTAAGCACTTCTTTAACGTTTTAAGTTACTGAATTGTTGAAATTCCTTTGGTTAAGAAACAATAAATCACGACTCTTAGTGTTTCGTTACAGTAATTTTTATAGATATACGCTTTATTATATACATTAAATTATTCTGTACATTCAACTAGGCGACTTATAGTAAAACATTAGGTAAGTAAACATTATTTTCGCATTATGATTTTTTTAAAAGGTTCATAAATCAGGGACTTTTTCCTTAGTATAAAGATATATCTGATGAAAAGTAATTTAATGTCTCATAGAAATATAACTGCACTTTTCCAACATATAAAAATAAAAATAAAAATTCAGGTGCAACCTACAAGCATTTAATAATATCTTTGTCTTTTAAATATTTGTACTTACAATTTATTTTGTTCTATTTTAGCCAATAAAGGATTATATAAACTTAAAGGGAAAATACGTAAAAATATTCAAATAATTTTATTGAAAAATGAGAAATATAATGAATCAGTCTATTTTAATTACCCTAACTTAAAATGAGGAATCATATAAATATCGTGTATATACTCAGTATATTAAGAAATTACAGGAAACAGCTCTTAAAGAAATACAAATGGCCGTATCTTTACGAAACCGACAGGATAGTGTAACAAAGATCTTCAGCTATGCGTATCAAATGACTGCATTTGTGGCGTACCTCTATCAACTGATTCATTTTTCCTCTTAAATATTAGTCTGATCACAAATCTAATGTTCAAATGAATTCCAAGCACAGATGAAGTAATTAAAATGAGCACACAGATACAATTCATGAATATAGACAATTACTTTTCTGTCTTATTTATTGTTTCCGTAAAAAGAGAAATGCTCGCTACTAGTTCACAGTCCCTCCATGAAGGTATTAACAACTTCTTCCAAATATAAAAGATTACTTTACCCAGAACACGATGAAAGTAAATTCAAAATGGGGAGATTTGACTTGTCGTGTCTTAGATCCTACTGATCCCACAGACATGTAAATAACTTCCGCATACTATTCAAGGACTTCTCACAATTGCTTTCTTTCGACTACTGCAATCCTTCTATTACCTGACTTTTACATTCTCAAATTCATCCTCTTTCGCTTTTATACGACTTGATTATTCCTCTATTCACTACTTTTAAAGTTTACCTAATTTCAATAAGCATGTTTCATTTGATTGAGAAGAACCTGGAGACTTAAATATAAAACAAAAATAAGCCTCGAGTTGTTAATTAAGGGAAGGTTCGAGAATAGCTCATGTTACACAATCCATTTTGACTAGTTCCGTCTTGACAGCGTTTTTTTTTGTGTGTTTGTGTGACATTTTCCTAAAAAGTAGAGCAACGAACGGATATTATTTTTTTTTAATTGTTACATAAGAAACATTGCACAGAAAAGTACGGAATGCTTATATATGCGTAGAAATATAGTTACAAATTTTAGTATTTGAGAGGTGTTTGAGGTTTAAACCTGGCAGAGATCGTCCGAAGACAGTGAGACATGAGGTAATCCATGTTAAAATCAAAGTATAGAGTTTGTGCTACAAAATTTTGTTGCTTCCAATGTAATTGGAGATTTTTAAATACTTGTTTTGGACCGACTTTTGAAGCGCGAGTGAGGCCCGATTTGTTGGACTGTGCAAATTGGTGCCTCTTTCACAACAATGCACCGTCTCGTAAATTCATCTTCGTACTGTATATTTTTGAAAAAAAGCAAGTTATGTTCATCAGCCACCCTTTATACTCACAATAATTATCCTTCGGTGGAATATTTTTTTTAATTCCCAAGTTGAAAATGAAGGACAGTGGTATGTGTCGGTAAAGGATATTGAAGTGGCTGTGACGTTAGATCTCAATTTTTAAAGCTGAAGATTTCCAGAAGATGTTTACGGACCTGCGCACTCGTTTTAAGAGTAGTATTGAATTATGAGAGACTATGTTTCAGCTCAATATCAAATGTTAGTATATCCTCTGGGTTACTTGGTCTGCGTGCATTGTCCCGGGATATTTTGAATTCACTGTGTAGTTGTTTATATTGCATTACACAACAATTTCATCAAATAAATTCTAGTATTAATGAGATCAAGTAGTAAAATTTTAGCATGACCAAGGAACATTTTAATAATTGATTTCCGAACAGTTATAACTTAATGTAAGATGCTGAGCAGGAGCTAGTCAGTATACTTACTTGAAGTGATTTAAAGCTTAAAAATTAATATCTTACTTCATCACTAATTCACCATGTATTCATAATCTTTATCGCCAGATTTTATTTATGCTGGAATTTGTCAATATGTATATAAACTGAGGTCATAAAAAGAAATTTATTGGAGATATATGTAGCATAACTTTATAATTTTCAAAATATGAGCTTCCTGCATCAATTCACTGCTTCCAGAGCTTTTTCCAATTTCCTAACATACCCTCAAAGTCGGTAGATCAAAACATTTTAAGTTTGACGCGTTATACTGAAAGTTTCTGTAGATGGTATGTACAATTTAACACAAAATTTGATGGCATACAAAACTGCTTGATGGTTCACGTCATTTTCATTCTTGACTCAAGCACTAAACATATTTTCTCTTTGGGTGAGATCTACATACTCCAACAAAACAAAGATAATATATTACTAGCTTACATCATATCTACTACAACCTATAGAGACCACCCTATGCCCTTTTTTATTAGGTGGAACAATCACTTTTGATACTAACTATACAAATCATATTTACTTAGTTGAAAAGATCAGGTCACTTTCTAGAAAAGAAGCTCTTATCCATTTCTTCTCCTACGGATTACTTTCAATTTTCGGATAGGTTATTTTTACCATGTACGTTATTCTTTATATGTAAGATACAAAAATGCATAGTTAAAATTACAACGAAACATTTAAGTATATTATGAATATTTCAAAAGTGAACGTTTTTGCTGTCAGGCAAAAATTTAATCCTTTTTTATATCAGCAAGGTAAAACCAGTGTAAGAGTTATGAAGTGTAAGAGTCCAGTGTAAGAGTTATGAATTTATTTGTTTTATTTACCATTCTCCTGTATGGTGAAGGTCATTACGTCTAAACTTTGTCGAAATATATTGGCAATTTTATGAACAAAATATACAATGAGAAGGAGAATTTCTTCATTTAATATATATTCTGTAAATCCCAGTTGTATTGATTGTATTTCTCTTGAAGAATGATCAAACACCGCAGGTTAAATATTTTATTCAATATCAACTAGGGTAACATTCTCATTGTAATATCTTTAAAAATAATAATAATTTACTTTGAGTATCTGATCAGCTGTTACTATGCAGACTGTATTTTCCATTTATATAAAACTGTTTACAGAAATTTCCAATTAAATTGATGAATTGAAAAATATAAAATGTTAAAAATTTCAAAGAAGAACGTTTTGGGTCAATTATTTACAGTATTGTCTTGTAACTCTCTCTCCCACCCCGAAAAAGCATTTTATTTATTAGTTTCTGGTGTTTTCTTTATAAATTTTCCAAAATAATCAAATGCTTATTCATTTATTATTTCTAATATCCTTTTCAAAACTAGACTTCTTTTTAAAAAAAATCTATTTGAATGGAATAAGTTAAATACGAAATAGTAAAAAATAATTATTGTTTCTATAGAATTAAATTTTGCAAGTATTAGTAAGTATTTCTTAAAAATCTAAAGAAATGTAATTGCGTAGAAAATTCTCAATATTTTTTTGTTCTTTCGGAAAATGTTTATTACATTCAAATAGAGAAAATGTCTAGGTTGACTAGAAAAGTAGAAATTCTATAAGTTAACGCAACATTAAGTTGAGTTAATCTAATAGAATTTCTACTTTTCAAAACGGCTGGTAAATGGAGCCTGGCAAATTAATTGTTTATTGTTCTTTAATTTTAATATTGTTGATCTTCGTATCATTCTGATGAATTTTTTGACAAACTAAAGACATGTCGTTTGATACTTATCCGTACATCTGTGTAAATTTAATTTTTTTTCTTATGTTAGTATCTTATATCCGCAAAAGACATTAGGATAAAATAAATGAAATTATTACTTATTTCAGATGGCAGTCTATGACTTTTTATTTCTATATCATTTAAAATTTTGAAATGAAAAATAAAATAATTTTTTTTAAACTGAATTTTGCATTTTACCCAAAAGGGAGCACACAAAAGTCTTAAGTTTTTATGTCAGGAACCCAAACTCATAAACCAAATGTCGTTTCCTTCCCAGCAAGCAAGTTTTGAATACAAAATCCATTTTGTAATACGCCGCCGTACTTCCGAAACGGAACAACGAGTTTTGAGCTGCTTAGAATGCCTAGAAATTTTATACAAAAGCAACAGAAGCAAACTAGGCACTCCAGAAAACGTCAACATCGTTTTAAATCTACCATGCCAACCTCCCCCCTCCCTCATTCCCAACGATATGTTCCACTTTTGGGATGCTGCATCTCATTAACATATCTTTAAAATATGTCGGATTCAATGATAAATGCACCCAACAAAACACAAATTTTCTTTCGGAGAAACAGTCAAAGAATCCTACTGAAAGAAAAAAAAAAGTCCTCAAGAAATATTTTATTTTAGAGACGAAGGACTTATTGAAATGAATTTTGTGGAACTGCAGACGATGCTGTAGCCTGTGGCTTATCTTAACTTACGCCTCCCTTAGAGAATATCGTTTGTCAGGTTCGCCTTTGTGTTCTGCTATTGAAATTCCTCGGAAACTAATTACTCTTTTGTTCCTGTGATGGGATCCAGATAAATGAAAGAGACACGTAAAATGGAAATATTTCTCCGATAAAAATTCCCCCGGTGGTTTGATATTTTAAACAATAAAAGGAGGGGGACGGAAGAGAGAACTGTGTGCATTGTGGTAGGTGTTTGAAATCAATGAATATTTAGTGTTATCTCTTAAGGAAACAGGGTGATGAAATTGTAGCAGAATAATAATTTGTTTCATTTTTATGCACAAATATGATAATACGTCTACTTTAATACTGGTAATGTTTATAGAGACGTAATTCAGAATTTACGGACACAAAAAGCTTTTATCAACTTCCAACTATAAGGCATGTTCTGTGTAATTAATAGTGATATTATTTGGGTTTAGATGTTTTATGAATAGTTTTACTTGAACTTTGTACAAATATTGAGTCAGGTGTGAGTGAAAAGCCAATTTTATTACAAACCAACATCCATTCGCAATAACTGAGAGCTCTGTTTGGGTAATTATTGCAACTGGACTCATAAAGTCTGAATTAAATCTATTTCCTCAAATTATCACTGTGAAGTATAGCAAATTATTTCAAGGTTAACAATTTTGCTCATTTGAATGAAAAGATGAATTTCTTCTTATGGCTAATTAGACTTATTTCAATTTTGATAAATGGTCGATGGAAATAAATCTTTACATCATATTAGATTCCTCTAATGTTTGAATTCTTAATTTTTAATTTTCTGATATTGGTCATTCTTTATTGTTATTAATATTATATATTATATGACTGTGCATAATTTTTGTGTTTATTTACCGACTACTTATTTATTTCCAATACAAAATGTTATTTGTCACATAAAAGTGAAAAATGTATTAGTTAAATGAATAAATTCTTGCTGATTCTCCGAGCATTATTAAATGAGAAATGTAACTCAGTTTGTGTATAAGAATCTTCAGTTTTTCAATTATATGTGGCCTCGAATATAAGACAAAGTATCATCTTCTTAAATTTTTTCATCTCATTATTTTGAAGCATCTGCGTGATTTTTTTTTCTCGCGTCACTTAAAAAACTTTACAATTAGTTTTATTCATTCCGAAATTTTTACTTTAATCACATTATTAATTACAAAATACCACTGTTTAATATATATATACATATATATATATATATATATATATATATATTATATATATATATAGATATATATGTGTGTGTGTGTTTATATATAAATATGTATATATATATATATATATATATATATGTGTGTGTGTGTGTTTATATATATATATATATATATATATATATATATATATATATATATATATATATATGCAGAAGTTTTTAAATATATTTATAAATTCAGTATTACATGTAAGTTTGTTGGATTGCATGAAGATGAATTATCAAATTGATCTGTATATATTTTATTTTGATGATGTAAATTATTATTTAGTTTCCTTTGATTACATTTGTTGAACTTTCCTTTTACGGGCGTTTGTTTACTATTTATTCTGTATAATTTTACTGAAGGCTATACTTAAAATTTACATATTCAACTTAGTTACTTACAGAATATATTTAAAAAACTCTAGTGTTCGTGCTTAGCTCTCTAATATAGTTCATATAAACATCAGTTCAATGAAAATATTATACAAAATTTTAGGACAGGAAATTATGCACCTAGAATAACTCAACCAGGAATTTAAGAAAAAATAATTTTTCTGTATGATAGAAACGCTTTCAGTATAATCAAACAAAAATTTGGAAACGTAATTGATTTTCCATTATTTATATTATAAATTCTTACCATCCTAACAGGTTTGATATCTTTCTCAAATATAACTGAAGAATGTTTGATTGATCAATTATGACAGACTTTATAAATTCCATTTTTATAAATTCTATTTCATGCACATTTTAATTCTATCCGCTTTATTATAGGCACAAATACCCTGGAAATGTTAAAAAGAACCCTTTCTAAATTTACATACATAAAGCCTAGTTCATCCAGTAGACACCTTCGTTCGTTAGATCTGCTATCAAACAAGGATCCGAGATCATCATTCCAATAAACCGCAGGGCTTTACCTCCTTTGAGATTTCACATCCGCATGAATAAAAAAAAAATCTCATTTCATGTGAAGTTCTTTCTACAAAAGTATGGGTCTCTGATGAATATCTTGAAATGCATTACATATTTAACTGACCGTGACACAATCAATTTCGACATTTAATTTTTGATAATTACATTATTATATACTAAGTTGGTTATTCAAAAATTAAGATAGGTTACAAAGGTCAAAAATGACAAATTAAGCTTTAAAATGTAATTGTTAACATAATTATAAGAAAATAAGTATCAAAATAGGGACAAAGATTGATAAGTCTGTCGCTATGGTGAACAAGCACTGTTTCTCATATACGAGGGTCATTCAATAAGTCCTTAGAAACTTCGAAACTTCAACAGAACTCATAGTAAATAGTTTGTTTTTAGTAAATATCATAAATCACTAGGCAGCTTTTCTAAGTTACTCGTATTCGTAATCACGATACTTTTCGCACCTCAACAATTCTTAGCCACAGCTTTTCCGGCCAATAAGATCATTCTAGCCTTCTTTGGAACATATTCATCTAAATTAATCCATTGTTTTGATCATTGCTTGGTTACCGTTGCATATCGATAAATCCAATTATTATTGATGATGACCATGCGATTCAAATTGATATCGACAACTTGAGAATTAAATTATAAGAATACTTATAAGTTGTTCCTTACACACTTCCATCACTACTTATGTCCAAAATTAAAACAATTTTTGATTGCACTCTTGCAATGTAGGCTGCATTTCTACAAAACTAATTTGCAGTGTTTTGGCATGGAAGTCAACACGAATTATCTGTACACAATTTCACAATTTTTGACTTTTGTTGGTTGTATATAAAATAGTGTTCTTCTTATTTATAAAAATATTATAGCGGATGCATCGGTTGTCTCCATGTTATGAACTTAGAATTATAGTATAGTCCTTACACAAAAAATAAGGTGTGGGAGAGAAATAATGGAACGTTATAAACTTGTTGAGTGCGAGGCCATCTGCAAACGTCATCCAATCACTTGGAACTTATCAGGAAAGGGAGGCTGCGCGTTCCATTTTTCAATACGTTTCCCGAAATTGCGCGAAGGATGACAGCAGAAACGCAAGGGTAAGCACCCACGATGGAAAACAAAGTGACGGGATATATGCGAAAGCAAAGAATCGCAATTTCTCAGCGAAAGGCTCGGAATAAAAACAAAAGCATGGGAAAAATTCCATTTTTTTATTATTTCCCCTCTTGGTAAGCGGATATCTGTCAGTCGAAGCGACATAACAAAATGTGGCCCGAATGCCGAAGGAAAAAGTACAGAATATAACGGAAATCTATAATCGCCAGACGTCTACTATTTTCTTCGGCAAAGGAAAATAACTTGGAGAGCATTTCGAAGAGAAAATGTATTTCAACTGTTTGTTTTTATTGTTAGTCGTTTTCCCTTTCCCATACCCCCGACACGTTTTAGTTTGCAAACGTCCAAAAGTAAGGCAGAAAGTGGAATACAAATATATGGATTATTTTCCGAGTTTTTAGTTTCGATATGAGAAAACATTCAAAGAAATTACTTGTTTTCAGTTTTTTTCTCTCCGTTCTTTCTTTCTTTATTTTGCTTCTATTCATTTTTCGCTGTTTTTACCGTGTAAAGACGAAATCACTAATGCATTGTCATTGCTATTGCTATTACTTTTTTGTTTATCTTTCAGAAAAGGAAGACAAGTTACGTTGTATCGGCATCTTTTTCTAGAGAGAGTGGGAGGGGAAAAAAAGAGAAAGAGAGAATGTGTGTTTGGCTTTGACTTGAGGGAAACGTAATGCAAGGCAAATACGATATTTGTTGAGCGTCATATCTCGTTAATACAACATTTTCTTACAATTTCATCTCGACTTTCTCAAAAATATTTGATTATTTAATCATATACTTTATTCTACGAAATCGAATGTTATTCTACGACTTAAAATTATAGTAAAATTAACCCTAGAACTTCAATGAACGCACTAAAATTTACTTATGGAAGTACGCTGCAACATGAAAGAAATACGTTAAATATTTCTGGAAGTGAATTTAGAGTTTCAAATTTTAATTCAAAGCATATTATCGTACTATTTTCTACCATTACTTTAAGACACCACCATTTCGCTATTAATGTATTAATTTACCGATATTTAATAAATAGTCAACCAAGAACATTCAATAGGATTTCTTTTAATTCTTAAAACGACTCCAAAACAAATAATTATTACTATCGTAGAGTGTTAACTAAAATGCATCCTTAACCGCAGATTACAACTGAAAATTTTTTTTAACTTAGAAACAGTGAAACTGGAGGCGAACGAGTAATAAACACTTATAAACTGGATTTGAGATAAATGTAATCTCTCATATATTCACTTTCTTGCATCAGTATTGTCTGCACAACAATCTCGCTAAATTTATAGCACTTCTTATCAATATCATGTGCTCTCAGTCTCTCTATCCGATGATTAGCTATTCACTACAATTTCTACATATAAATAATAATTTTCGTAAGGTAGATTCTTTCAAAAGGCGAGTTTCTTAAATCAAATAAAATCATTAAATTTTCCAAAAGGGTTGTTGAAAGCGGAACGCATGAAAAACGTTACAATTTTTCTTCTAATTTTTACAGAATATAACATAAAATTTCCTTCATGTGATATATAACATAAAAATATGCATTTAACGGCCTGCATCAATTAGTTTGCTCATATTTCATGACAAAAACACTTTTTAAACCATTTCTAATTTTTTGAATACACGCAATGATGTAAACTAGGAGGTAGATTCACAGGGCTTTTTCTTCACAATACCATTTAAACTGCAGTAACTACAATTACGAAAATAACAAAAGTTGCTTATGTAGAGGGAAGCAACTTCCAAATCATTGAAATTTGAGTGATAAAATAATTTTAAAAGGAGGATTTGAGTAAAAATTTAGAAAACAATTTTTTTTTATAAACTTTGAATGAATTTAAATTTCTTCGATAAAGATTAATTCTAAAGTTAATGTATCTACTTCTTTTTATAACTGGATAATTCCAATTGTAATTCCAAATTCAGTAACACTTAGTTTAAAACAGATCTGAATTCACATCTATGAATATTTGAATATAGTTATATATGAAGCAAATACTTTTAACTACATTAAACTCCTTATATGCTTATTATAAAATCTAACTACACTATCGATTGATTGCTTGTAAACGATCAAAATGTAAGTAAAATAATTGTTTAATTTAGTTTTGTTCGAATAAAAAGAGATTAAGCGCACTAAATACATTCAAATTCATATATAAGTTTATATTTAAAATAATTTTCCACAGGTAACTAATTTTGCGTTTTTATTTTTTACAACAGAACTTTCCGAAAATTTATTATATGTTTCAGGGATTGAACTTCATTTATTCAGTAAAGAAATTTTGCAAAATGTTTTAACGGAAAACTTTTCCCTTTTCAGAAGTAATAGCATATATATACTCATAATCCTATAAATTTATATTTAAAATAATCTTTCACGGGTAATTAGTTTTGAGCTTTTAATTTTTGAAACATAACTTTCAGAAGGCTCATTAACTATTTAAAGAGTTTGAACTTCCTTTCTCCAAATAATCTATGAAGGAATTGCACAAAATGCCCCAACGAAAGGTTTTCTCCATTACAAAACGAAAGAAGAGAGAGAGCCATCTTTAAAACATTATGCTACATGATAAAATATTTTACCTAAAACCCAGCCGCAAAATATTCAAATTAGGTGTATGGAAATAAATTTTAGATAAATATTGAGCAGAGATGGGGTGGGTCGATTAACTAGCATATTTCTTCCATTTTTAACCTAACCCAATATTATCGTTCGAATTCCCAGTGCACAACTTCTGAAAAATCAGAAAACGTGGATTCCGCAAGAAACAAAAATCGATGACGGAAAAGAATTTGAAATTCAGGAGACGCCTTAGAAGAGTAAAAACGAAATCACGATTCTCCTTTCAGTGTTTTCCTATTTCGTATTTTTGTTCTTACTCTTTATTTCTCTTTCAAATTTGTCCTATTGGTTGGAAGAGGTTAACTCGCAAACCCCAAGATAGAGGTCTTTTCGAATGGAATGCGCAAGGACGGTCTATTTCCCAGCCGTTCGTTTGATCTAAGGCAGACGAAACCAAAAATCAGATTTTTATTTCTTTAATATTCTTATGGAAGTGCCGAGTTTTATTTGACAAAAGAGAATACCAAATACGTCAGCTGAGAGTTTTCGCTCTTTAAATTGTTCGTAAGAATCTGAGCGTTTGCTTTTGAGATAACGTTTTGAGGTTTTATTTGGAATTGTGCTTGAGATTACAATTTCAAAGTACAAAACGCGAAAAACTTAAAACTATTATAATTATTACATTAAAACAATAATGAAATTGATTTTTCAAGTTAAGTGTATAAAAGTTATAGTAAACGTAATAATCTGCATAAATAAAATTTAAAAACTTAAATTTTAACTTTCTAAAATTAGAAACAAATGAAGATGGGAAAAAAATGTCACAAAGAAACGAGCTATGAATGTTGAAATTGAAGTTAAAAAAGTGAGAATATTATTACTAAATATAGATGAGTAATACATTTGGATATATTAACTACAAAAGTGTTACTTAAACAAGTGTTTCAAATGCAATAGTTTGATGTTCATGGTTAAAACATATATCATTAATAAGATTTATAAATAAGATTTATACTAAGCTTTACATTTCTTTCATACATATATTAAAATTAAATTCATTTATCCTACATCTTAATACTGATTTAAGTAAAATTATATGAAACATGTTTAAAATTTGTGTGTGTGTAGATTTATATAAAAAATTATTCTCAACTGAAAAAAGTTTCTGCAAGTATTTTAACAAGCTGGATGTGAAGACTTAATCAATAATTTATTTTATACATTAATTTTCGATTAAAAGCAAATGTTGCCTAGGAATATAAATATTTTCTCTGGTAATTTTTAATTATCTTGTTCTCTGTTGAAAAGAAATATAATTATAAACATTGGAAATTTTGTAAAATGATACATTTTGCTTATACGCTTTTAAATTTAAACAACAGTTTCTCAAATATAGCATAATATAACGACCAATATAGCAGCTTGCTAATTGCATCAATTGAGTCCCGAATAACTATTTTAATAAATAATATTCGAAGTATTAAGACAAATACAGTAGTTTAGAGGTAGATATTGATACCAATATGACTTCCTATTTTGGTGGATAAATATGTTAGCATGTGCTATAATTTTATTTACATATTATATAATAATCTATTGAACACTTCAGGTATTAAAATGTACATCATTTAATCATAAGAAATGAATTTCACATAAAATTGAAAATAAATTCAGTTGTTTTTTAAACTATAATTTAATTTGCTTGAATGACTTGATTAAGTAAAATAAACTCATATATATATAAAAGCATATTTTATTTGTCTTGTCATATTACATTTAAAAAGTCAAGTGACAACAATCTTAATATATATAATTTGATTAAATTGTTTTGGATTAAAATGCTAAGCTATTTCGCATATTATTTATTAAAAAAAAAGATCTACAAAATTAAAAAATAGGATTTGAAAAACACTCCCTCTAAAGGCGGATTTTTTAAAGTTCATAATTTTTAAAATTTTCCTTTTAATTTAAATCAACTGTTTTTAATGTTAATGGGACACGATGAGCTGTGAGCAATTTTTTTTTTTAAAATTTAAATACTTAAAAAAGTTTTTATTCATCATATATGAACACAGCTAATATATGCATCCAAGAAAAAACTACATTTTTTAATAATTACTAAAGATTTAGTTTTTTTTTTTTTTTTTTTTTTTTTTTTTTGTAAAATTCAACGCTTTGAAAATCCTACTACTTTTACAAATTTTAATATTTTTAATAGATTTTTTCCTCAATTTCTTAGAAGCTTCTCATAACATTTTGTAATTGTATTTAATTGTACTTGAGTTATTTTTAGTTTTACGAATTTTTTCTTTCAAGTACTAAGAAAACCAGTCAAAAATACTATGTAAAACAACACAAAAGTACACTTTAAATTGATTACATTATATATATATATACATACACACACACATATATATATATATATATATATATATGTATATTCGAATTTTAAATACATAACTGTCATGAAAAATGAAAACAAGGTTATAAGTTTTGATAGTCAATGAAATTTTTAAGTACTCTGTTAAAGAACGTTAAAATATTACTCTAAATAATGTAGCTTGGTATACAACATTCCGTACATATATTTAGAAAAGTTACACAATTGAAATACGGTATTAAATTTTTTCGATATATTAGTAATTTTCAGGTTACTACGAGGGTTGTTTTTTTTTTAACCTCCGATTGGCTATAATAAAAAGATGGGTGAATATAAAAAAAAAAATTCATTACCAAAAGTAATGTACAACAAAGGTTACTTCTCTACATAATCACTTTGACAATTGAGGCATTCGTCATATCTGTGAACGAGTTTTTCAATACCTTCTTCATAAAATGTTGCCGCCAATGAATAGGGGTGAGTTGGGACCGTTTCTTTGAGCTTTTGGTCAGTTTAGAAGCTCTACCTCCCAAACCACTTCTTCAATTCAGGAAAAAGATGAAAGTCACTTGGCGCTAGGTCGAGGCCATATTGTGGATGTTTGAAAATGTCCCATTTAAATTACTCAATAAGCCATTTGGTTGGGGAAGCAGTTCGGCCATCTTTAAACTTTCGACATCATTCATGAACAACACGATCATTCATAAAGCTGTCTCCATACACTCGACTCATTCTTCGATGAATTTCCCCTGCACAATTCCCTTCTGCCTGCAAGAAGTGAATAACACTGTGAAATTCACACTTGGCGGAGAGTATCTATAGAGGCAGTCATGTTTACGCGACTGCAGTTCAACAAGAAAGAGCGTTTTGGATTCGGCAATGACAAAGCGTGTATAGGGGGAGATGCGCAGTAGCCTACTGCGCACACCAGCTAGCTGCAGCATTCTTGGTCTTCACAGTGTGCGAGTTTTTCTTGAATTGAAGAAGTGGCTTGGGAGGGAGCGTTTCCAAACTGACCAGGAGCTCAAAGAAACGGTCACAACACACCTCAATTCATTGACGGCAACATTTTATGAAGAGGATATTGTAAAGCTCGTTAACAGATATGACAAATGCTTCAATCATCAAGGTGATTATGTAGAGAAGTAACCTTTGTTGTACATTACTTTTGGTAATAAAATTATTTTTTTATATTCACCCGTCTTTTTATTATAGCCAATCGAAGGTTGAAAAAAAAAAAACCTCGTATATTTTCTTACAGAAAACACCATCTGTGTGCGCGTTGCAACATGTGTTTTAGATTAAATACAAACACCCCTGGAGATTTTAATATAGGTAGAAATAAAAAAAAAAAACATGCGTAACAAAGTGTATGAAAATAAATTACTCTCATTATGATATTGAAACAGATCATTTTTTTGTGTATCTAACCATTATTTCTTACTTCTCTTTTTATTGTAAATCTAATACATAATTATCATTAATCAGCAATCTATTGAAAAGAATGCCATGCAGTGATGTTAACCAAGTTATTTTAATAAGATCTGCGAATAATCAACATTCAATCCTAATCTGCTCTATAAGTAGCTACACAAGTATAATTAAGTGTTTAATTCAATAAAAACTCTTTTTTTCATCGAACTAATCGGATTTAAGTCATTAGAAGATTAAATTATTTCGTTTTGCAAAAGATTGATCATTTCTTCCTTTATAGCTTCAGCTCTTTTCTTGACCACAAATTTACTTCCAACTCTAGTTTTAAACGTTTTACCGCTTCAAATTCCATTTCCTCAGTTCTATTCTTTGCACTTCAGTAAATTTAATTTAATCTACATAAGTCAAGGTTTCATTCATTGGAAGAAATTTTCAAATCAAATTACTATACAAAAAGCTCCATAAGTGTTGATTGAAGCCCAAAAACGTTATAAAATCCACGTTAGAAATAAATGCATTCTTAAACTGTGTCTTACCCCTGAACATCAAGTGAAGGCAGATACTTGGAGCTTTCTAATTAAAATTAATAATTTTATAGAATTTTGGAAAAAAATATTTAAATTCTAGTATTATGATTTAATAAGAACCAAAAAAAGAAATAGAAAAAAAAACCACCATAAATTGTTCAAAGAAATTCATAATCCAATAAAAGAACTTAAAAAACAAGTGCTTAATACGTCCACTAATCCGTAAGAAACTCTGACAGCTCATTCCATCTTTATTAAAAGATAGGATCCCTTAGATAATTCTTGCTGACGATAACTTTTTCATTTTATTCAACTGACGCGTTCTATCACAAGCCACGGAAAAAAGGGGGGAAAAAACGCAGAACAATAGGTACAAATAACCTCAAGTAAAAATCCAAGACGACAGAATAATCGAAGTCCGACACCCCTCAGTGATTTTATGACAGTTAAGGAATGGGACAGAAAAGAAAAGGAGAAGTAATAGGTAAAAGTCTAAAAGACAAAAGGTAGTGGATGATCCAAAATAACCGTCATCATCATCACAGAGGGAATCGATTTTTGGCAGAAGACAAGAATTTTCTGACCTTCGACTATTCCTTTTTCGAATTTTTTTTTTCAGGTGGTTGAGAAGCGGGAAGAAAAATATCATCAATTTTATACGCTGAAATTCATTATATGATTGGTATTATTCTGCTGTAAATAATTGGCATTATTTTTCAGTCCGACTGCTGTAAGGATGATATTACGGATATTATTTTTAAGCCGTTCCACTGCTTTCTGTGATATATTGTTTTTGAAAAATAATTTTTTTTATGTATGGGATAGAAGAAAACAATAAATAAGAATAAATTTTGTGGAATTCTTGAAAACAAGCTGATATTCTTCTTTTGTTACATATCATTGTCTAAAATATTTTGAGGCATTTTCATACTATTATAAATACAATAGGGCACCATTAAGTACCGGTAGTTGGAGTCCATGATTACTAAACCACGTTAATATAAATTGAGCGATAATATAAATTCCAAATCATAATAAATTTTCTGCGCTACGCTTACAGCTTTATTTTTAATTATTAAGGGAATCATTTACACAAAATAGCCAAGAACAGTAGTTGAATGTTCAGCTAATCCCACTGGCTACGAGATTTGAAAATAATCTCTTAAAAGCAACCCAAAACTGAAACATCTCCCTTTCCTAGAAGTGGTGATTCATGTCCAATCGAATAATTCTAATTACAAAAAAAAAGTATTAGTAGGGTTGACCCTCTCTTAGCTCTAACTTTCAAAGGATTGATGACAAAGGCAAACTTTTTTCATTTCCGCTTAGTTGGACAATCAATATCTCTTCATGATGAAAGTTACCACAAGCATATTGTGACAGGAGACATGCGATATCTATTGTGGCATTTGGAGCCTAGTGGTCATACTACCACTGTGTAGCGGAACTGATGAAGGTTCGGGTCCCTAGCTCTCACGTTGGCGTGTTGTGAAAACTTGGAGAGGAGGATACCACCTCAGGTGTCGTCCTAGTTACTTGACCAAAGTTAAAAATAACGATGGACGTCGCAAGAACTCTCATGTTGCAAAGTTGATAAACAATACTGGATTTGTAAAATATTCCCATTCTATCTTGTTCATGTATTTTACTCCTTTATTAGGTGCACATGCTCCAGAAAACATTAACTTATGACTTATTTCCTTCTTATCTTTCTGAGGAAGATTTATTACCCTCTTATTCGGAGTATAAGTCTGTTATTGCAAATTGGAACTCCATAGTGCGGTCATCTTATGGTATATAAAATGGTATTAATGTCTGCTTTTAAGATGATGTTCTGGAGAAAAATATTCTTTATCTCATAAAAGGAATCCATGGTAAAATCATGAGGACCATTGAATTCTCTTAAATGCGATTTATAATTAAACAAGTGCAGTTCAAAAAGTAACCGTGTTATAAATTTGAAATAGAAATGAGGTAACAAGAGTCATATTTGGCAATGCTACGGCAAAAAATTGTTTAAATTCTAATAGAGGAATTTTTTAAACAACATCTTGAGAAAATACAAATAAAATACAACTTAAATTTCCTGCAACGAGTCAAACAAGTTTAAAACATATGAATTAAAACAAAAGTTCTTTAATGATTATGAAACACCTGACAGTCAACCAAAATAACATGAATGGTGTATGATATACTACCAAAAGCATCTGTGGAACGCTCTTGTCTAATAAAGATGTTTGTGTGCAAGGCGAGTAAATCCAATACAAAAAGGAGTCAACATGATATCCGTCCTTTACATTGGAAAATCATGCAATGCTCCAATTATGAGTATTACCCAATTTAGCTTGTTGTTGTTGTGGAACTCCTTTTGTCCTGTTAGCTCCCTTTAATAACTTTTAAAATGATATGTTGGATATCAAATAGAAAGTATGTAACCTGCAATTTATTTGTAGGTGACCCTTGAGCAGAATCTGTATTATTTCATTTACGTATATTGTATTTACTAAAATACAGATATGACCAGGTATAGAATTTTTTTTATAATACAACCCCTGCTTAACATGTATCATAAATAGTGAAAGCTCGATGGGGTAGCAATGAAATTGGAAGTCCAAAATTAATTTCAGAATCAGTGTTAAATTTAGTATGGAGCCCTTTAACACGACACTACACTATGGTGCCACCATTTTGACATCGCAGCACCAATAGTCGTCAAAACCCAGTACCTCTAGAATTACCCTATGAGTAAGAAATGAAGAAAAATGCATCATATTTTAAATAACTTTTCCAAAATCCAATGATTTGCATTTGATACTAAATTTTAGCAGAGATATATGCTTATAAAGACGTGATTATTTATTAATTTTGATTATTGCTTAAATTATTGATTAATTTTGATTGTTGATTATTGCTTAATAACATTGCGCTTAAAAGCCACGCAAGGGCTATTGGCATCGGACCGTATACTTTTGAGCTTCGGTCAAGTGATGAGGTCGACATGTGAACTGATAATTCCTTTTCCAAATTTCCGCAAAATTCATACGAGAAAACTTGAAGCCTCAACAGATTTAACGTACATCAGCCATCTACACCGAAGTCACTTACAAGCATCAGGTCTCGAACCCACGACTCGACGGAAACATCATGAATTTATGACCATGACCACTATGTTACAATTGTCTCTCCAAAAATGGAAAGAAGTCGTAGTAGTAGTAGTTATTCCGTAGTCATAGCAGTAGTAGTTATTCTGTAGTCGTAGCAGTAGTAGTTATTCCGTAGTCGTAGCAGTAGTAGTTATTCCGTAGTCGTAGAAGTAGTAATCGTAAAGTAGTAGTTATTCCTAAAAATCAAAAACAGACTTTCTTCCTCTGTTAAATATGCATTTTCTTTGATTTAGAGATTTTTTCACAGATTAGAATAAATCATTTTAAGCGATAAGTTTAAAGACATTTTCAAAGCAAGCGTTTCATCAATTTCATTTTTAATTTAATGAAACTTTGCTTCGGGAATCACTAATTTGAAGATGCCCTTATTTAAATGATCGTCAGTAATCTGATTTACATTACCTTTTTAAAATATGAAACTGCAAGAATTATTTATTAGTATAAAAAGAAGAAAAAAAAATATTTAAGCAGAAAATATGGTTTAAAGGCAAAATAACTAATGGAAATGATTTCCTTAAAAATATGTATTAAAATGTTTCGGTATTTAAGTGATGAAAATAGGAGATTGAAAAGTAATACATAAAATGTATCGAAGGATACCTAAAAAATTATATAAATATGCATCTTTATTTAAATAACTTGTATTTTTGAAATGTTTGAAAATTATAGAAACTGTTTTCAATCCTCTACTCTCAGAATATCTTTATGTAGCAGGATATATATCGAAGTATGTAAAATAAGTCCCTATGCTGATCCTTCAGAACATTACCAGTATCAGACAACTGAAAAATGTCAATATTTCTGATTATTTCACTAATCTCAAATTAAAATCACTAGCTAGACAGACGTTTTTATATTTTTTATAGAAAAATAATGTATTATATTATTAAATAAAATAAAAATATAACTAAATATTAATATGCGTTGTTGTTGATAATAATATTTAAGAAAATTATATTATATGTTTATAATTAAAATATCCATTTATATTCAGAAATTATTTTTAAATAAATAAAAATGTTAAAAATTTTATGAAATTTTATTTTATTTAAGGAAAGGAAGTGTTTATGTATAGACGATGTAGCGAACGGATTACAAAAACCAGAGAAAATCATGATATTTTGTATATATAATCTATAGGTACTTAGAGACTGATCCAGAGCTTTTTTTCAAAATTCGCTTAAGAGCTTTTAAAATTTAATTATTTTTAATTTTGTTTTCACTGCAGTTGTTTCTAGACCATAATGCACCTTGTGATGACTTCACAATCTTCGTTGCTTCTGGATATCTATCTCAATTTTTGATTTGTTTTATTAACGTCGAAACTAGAAGCAACACAATGGCTATTGGCGACGGATATCATAATATTGAGCCTCGGTCAAATGACAAGGACTATACCTGAATTGGCCCCTCCTAACTTTCACATCACGTTAATGGGAGGACTTTGAGCCTCGACAAATTTAACGTGAATCAGCCCCAGCTACACGGCGGTTCTTTAGTGGCATCAAGGCTTGAATCCACGACTCAACGAAGACCTCCTGCCGCAAGTTTTCGACAATGATCACTAGGTTACCACGCTCATCTTTATTTTTGAAGATAATTATTTTTATTAATTTGTATATTCTTGGTTAAGGTTTTTTTTTTTTTATAGATTTGATTGTTCTTTGTTGTATAATTACGATTATGCTTTGAATGAATCTTTTAGAAAGGGAATTGAATGAGTGATTGAAGGATCTCTTACTAAGAAATATATAAAAAGAAACACACAGTTTTTTATAGCAGAATCTGTGATAGTATTGCCTCTTCAACTAAAAAAAAATCTTCTTTACTTATTACACACTTCCCGAAATTAAGTTCCTTTCCACCACTACACTGATATCCGTTTTCCGTATGGTCCTTAAAACCTTGGTGGCATAGCTATAAGACTTGTGTTGAAATCATGACCCTTTGCATCGCTAGCTTTTTTTCCATTTCTTTTTATTTCGATTTATTAAAAAAATTATATTTGAGTTTATTTTCTTGAAGCTGAGTTTTTCTAGCTTATTTAATCTAATTTACTTATGCAGTTTTAATATTTTTTTCTTGATTAATTATGTGCTGAAGCACTATTTTTCTTATACTTTGCAAATTAGGTCTCAAATGAAATGTCACAAATCCATTTTCTTGCCCCGTCTGAGAGTTCAAAACTTTTTTACGATGCTAAAATGATTTAGTGTGAGTAAATTAATTAGCTGATTTTTGATAATTTCTTAAAAAAAATATTGTAAAATGTGACAATTTAGGATTTTAAATTTTTTTAAAATACTTTTATCCAGAAATCTATGAAGCAAACGAAACATCATTTATTGAATATATGAAATAACCATTTGGCCCTTTTTTAAAAATTTAACATGGAAAATATTAACATGGAATATTTTATACAAATTTGTAACTGCACATCAGTGAGCGCCCCGAGTTTCCATTTCTCTTCTTCACACCAACTTGAGATTTCCGTTTCGGTACGCATAGTTCTAAACCCTATTGTATCAAGGTCTTAGTGTGATAGTAATTATTTATTATTCTTCATAGATTCTTTTGAAAATCGTTATGTTTATAGTTGTTTGTTTCTCATTAAAAATTGTTTAAAAATACCTTTATAAAATTTTGAATGAGTTGAACCAGTATTCCAAATAATTATAATACAAAATACGGCTGGAAATTTTAAAACATGTGAAAAAGTATTAATGATTTTAGTTTTTAATCTTTTTTTAAACTCACCAGATTCAATTCTTAACTACTCCATTTTATAACAACTTTTTTAAGTTCCATAACATTGCAAGTATATTTTTGTAATAAATTTTGCATCAAAATGATGAATCTATCATGTTGAAATATTGAGTTTGAGGGGGGAAACGTTAAATGTACATTTCAAAAAGTTGAGATCTTCTAATATTAAAATGCTTATAACTGAAATTGGAAGCGAAATGAAAACAAAACAATCTGTTCCAGAAAACTAAGAAATTTTAAAAACTCTAGTCTATTTGATCAAACATTGCGTTTTAAAGGTAATCTGATATTTTAAATATTTATAAATACCAGACAACATTCTTAAAAACTATTATTTATGCATTTTTAGGTAAAAAAATTGTTGTATCATTTTAGCAAATCTCTGTCACTTTTTCAGGAGTGTGTCTTTAGTTTTATTCCTAAGTATTGGAAAAAAATTAAAATACAGTGATATTTTAGAGCAGAGAACAGCAAAACTTTTTTTTGAACAGTCCTCATTGTAAATATTTTAGGGATTGGTGAGTCAAATAATAAACTTTATATTTCCATGCGAATTTATTCTCATAAAATAACAGCGAAGAATATGTTCAGTTTGCTTTCATTAAGAAGTGATATTTTTATACAACATTTATTGAATCACCGTGATACTTGTAAAAAAATGAAAATTCTGTTTTTCGATTTATATATTAATAAACGTTTATAAAAAATATTTACATTTCATACTAATACGGTGAATGTAATTATTTGTTTCCCGTATAACATATCCTCATATCGTTTGGAATTCGAAATTATTATGTTCGACGAGTAAAGTTTCGCGCACAGTCATCTATTAATAATGATCTGCATTGGGATTTTACATACTTCACTTTCAAAAATATCTTTTTTCACTGGTAATTACTTTCAAATACTCCAAGCATATGATTTTAATTGATCGTATTTAACTTCTAAAATATATTTATAAAATCTAATAGGATGCATATCTTTAAACACCATTTTAGTATATCAGCATTTTGAAGATCAACCACTTTAAGTTCATCGGCTGATGGAAGTTCCTTGATTGAGTAACCAAATGAATTATGAAATACAGAAAGTGTTTTTGCACATGTATCAAGATACAAAAAATGCTGTTCTAACTTCTTTATACATGCCAGTAGTTACAGGACGTAATTAAACATATTTTTAATTTCTTTTTCGTGTAAAAGCAATGATAATCCTCAAAACGTTTTAATATTGCTTATTATTGGATGCAAGCCAGAATTGATTTAGGGGTCGTAGTTTTTCGACTCTCGTTTCTGAACATCATATTAAACACGTCTTCCTAAGCTACTAATTCTTGACCTTAAGAATTGTGTTTCTATTCTCAAACGTACAGCAAAATAATGATGAATCTATGGCATTCTTTTGAGTAGCGAATACATCGGTTATAAAAAAAATATGAAGAGCATTTGTATCGAAACAAATTTGATTTCTTCCCCAAAGCATATTTCTATAAATCTTTTCCTCTCATTTCGCTTCTTCACTTAATTAGTTTTATCTTTTTATCAATGTGTCTAAAAAACAATGATTTAGAGATTTGTGATAAAAATACGGGCATAGTGAAAAAGAATCTGGTCAATGAGTGAGATCAGAACTGAGGACTGTTTCCATGTTCTCAAGAAGTCGGAACATGGAAGAAGAACATGGACTTCTTCCATGTTCTCGGCGTCGAGTTGGCATTTCTTACTTTTCAGTGATGTTTTCTAAACACGATCAAAATTAGCTAGATAGAGAATAGAGTGATATCTGATATTTGGAAGAGTACCTTTTATAGATCCATGTGTATCGGAATACAATTTTCAAGGAAATATAGTTTTTAAATGGAATAAATTTTTCATTGCCTTATAATAGAATATATTTGTGTACATTTATATTATTAAAAATTTTTGGAATTTGTTTTGAACTGTAAGGAAAATATGTTTTTTTTTAAACGAGCACCAGTGTCCAATTCAAAATTATTGACACTTTCCATTACATTTTTTCATGAAACATGACCATACGATTATACCTTGAATTTCTTGATGGATTTTGGTTTCAAGCCGATCAATGGCTTAAAAATTATTAGTGAAATCAACTATATTGAAGGTACCTCCAGAAAAAAGAATAGGAGGAAAGTGAAATGTGAGAAGAAAGTGAGCATCAATTTATAGCTTTCAAAAACGACATTCAGCTGCTGTTCCTAATTCTTAGGCAATGCTTTCTTCATCAGGAGTAAGACTGACCTTGCTTGAAAGCCAAAAAAAAATATCATATACCTATAAGAACTTTTCGATCTGGACAATGGTGCTCGTCTGAAAGAAAATTGTTTTCGTTACAGTTAAAAAAAAGTTATAATATTTTAAATATAAACAAATAAATTCTATTGCAAGACACTGAAAATTGTTTTCCTCTAAAACATTTTATTTTCTTTAAGATTTTAATCTTAGACACAAGGGTCAGTAAAATGTATTCTTTAAAATATAAGATCTCATTCTATTCACAACCTAACCGTTTTTGATCATATTTAGGATAGCCCTGCACCAAGAGCACTGATTCGACGCTGTTATTCAGAAATTGGAAACAGTTCTCACGTTCGTTTTTGATGAAAAGGGCGCACATACTTTCTAGGTTTTTTTTATTGATTGATTGTGTGTTTATTAACGTTGATTTCAGAAGGAAAATATGGGCTATTGGTGATAACCCTCGAAATTTCAACTTTGGTCAAGTGATGATGATAAAGGGATCATTTGAGCTAGCAGCTTCTTTCTAAACTTCCCCACTATGCCAACGGGATTATTTGGATTCCCGACATATTTAATGTGCATCATCCCCGCTATATAGAGGGTCTTTAATGGCATCAAGGCTCGAACCCACGACTAGATGAACATACGCCAGCCACGAGTTCGTGACTTCCATTTCTAGGCTACCAAGATCACTCTCTGCGTGAGAACAAGGGACTATATTCATATAGTAACTTTTAATAATTTTCCCGCATCATTCAAAGCTGCATTTCACCATAATAAAATCCCAAGTCAAGATTTATGTACTCTATTAATAAGCTAGATAAAAGTTATTTTTACAAAAAAATATTCACATATTAAATTCTAAAGGGATTTGTGACCCACTTTGTACATGCGAAGGTGAAATAAAAGTAATAATTTAGACGGAAAGCTTCAATCAATATCTCAAATATATTAACCCTTCTCTTAAAAAGGAAGAGTTTAAAACTCTATTATTCATTTAACGAAAATATTTCTAGTTCTTTTCAATTATCTAAAATTAATCTAAAGAAGATAACAGCACAATATAAGATATGGAGAATAGTAAAAAATCGAGTGTATTAAATGTAAATATTTTTCACATCGAAACATCAAGTTAAAATAATGAAAAAAGAAACATGTAGATGCATAAAATATTAACTTAAAGTATTCCAACGTGTCATGCAACTTCACTGCTAATACCTTTTTTTTAACAGCTCGTTGAAATTTTTGATTCCCGTAAGGAATTCAGAACTGCTGAGAGCGAATTCTCAACAAGGAACCGTTTTTTTTAAAGATACCCTGGGTTTTGTTTTCGCTGTTATTCTTTAGACAGCAGCTTTCGTTTCGAAGGAAACGAAAAAGAATTCTCACTTGAAGCCAAAACCTTCTGACAACTTGAAGCTCCTCTCAGAGCCGCCATTTTAAGCATGTTTTGTTTCTTCTTTCTTTACTGTAATAGAAACGTCGTCTCGTTTTAAAATGTTGATCGGTATCTCACCTTTACAGTCAAATATTTATTCTTTTGTCAGTGAATAAAGATAAGGAAAAAATTTAAAGTCTTTTATCAGGAATGTATTACTTGAAGGGTATTTTCCTCTTATAAAGAAACGAAATTTTCATGTTTTATTAAACATATTCTTTTAATATTGCATACTTGTAGTGAGAAAGTGAAATTTAAATAATCAGCCCTTATGTCGAAAATAGCAAAAAGAGGGTATAACTCTTAATATGCGAAAATTTATTTTAGAAAAATTGGATAATTTATCGAGTACCACGTCATCAGAGTTTATACGAAGGATTTTTGTATCGATATAGTTATTTATTTATTTCTAAATTATATCTTACAAATTGGTTGGAGTAGAATTAGTTATTGCATATATATATATATTGATGAAAAAAGGAGGTTTGATTCAGTTGCATTACGAGCAAATTTATTCCAATTAATTGTCAATGTATAATTATTCTAATTAATTATTTTTTTAAATATTTCTGAGTGATTTCGTATTTTCTTTGATATTCTCATTTAATATTTCCCTTAAATAGTTTTATGAATTTTCTTCACATCTGATGAATATAAATGAGTCTAGTGGGTGTTTATGGTATGTGAATAATTAATACAAATGTAAGGGTAACGCATATCTTCTTTCTTGATACAACTTATTCTAGGAGATGTGTAGCGTTTCATTGAATCCACTTTTCTTACATTAGTATGCTATTACGAGTAAATTTCTAATAATATAGTAACTTTTAATAATAAGTGTGTTATATACTAAATGACACATTTGGAAAATATTTGTTTCTAAGAGTCACTACTAATTTCATTTATTATTCTCAAGGAACAAGAATAAATAACATCTAATTCTGAGCTAAAATGATATATCCTTCAATCATATCTACATATAATATGAAAAGATATACATTTGAAAGTAATATTTAAAATGTATTTTATGTCATTAACAATAAAATTCGACTAATTTAAAAAATACAAAATTATATAATGTTTTCAGTTACCTTATATACGGGTAATTTTTATTCGCGCTTTTTACAAGTATTCGTATAAATTGTATAAAGTTTATTATTTTTTATGTATTTTTTTTTAATTTTAAGGAAATATAATTAGGCTCAGAATACAAATCAAATAAATACTTTTTCAATGTGTTATATACTAATAGTTGTTTCAAACATACTTTTATACACAAAGCATTTTCAATACATTTTTTCTTCAACAACAATTCTGTTTGCTTAACGTATTACGTTTAGTATCGTTTTTGAAACCAATAAATATCAAACTACAATGTTTTTCATGTCAAAGCCTTTTGAAGTAAGTTCATTATCAAATTATGATATATATAAATATGTCTGTGTTCGTTTTCCCGAATATACACACATTAAAGCAGATAGTTCCAGAATAAAAGGAAAATTACATTCGATCAAACATTTATGTTAGTTCTAAGAGGGATATTGGGTGGTCTGGACAAGAACACTTTGGGGACACAGGGAATCTAGTAAACCGTGCGTTATTTGGCAGTTTGTTTGAGAACAAGTCCAATCTCATTACTGTTGCACGCAAGAAATAAATTTACTGGTATAGAAGTTCTTACAGACATATGCATATATATTAGTGCATGATTAGGAAATTGGAAAATGTTATTTGATTCAGTTTCTTATTTTAGGCCAATTTCCTTTTGTGTCTATTATGTGATGTATTAGAAAGTTAAAGTTACATTTCTTTTTTTTTCAGTTATTTTGAATGCTTCACAGAAACTTCAATCGTGTTCTTCTACTTTGATTTGGACATATTCCAGAATTATTTTACCACTAGATATTTAAATAATTAAAGTAAATAAATTAGATACATTTGTTTGGTAAATATTCATGCGTGATTGTAGCTCAATCATGAGAAAAAGACAATTGTACTGATATATTAAAATTTATCGTAAAGATAATTAAACTTAAAACATTGTATAATACTTCTTTGTTAAGAAAATACGCATTCAACAAGGAAATAATTCATGCATAATAGCATAATATGTGTAAATGTGATATTACTATTTTCAAAACCATGTAGCTGTCTAAAAGCAAATAATATATGAAGAGAAATAATATCAAAACCTTTTAAACTAAATGAATCAATTTTTAACTTTGGGAACATAAAAGCGCTTAAAAAAATAATACAAACAATTAATACTTAGATCTATGATATTTTTTTAAAGTTTTATCTATCAGGTACAAAACGAATGGTTCAACTGATTATTTTTTATTTAATAATTTCCAGTAAATAATTTCCCTTCCTATCTAAATAATTAGTCAAGCTGTTTAAAGTAATCATTTTCACTTAGAAAATTTCCTTTCTTACTTTTATTCACTCTAAACATCCTATAAAACTTTACACTTAACTAATATAAATCTGCCATAAAATATTTTCCACTGACTATATTTATTATTTTGATAACCACACTTTTTTTTCCTTTTCGGAGCATTACCTGGGGACAAATATGGAGAAACCTGATTTAACATTATCATGTTGAAACATTGAAGCAAACTGAATTTCATAAAAAAAAAAAGTTAAAAAATTCATTTTTTTATTCGAAAATAAATGTTACACGAGAGACTCATTGAGCAGCCAAACGATTCTATAAAAAAAACCACCACCTCGTACGCAGTCCAATATCTGGTCCAATCAGCAACGAGGGATGCATAAAAGTGCATGAACCGTTGACTATGAGGAATAATTGGAGGGAATATCGTGGAAAGTGCTTGGAAGATGGTTCCTCTTGCTTTGCTTTTAATGTTCAATTGCAAGCATTAGCTTCGAAATAGGATGTGCAATTAGTTCTAGCTAGTGAAGATGCTTATAAAATAAAACTTATTTTTATGTTATGGTTCTTAATTCTCACGGGTTGTTTTTGTAAGATAAATGCATACATTCTTGCATCCCTAGAGTAATGTATATTGTCTTAAGATCGAATTTATAAGTGTGTATTAAGGATAAAGTTTCTGTATAGATTTACGAGGCATGAAGATGTTAAACAGGAAATACATTAAATGTTTACTATACAGCATATTTTAAGAGAACATGTAACATATGTTGTGTTATATAAAATAAATAGTCTACATATATACCAGAATGAATTATTCAGTGTAATACACACACACACACACACACACACACACATATATATATATATATATATATATATATATATATATATATATATATATATACATGTGTGTGTATGCAATATTAATATTTTATACGTGTAGGTATAGTAAGTAAATTTTAAATGTCAAAATGAAAGAAAATATCATTTTTTATTGGAAAATTTTAAACACAGTTTTTGGGGCGTATAATAACTTTGAGAAATATTTAAGTAATATTTTCAAATTTTCTTTGTTCAGTAAATGGGTTTTGAAAAAGATGAATATGTAAACTGAAATAACAGAAAAGGTGAATATATGGAAGCGTTTTATTCGTAAGTCTGATATATATTTATAAAAAAAGTGTTGCGTGAGTGGTGTGACTTTGCAAAGTTAAGGTATCCGCCTACCTTCGAAAAGGATTTTTTTAAATAATTGAAAAAATAACTTTTTATAAGCATTATACTATAAGATATGGCTAAAAACTTAAAATACAATGCAAAATTTCTATAAATTAATAATTGTTTTTATATTTTGGCTCAAAAAATACATAAAAATAGCAGTAAAGTGGTACTTGTGCAAAACACTAAAACTGAAATTTAAATAGAGATATTTCAATTCTGTAACTTTTAATATAATGAACTGAGTCTACTTCAGGAGATGTGTCTCTCTCACAATTATAATCCCGCTAATTGAATATTTATAGGAAGTCGTACTTTAACATACAGAAAAAATGTACAAATTTGTGATAAGTTATGACTTTTATCATCAATAAAATGCAAAATAGTTGCATTATATCAATAGGAGAAGTTCCACTCCTGAAACCACTTTCATAGAGTATTCAATGAAAGTTTCATAACATTATACATATAACGGTTTTCAATACGATGTTTTGCGCTGAAGCAAAATATGAAAATCTTGATTTTGAGAAAAAGCTGAAAATACATTTCAGCCCAGAAACTTACCCCATTAAATAAACATTTAACATTAAAAAGCCCCTGATTTCTAAAGTTCATTATCTGCATTATTTAAATAAGCTATCTTTTTCTTCCTGGTGGTCTTTAAAACTTTCCTACGCTTGCATTTAACAGGTGTTGTATAACGCTTCAATTCCCTGATTCGATTGTAAACCAACTTTTTGTATCCCTTTATAGAGAAGTAACCCGAATTTTCAATGTTCAGCTTATTTAAGACTTTTAAGCAGCCTTGATGTCTTTCGTTAAATTGTATAATTGCATCATATGCAACCGATATCACAGTTTTCAAACAAACAAAAACTTCCTTTACACCATAAAAGGAACCATAAAAATATAACTTATCACATTACACCATAAAAATATTCATTTGCATTTTGGGTCTTTGGAAAATCATCTTGCATGTTGGAAAATATTTTGATGGCGATATTACGTAAAATATCAATGAAAAACAAAGATTAAAGTTCAATTTCCGGTAGCAGAATGCTACTACCAGTTTTAAAATTTGACACAGACTATTATTAAAATGCTTATAACTCAAGTTCTATGTAAGATAGAAACAAAATTGAAACTGTTCCAGAAGGCTTAAAAACCTTGCTTTAATAATAGACCATAAATAAAAAAAAATCGACTTTTTGACTGAAGATCGCATTTTAAAGGTAGGCGGATACCTTAAATAACTATCACTAATAAAAAACGCAAGGTGTACACTAATTATATTGGATACATGCCTTTCGTAATTTTACCAAGCAATATTTTAATGAAATTAATAAATAGTACTTATTATGTAGAAGTGTGTTCGTGTTTTTTTGAAGCCTGAGTAAATGGAATGATAAAAATAATAAAAAAAGAATTATTTGTTTTATACCTTTGTTATTTAAGTATTGTCCTTAAATGTATGTTATAAATATCAAGAGAAATGCATTTAAGCTATCAGAACTGAATTAAATTTATAATTATTTTGCACATTACAGTAAAAGAACTCATTATATTTGAGCGTAAATAAATTGTTTGCCATTTCACCATAACAGTTTTCATAATTGTAAGATGAAATTCATATAAAATAGCTTTTTACAGCTTCAGATTTATCTTAGATTGCTAAGGATTATCTGCTTTTTAATGCGGTTACTTTCATTCAATACAGAATGTATGGACAAAGCTGTGTTGTGACTTTTTTACTTCCTTATTAATATTTTCATTCTTGTTAATTTCAGCGAAAAATTCTTTTTGTGCCAAAATTAATTACGAAAATTATGTATTAAATGACACTTAAAAAATCTTTTTAATAGCTTTCTTATGTGCCATTTAATACATAATTTTATCTAGATTGATCATAGTTTATTATAAAAATATATATAATTAAACAATAGAGACTTCATTCTTAAAATGACATTTCCTTTTAACTCCTTAATTGATTTGCCTCTCATAGTGTTTGACATATACAGTTCTCAATAAGGAAGTACACAACCAATGCCTTTTTTTTATGTTAAACTAACATAAGATGTGATAGATCAATTTCATTTCATTTTAATCACTAAAATCTTTTTATCCTATCAACATGAAATTAACAAAAAA
>BMAW01065127.1:123615-143077 GCA_019974015.1 Nephila pilipes | reverse complement strand
ATATATATATATATATATATATATATATATATACATGTGTGTGTATGCAATATTAATATTTTATACGTGTAGGTATAGTAAGTAAATTTTAAATGTCAAAATGAAAGAAAATATCATTTTTTTATTGGAAAATTTTAAACACAGTTTTTGGGGCGTATAATAACTTTGAGAAATATTTAAGTAATATTTTCAAATTTTCTTTGTTCAGTAAATGGGTTTTGAAAAAGATGAATATGTAAACTGAAATAACAGAAAAGGTGAATATATGGAAGCGTTTTATTCGTAAGTCTGATATATATTTATAAAAAAAAGTGTTGCGTGAGTGGTGTGACTTTGCAAAGTTAAGGTATCCGCCTACCTTCGAAAAGGATTTTTTTAAGTAATTGAAAAAATAACTTTTTATAAGCATTATACTATAAGATATGGCTAAAAACTTAAAATACAATGCAAAATTTCTATAAATTAATAATTGTTTTTATATTTTGGCTCAAAAAATACATAAAAATAGCAGTAAAGTGGTACTTGTGCAAAACACTAAAACTGAAATTTAAATAGAGATATTTCAATTCTGTAACTTTTAATATAATGAACTGAGTCTACTTCAGGAGATGTGCCTCTCTCACAATTATTATCCCGCTAATTGAATATTTATAGGAAGTCGTACTTTAACATACAGAAAAAATGTACAAATTTGTGATAAGTTATGACTTTTATCATCAATAAAATGCAAAATAATTGCATTATATCAATAGGAGAAGTTCCACTCCTGAAACCACTTTCATAGAGTATTCAATGAAAGTTTCATAACATTATACATATAACGTTTTTCAATACGATGTTTTGCGCTGAAGCAAAATATGAAAATCTTGATTTTGAGAAAAAGCTGAAAATACATTTCAGCCCAGAAACTTACCCCATTAAATAAACATTTAACATTAAAAGGCCCCTGATTTCTAAAGTTCATTATCTGCATTATTTAAATAAGCTATCTTTTTCTTCCTGGTGGTCTTTAAAACTTTCCTACGCTTGCATTTAACAGGTGTTGTATAACGCTTCAATTCCCTGATCCGATTGTAAACCAACTTTTTGTATCCCTTTATAGAGAAGTAACCCGAATTTTCAATGTTCAGCTTATTTAAGACTTTTAAGCAGCCTTGATGTCTTTCGTTAAATTGTATAATTGCATCATATGCAACCGATATCACAGTTTTCAAACAAACAAAAACTTCCTTTACACCATAAAAGGAACCATAAAAATATAACTTATCACATTACACCATAAAAATATTCATTTGCATTTTGGGTCTTTGGAAAATCATCTTGCATGTTGGAAGATATTTTGATGGCGATATTACGTAAAATATCAATGAAAAACAAAAATTAAAGTTCAATTTCCGGTAGCAGAATGCTACTACCAGTTTTAAAATTTGACACAGACTATTATTAAAATGCTTATAACTCAAGTTCTATGTAAGATAGAAACAAAATTGAAACTGTTCCAGAAGGCTTAAAAGCCTTGCTTTAATAATAGACCATAAATAAAAAAAATCGACTTTTTGACTGAAGATCGCATTTTAAAGGTAGGCGGATACCTTAAATAACTATCACTAATAAAATACGCAAGGTTTACACTAATTATATTGGATACATGCCTTTCGTAATTTTACCAAGCAATATTTTAATGAAATTAATAAATAGTACTTATTTTGTAGAAGTGTGTTCGTGTTTTTTTGAAGCCTGAGTAATTGGAATGATAAAAATAATAAAAAAAGAATTATTTGTTTTATACCTTTGTTATTTAAGTATTGTCCTTAAATGTATGTTATAAATATCAAGAGAAATGCATTTAAGCTATCAGAACTGAATTAAATTTATAATTATTTTGCACATTACAGTAAAAGAACTCATTATATTTGAGCGTAAATAAATTGTTTGCCATTTCACCATAACAGTTTTCATAATTGTAAGATGGAATTCATATAAAATAGCTTTTTACAGCTTCAGATTTATCTTAGATTGCTAAGGATTATCTGCTTTTTAATGCGGTTACTTTCATTCAATACAGAATGTATGGACAAAGCTGTGTTGTGACTTTTTTACTTCCTTATTAATATTTTCATTCTTGTTAATTTCAGCGAAAAATTCTTTTTGTGCCAAAATTAATTACGAAAATTATGTATTAAATGACACTTAAAAAATCTTTTTAATAGCTTTCTTATGTGCCATTTAATACATAATTTTATCTAGATTGATCATAGTTTATTATAAAAATATATATAATTAAACAATAGAGACTTCATTCTTAAAATGACCTTTTCTTTTAACTTCTTAATTGATTTGCCTCTCATAGTGTTTGACATATACAGTTCTCAATAAGGAAGTACACAACCAATGCCTTTTTTTATGTTAAACTAACATAAGATGTGATAGATCAATTTCATTTCATTTTAATCACTAAAATCTTTTTATCCTATCAACATGAAATTAACAAAAAAGAAAAAAAAAAAAAAAAAAAAATTAACTTAAAGATCCGCAAAACACATTAGAAAATATAATTCAGGTTGCTTACCAATACGTGAAGAACATTCATATCCAAATTCAATTCTACTTACCTACAAAGAAAAAGAAGTATAATTAGTAAAAATATTTCTCCACTTTCTTCATAACTTTGTAAAAGCAATTTACGTTATCAATGAAATGTAATTTTTATGTAACGTACATATGAAAGGGCTACATCTGCATTAAATTGGAGTATAGGTATTTATTAAAAGTTAAATGTAGATGAATGTTTATTTTACTGAATTATTTTATAGTTTGCTTGTAAGGACTTTGAATTTCAGATTTTTAACTCGTAAAGTTTTTCTTGTTTCAGTGAGCTTTTACACATATGTGATTTGAACATTTCACTAAGCAAAACGCTTAAGGAAAAGCATAAAAATTTCTAAGCAAGATAGTTAAAAAATTAATGTTCAACATGTATAACTAAACTGCATAGCTTATCTAACTGTCAATGTGTCTTCATTTTAGAATTTTTTTCTCTTATTTCAATTTTTTTTAATAATGAATTGAAATTGTATTAAATTCTAATGAAAATATACTTAAATTGACTAAGAAATTTATTGAATCACCAATATCCGGAGTACTCTTTTTCAAGGTCGATTACCTAAGAAAATTTCTATTTGTCTAAGAACAATTCTGCAATTAGCAATTTCAATGGAATGTGTAATGAAGTAAATATATCTGATGCTTTTAAGCATCTAATTTGACAAATAAATACACTGTAATTTATTTGTGAAATATCTAACTTTGAGTGAATATATGTATCTTCCTTTATATTCCGTTCTATCTAACTTACTTTTGTGTACTATCTATGAATATTGTAAATGGAAATAACGGACAAATTTATTGTAAATGTGTCCCCCTTCTTTAATAAATAAGCTGCATTACTTTTATAATTATAATTCCAATCGTCATAATGACTGAACTTCTAAAATTGTTTAATTTTGTCTCGAAACACTGAGGATTATTGATATTCTTTTTCATACTTTAAGTATTTTACTCACAGAAATTTTATTTGTGAATAACATTTGATAATTACAAATGAAACCTATACAAAAATATACCAAAACATTTTTTTTTTTCTGTTTTCGATTTATTTTTAAATGTATATATTTTTATTTATGACATATCTAAATTCTTCGGGTACTTTCCACACAGCTAATGATACCACACATTAGAACTATCAGCAAAAAAAAAAAAAAAAAAAAAAAAAAAAAAAATCCTGCAAACACTTCTTCTACATCTACCACACAAAACTCATCCAGGTTTGGTATCTTGAACTATCACATGAAATCGCCCAAAGAAACCAGAGAAAGGCACATATTCTGATTGCCTGCACACTCCATTTATTCCGACAAATGACCCTGGAACTCCAATCGGAAGAGGAATCCTATGAATTCTTTCCCTCTATTGCTTCCAAGTTTATGTTTCGGAAAAGGGAAAAGGCATCTATGCAAATTAAGCTAGGAACGTGCCATTAATGGCGTGCGAGCCAGCATCCGGTACCTCTTTAAGTGCGCCAGACGGATTTCGGTCGACGAAGAAAGTTCTGGAAAGATGACAAATATCCAACGCATTGATTCCAAGGAAATATGTGGTGTTTTCTCTCTCTTTATAATTCCTGAGTTCAAAAACATCCATTTTCAGTTTGAGTTTCAGCAAATAGAAGAGGATTTCTAGAATATATAAAGTACTAGCTGGTATATCCTTTCTTTGCATGGATAAATTCAGAAAATAATAATAAATTGGAACGATATTTTTTTAAGGAAGATAAATTTTTAAATAATAATTTGAGTATCTTTAAATTAACTGCAAATTAGATTCCAAGGGAAGAATAATTTATTAATTAAAGTGGCAAAAATATAAAAACTTAAAAAATGAGGGTTTGAAGCTTGTGGTTAATTAATTAGAGAAATTTTTTGAAATATTGATGTCTAAAACATAAATTAAAATTATCAAAAACAATTTGTAATTTACAAAATTACAATCAATGATATTTTAATGATGCTGTATGTAACTGTAAAATGTAACAATGAACTTTATTTAAATTACATAATTCCACTATATTGCTTGATTAGATTCATACTAGTATAAACAAATTTTTACATAATTGTCTATATACCTGGATTGTTACATTTTTAATTCATTTGTGTAAGAAATGGATGGGAAGTCTATTCAGATTTATGTGGATCCACGATACCTCAGATTCTACTGTTGATAATATTTAAAGCTAAAACACGGAAAATATTAAAAATTAAAAATAAAAGGAAAGGGGGTTCTAAAAAATTCACCCGAAATAAAAAAAAATTGGTTTATTTTCGCAGGAATACGCTAAAAGCTCCTTTCCCACATCAGCAAATTTCTCTAAAAATTTGGAGCGATATGATAAATAATGCGGATTTATATAACGGGTAAACAAACAAAAAATATATGTATGATTGCTAGTATCACGTTGTTACTTCCTTCACTATAGTCCAGTTGTTATTCTCTTCACTTCCATTTACCAATTATTTAAATAGTCATTAATCGATAGTCTAATGAATAGAAAGCCCTATTGTGATGATAACAAATAACAAAGCTATTTTATGTAGAACTATGAATAATCAATAGTCAATAATTACACTTTTCTATTTGTGGAAAGGGTCTTGATATACCTCTGATATAATATTTATTACAACAACTTAGCATTTATCTTATCCAATGAATCGGGTTCGAGTCCTTAAAAATTATAGATAAGGGTTCGAATCCTTGCCTTTTAATACATCATATAGCTCATGACTAAATCCATGTCTCATACCGATAGTTCATTTATTCTCTCTACGACCAATGAATTTCAATATTAAATTTCTTGCTGCTTAAATAAATGCAATTATTTAAAACCAATTCATTACATTTCTGTAACACTAATCCAATTAATATAAGTCCTGCATCATTTATTAAGAAAATATGACGCTTCAAACAATGTCACATAAAAGACCCCAAAGTGTTATTCGAAGGGTGAAATGCTAGAGTCCACGTTATATAAAAATAAGAATATCCTAATAAAATAAGAATGAATAAAGTTCATTTACAGGAATAAACGAGTTTAAAATAAACGAGTTTCTAATCGATTATTATAACGGGGTTTTTTAATTAAAGAAAATTATTGAATTTCCTTTTAGTGCTGTAATTAATTGCAACATGGAGATCTATTTCAGGAACTACGATGAAACTTCCGAGAATTATAAAAATAAATTTCAAGATCTTCAGTGAAACAACATAGCTATTAATTATTTAAATATATTCAATGTAATGTTTTAAAATGAAAAAAAAAAATGAATTAAAAATGTTTTATACTAAATAGTTCTGTTGTTAATGTTTATATAAGCATTTGTAAACAACGCGGGTGTTTCAAAGATACCTGTTTTTGAAGACAAACGACATTGCTAAAGTAATTTTGTGTTGCTATTGTACGCTACACTAACCCTTTTTTTTTATCTTTATTTAGTAGCTGTTTGTGTTGCAATCTACTAAACGAAGGTAAGAAATATATATACGTCATTGATTTTTAAGTTAGCTTTGGTCCAATCAAAATTTCCTTTCTGTCGCTTCAAGATGCTCACAACTATGACACCTGGATTAATTATTACACTTCATAATCCAAGCAACAATCAATACAATGGGTTACTTGAGACAAATCTCCGTAGATGAAGAAAATAGAATAGCAATGAACAAGGAAATCAACGACTGTATCGAAAACAGTTCCACAAAAATATGTACCGTGACAACGTTTGTTTTCCCATAAACAAATCAAGTTTGTCAATTTTGTAAACAAATCAAGTTGTACAAATCAAGTCCCATAAAAAAATCAAGAGATTGGTTCTTTAAAATATATTTGACATTGTGAAAGCAAACCACGGTGACTCGTACGCACACCATGGAAATGTGTCGTTTAGTACACAATGTATTAAGCATGGTAGACCGATTACCTGGTCTCCACATTCTCCTGATTTAAGCTGCCTAGATTGTTTTCTTTGGAATCGCTCAAAGCTATTGTGTCTGGAGCTCCTGTCGAATAAGAAATGGATTTGGTGACAAGAATCATCCGGCGCTGCAGCGAATATCCAAACAAAAAAAGGTGATTTTGATCCTGTCCACCAATTCATGGTTCGTCGGTGTCATGCATCGCTTGTAGGGGTGGAAACTTAGAATTCTCTTATAACATTTAGAAATGTAATAATTTACTTTAACTTGTGTAATGCTTATGTATACAGAATATTTCTGGTACTGTTTGTTTTGAAACGTCTGCTACTGTTTTCTTGAGACTTTTTCAGTTCTTATATACATTTTTGAGAAATTTCAGTACATGTTAATGCTTAATATTTTTTTCAGAGTATTAATTACACCTGAGTAAAACAAGAAAAATGAAATAAAATACTAAAAAAGAATAATGATGACGGAAACTATTTAATTTGTTTTTCTTTTTATAATACCAAAATGTAGTTTTAGTATTAAAATATATCATGAATAAAAATACAAATTATTAATTTAATTATATTAGCAATCAGTTTAAATTGTATATACACACACGATATAAAGCTGGTAATGACAGTTATAATCACTAAAAAGAGCTTTAAAACTCCACAGTTTTGATTCAAATAAGTAAAATTAGTTTCGAAAATGATTACTGATATTTCTTAGAAGAGTCGTGATCTTGTTCCAAGATTTCATTATATATATTTTTTAATTTCATTTTTTCCAACTTATAGTTCTCGAACGTACAAATATAAGATAACATTTTGAAGAATACTACTAAAATTTAATTTTAAGATTTGATTTTAAGGTTATTTTTTGGATGAGCAGTAACCTTAAACTGTCCTGTCGAACAATCGTATTGAGAAAGTTAAAACTCGGAATTTCTGATTAGTTATCGAAGATCCCGCATGATTTGGTAATTTCTCACTAAACATCCACCCGTATTAATCTCATGCCCAAATAAAGACAAATTCTCCAACCAAGAAACTTGACTCCCCAGAATTCTCAATTATTTAAAACTTAGCAAGTATTTTATAAGTTAAAAATACTTGTATTGATTATCGTCTTTATTACTAAATTAATATTAAAATGAATGCATTTATTTCACTAAGAAGAGTTATATTAATTATTGCTATAAAATAGAGTGCATATTAAATAGAAAGATAAAATCTAATGATATTATTTTGAAATTTTTAGGATTTATTTTTCTCTTCTTTTAAGACTAATTTTAAGTAGCTGAGATAAATAGTTTATAAAATATTTATTTTGGCAAGAGTAGCACCACACTTTTTTTCATGAAAATGCAAAAATAATTTTATTCAAAATTATTTAGTTCAATAATTACTTATTAATGAATTAGTATTTATTTTTTTGAAGAAGGATTAAAACTTTAAACATGAGATGAATCTGCAATCAAATACATTTTAGTCTGTCACGTTTTTAATTTGTATAGGCTAATTCAAAATCTATCTAATTCACATCAATCGTTCTTTTATCTTCCAAGGATATAAATTCAGTATTAAAAAAAGTTTCAAAAATGTATAACACCTTATCAGTGAAAATTTTAAGAACTTACATCCTATCATTTCTGTTACAAACTTTTAATTAATTACATACTGTGGACTTTATCTTAAAAATATATGGATTTTCAAGCTATCTATGTGTCATATTTCAAGTAAGTAGAATTAAATTGTATCTACTTTCCCTTTGAAAAAAAAAAAGAACGTGATATATGAATTCCCTTTTTGGTTATTAAGCATTATGAAAGCGGAATATAATATCCTTCAACTCTGCGTGCACTTCAATCTCAAATAAAGGGATAAAACATATACGTGCTCATAATTAAAGATTTATTTTAAGAGGACGTATCAAAAACAGATTAATTTTGCTTTGAATTTTAGGAAGCGGTTTAATTTTTTTTCCTCTATTCGCATATCTACTCTCATCTTTAGAAAAGAGAAAAAGTAATTTCATAAAGAAAAGTTTTTTTTAAACTAAGGGCGAGGCAAAGGGGGATGGATGCATAAAGTGATTTTTTTTTAATGAATAGCAACAGCTCATGAGAAATTAATGGAGTGTTACGAGATAAAAACCAACCAAAACTGTTTTCTCCACCACCTAAGTATTTAAAAGTGGGTTGAGATAAAATGCAAATTTTGTAAAAAACACTTTACATGTCCTTTGATATGAAGCTTAAAAAATATTTCTGAAGGAGTTAGAATCTATTAGCATTTCAGATTCATTTTTTCCCAACAAAATGAATAGAATAATGAAGAATTATAGACGCTTATTAAATTCAGAACATTTGAGCATTTGAAGGAATACTCTAGTTTTAAGAGTTCCGAAAATTTTTCGGAATAAATTTCAATTTTGCACATGTGTGAAATGTTGTCTGTTAGTTGTTCTTCCCTGTTATATTATTTTGAAGAAATGTAATAGTTTGAAATCAAAAATGAAAACATACAGATTAAATTGATTTTATAAATTTCACATAATATTTAATAATTAAGTTAAAATACAGAAAAATGTATTTATATACGTTATCCATTGGTAGATTTCAATCAACGATAATTACTCATATATAATAAATTTTTGAAAAAATCTGTTATGAATAATTATTTTCAATGAGTCATTTGAATTTAATGGACAGTGATTCAGTGTTTTGAAGATTAATTGTTGATTCAGACTCCCTTTTACCGGCCACTTTGATTTCGTGAATGTAGCGTTAATCCTATAGAATTTTGACTACCGGATATTTACTATTTGAATGCAAGAAAGTGCATCTGAAAGAGCAAAAAATAATAAAGGCTCCTGTGGAATTACTTTTTTCTCTCCGTTTCTTAAAAATACTTTAAATTATTTCTTAAAGACCAGAAAACTCACAAACGAACGTACAAATATTTTTTTTCAAAATTCAGAGAAAAAAATTAATTCCGCAGAAGTCTTCATTATTTTTTGCTCTTTCAGATGCAGTTTATTACATTTAAAGAGATAAAATAGTAAAGATATGAGAATGGTAGTCGAAATTCCATAGAATTAACATTACATCCAGGAAATCAAAATTGCTGGTAGACGGGAGCCTTAAGGGTTTCATGTAGTTAGAATGGAGTTTGGTATCTAAAAAAAGTTGCGTGCATAATCATATATGTATCGATATTCAGATATTCAGAGAATATGAGTTTATATATACTAATTTATTAATTAATAATATAGGAATAATATGTGTATGATCTTAATTCCTTATACGATTGGAATGACATTGTCACTGAGACACAAAGAAAAATATTTAATGATAAAGATTCTTTCATTAGTTAATCTTGAAATGTTTAGTATGATTTAAAATTATTGTATCATTATAATCTGTAATATATTAGAGTTGAATGTAATATATATTCATCAAAATAAATTAAATAATATCTTAACTACAGTGGACTGGTATTGTTCTTTTGGTATGTTACCACTTTGTTAAATACAAATTAATGAATATCACACAAAATATGATAACAAGATGTCTTAATCATAATGAAATTCATGGAACTCAGGAAATGATTAAACTCTTAGATAAAAGACAGTTAATTAAGAAATTAAGTGAGTATCTCCTTATAGAATTAATAGAACACCCTGTTATCTTAGAAGAGAGCGATGAAGCCTAACACTACGAGTGTTTGTATACCAAGTTACTAATATCATTACACCCTTCCTGCAGATATGAGTTTTGACTCATCCCTGTACCCTTTAGACAAACGACTTATTAACCAAACCTACACCCAATCGATTAAATGTCAATTAAAGTAACCACACAGACTCCTCCTCCCCACAACTCGTACCTTGTTAACAAACTACAGCTCCAAAACAAACTCTGACAACTTAATCACACACCTGTGCCTGGCATTATCGATTCCTTACTGAATCGGTTTATCGATTGCACGCTAATAACATCGATGCGTCTCGTCAACGATACGCTGCGTCATTAGGGGGTCCAGCCCCCAACGTTATGGGATTATAGCCCAGGAGGCTCAACAAGACATTCCGGAATGGAATTTACGGTCCGAGAGTTTCTTCCTAACCGGATTACACCGGTTGGGCAAGCCATCGGAAAGGGTGTTCGCTGAAATTAGTGTCCGGGCCACTACTTGCGAACGGTGCCACTTGGCACTGGACCCCCTCTTTAATTGCGCAGGCGATTTCGAATTTGGGTAGATACATAGAGGAGAGGTCAAATTGTCTGTGTTAATGATTACTTTGCATGAATTGATGTGAATTGGAGATAGTGACGCACGTTTCAGGTGTTGCTTCATAGATTCGCTGCTCGGTGAGGATTTCGTTTCGTGCCTTCGTGAAGATATTTAGTGTATCCTAATTTTCAATGCTTATTTCTGGGGATTTCGTTATTTATTTATGTATGTAAAGCTATGTATCTAAATATTATATTTAAGATAGCTTAGCAGCATATAAAGTTACATTAAAAATGACATTGCTTTTAACCAGTAGACATTAAATATTAGAAAGAAATATAATAGTTCATTTATGAATCATTTATCATCAAATCATTTATGAAGTATGATAAACTGAATTCTCTAACGAAATTAACCCACATATGAATGGCAAATTTTACATGTATTCCATTCCGGTCCTTTCTAGTGACAGATACTCCTTATACGATTTGAATAACATTGTGACTCAGATACAAAGACAAAGAGTTTAGTGGTAAAGATTATTTCATCAATTCATTATTTTATTAACTTGGAGTCACTAATACTCCATTAAAACCCTTATGCTGATAAAAATAATCATTTGCAATACTAAAATATATTTTTTCATATGATGAGTTCAAACTGTATTTAATAATGATGATTAGTAACTTCAGATAAATTAGTTTATTTAAGATAATTTATGTTATTTTTTTTAAAAAAAATTATATTGTCAAGTGCCGAAACCAATAGTACTATGAAGAAATTATTTTAATAATAAATAAAAAAAAAATACCATTTAATTTCATTGCGTAGTACGCAGTTTCTTAAAATATTTAAATTCAAAGATTTATATGATCTTATTTTCTTACTGAAATAATTACTAAGTCTATTATTCACGAAATATACAACTTCAAACAACCTCGAATGAAGAAATTTACACACTTGAAGTTCGATGTTTGCTTAATTTTGTCTAATAAAGATTTAAAGACCTAGGTTAATATATTTTTCAGTTCTCACTGCACTTCAAAATGGAATCTTTGGAAATGGCATTGCTTAAGATTGCTCTTCTGCTTATGAAATATGTGAGAAAATTATATTAAATTTTCAGATAGCTTCTTTCAAGATGTATTATCCTGTGTATGCGACATTCGTTACCAGCACTAGTAAATCTATAGTAATATTATATAAAGAAAGACAATAAACTATATATTTTCAACTAATCTTCAAATGTTACTTAAAGCAACCTGAGAGATTTAAATGCTTATTATCATCGCTTGACGATAATAAACAATCACTTGAAGCTCTTGAAGGAACACGAGTAAAACTTTGCTAATTTGGAAGATCTTTAGTGGCTTCAGGGCAGGATTCCACGACCCGCACGGAAATAACACCGGAAGCGAATTCTAAAACACGAATATTGGGTAATTGTGGCCTACATGTCATGTTTAAATAAAGATTGACAAAGTTTTTCGAGCCTTCTTATATAGAAATAAATTTCTTTTGACATTTCTTTCTTTTATTATTTTTACATAGAATGGACGGAAGGAGATTACAATAAATAAGATTTTGTCTCAAACGCTGGGAAGGAAAAATCATTAATCGAATTTCTGTTAGATTGAGTTTGAGTAAATGTAAGACGAAATACTCTCTCGGGATTTTGAATACTTACTTCCAAAATGATAAGCAGTCTCGGTAGCCTAATGGCCCTGGTCACAATCTCAAGTGTGCCGTTGTTTTCATTCAATTCGTTAGGTCGGATTCTGATACAACTTAAGACCAGCCATCTAGTGAAGTTGATCGTTACAAATCTGCAGAGGCTTCAAGTATTCCCGTGTTTTGAAGTTTTGAGAGAGAGATGCTAACCCAGGAGTCGCCCTCATCACTTGACGCATGTTCAAAATAACGAAGTCTATCGATAATATTCCTCGTGTTGCTTCTAAAGGTGACGTTAATCAACAATCATTCAATAAATCCATGACGGAACTGAGTACGTTTGCTAATATTCTGTTTTTCTGAACTGTTATTTTTCATTATTGTTTTAATTTTTGGAACAGTTGAACTAGTTTTTCAATTGATATCCCATTTTAAGAATAGTTAAATTAGTTTATTATGAATATCTCTTTAAAACTTAAATAGAGTGTCTTTACGGTCCCAATAAAGGAAAATAATTGGATATAATAATGCAATTAAAATATTTGTGATAAGTTGTTGGCAAAAATTATAATATTTTATAGGTGAATCTCGGCTTCTCTTTAATAATATGTTCTTTAAATAATTAAAGTTGACTCTATAAGTAAAGATCTGAACGTAAAAATGATTATTTAAGTGCTATTGTTCCATATCTGTTTTGCATAAACGAATTAAATTTGATTGAACTATACATATAACGTTGAAAATACAAAAAAAAAAAAAAAAAAATCACCATTAGCAATATTTTGAACATCTAAAACAGAAGTTGAAAATAATCTAAAAATTTCAAAGTTTATCAAAATATTATTATTTGGAGAATGATTTCAAATACTTTTCAAATCCTTCTATCCATTCCTTATGGATGTTTATAAAGTTTGACTATGCTTGCTTCGAAAAATATGGAGTACTAATCATTGCTTTACTTTACATCCTAAATGAAATGTAACAGCCCCCTACAAATATAGGATTCATAAGACTTTTAATAATATTTTATTCAAAAGTCTTACGAATTAAACGAATTTAAGAGATGAAAATAAATTCATTGATTTCAAAAGTATTTTATAAAAAAATCTAAGAGCACTTAATATACCGATTCATTGGAGCCTAAAATACAATATATGAATTCATGCGTGTTATATTGATGTGGCAGGCAGTATTATAAGTAACTTTGAAGGAATAAAACAATATAACATCCATTTCAAAGAATCTTTTATTTAGTTTTAAAGTTTATTTTTATTCAAAAGACGAGAAAGCTCTTTTCTTAACTGTAACTAAAAGTGAAAGTTTGATGGAAATGTCTTCCTCAAGAAAGAGTATCTTTGGAGGATATGAAAACTTTGATGCAGAGTAATTTCGGCTAAAAATGTAAAGGGTCTTTTACATTTTTAAAGTATTTTTCTTCTTCATATGTCATATATAAAAGATTGCGAAAGTTAAGGATTTTGAGATAAGAATACTTAAAAAGCATGAAACTTTATTTGGTATATTTACACTTTTTGAAAAGAGGTGGATTAAATGCATATAAACGAAATTAATCACACCGTTCTATTTATACTGTTAAAAATAAATATATAAATAAGATTGTCTTCCAATTCTTTATTAAAATCTTATTATTTCTTTCACAAATAATATAAGAATAAAAAGGGATGGAAATATTTTTTTCAGAGAACGTAAAAAGTTTGATATAACTTAGAGTAATTCTCTAATAAAACTGTAAAGGATTTTCAGCATTTCCAAATTAATTTACTTTTTCATATTGTATTATATAAATTATTGCAAAAGTTAGGATTTTGCGATTGATTGATTTTAATATCTTACGTATTAGTAATTAAAATGAGATTTATTGGAGAAGGATGGTATAATTTTGAATAACAGGCAATTTACGAGGATATCATCTGCGCTGATAAGCCACTCTCCTGACACCCACACAGTTTTCAACACTCAAAATACCAGCCCTAACCTATTAGGATTTTAAGATCAGAATTCTTAGAAGGCACGTTGCATCTTTTGGTATGTATTATCACTTTAAAATAAGTTAAGTTGTATGCATGTATACTATGTTAATCAAGCTATTTTTTGGTATCATTAGATATAATTACATCAAAATATTTTTTCCGATTCTTGAAATAAATATATTTTACATAAACTTAAGAATTTTAATAATTTGAAAATTTAAAAATATATTTCTTTCTTTTTAATAATACGATGAAATGTTTGAAAGCAATTAAGAGCTTATTGGATCTTATGCACAAACAAGCACACACACAGCACACACACACACCGCAGCACGCACGCTGCACACACACACACACACACACACACACACACACACACACACACACACACACACCACACACACACACACACACACAACACATATATATATGATATGTATATTATATATACCATTATATATATACCATATATATGTGTATATAATACACACACACACACACATATATATATATACAGAGAGAGATTGGAATATTTTTATATATTTTCAGTGAGAGATATTAATTTAAGAATTGAGAATAATATAATTATCAGTAATATTTATGACACGAGAGATAATTATTGAGTCCTTATTAATAAAGTTCCTTTCTAAAATTGCATTTTAAGTTTAAACATATTTAGAATCATTTTATGTAATTTTTTACTGTGAAAATAGTGAATTAAATTAATAAGCCTTGAAATATTCAAAATGATTTAAATGTTTCCTTTTTTACACGTGCTAAAGTTGATAAGACACTTAATTTCTTAAAGATCATCTTAAAATATTAAAACTATAAAACTGAATCATTACAACTTTTATCGGTTTTAATTTTTTGTTGATAATTTTTAACAAAGATGATATTTGGTTTTGAAAAACATTTCCTACTATTTTTTTTATATTTTGTTACATTTTATATTTCTGAGTTAATTAATTAATTATTTTAATTGCACTAATTTTTAAATTTCTCAAAAATTTTGTTTATTTATTACATTTTCTTAGTTTTTTTTTAAATTTTTATTCATTCATTTTTAATTTTTTTTAAAAAAAATTACTATACAAATGCTGTTCCTAAGAAAATTTTATATTTAGATTCAGTTAAGAAATAGTCTGATAGATGTTGTTATACTATATTATTTTTTTTTGTTTAATTTTTAAACATTGCCATAATTTTTTTACATTTTTCAGGATTTCTGTTTAGAAATTTTTGATGTTATAAGTTTTTAATCTAGTTTGTTTTTTCCAATTTTCTGTGGGAATTCTGCTGTCTTATGAGTTTAGATTTTTTATTTCGGGAATTTAGAGCACGCTTTCTGACAACATTCAAAAATCTTTTCTTAGAGTTTAGTGTTGCATTTTGGTAAAATTTAAAAATAATTTTTTCACATGCGAAGATGGCATGAAGTTCGGCTATGTAACCGATTTGCGAATAATATTTTAAGCTTTTTCAAACATTTTTATATAATGAAATGAAGAATAAATGGGTATTTTTTGGGAAAGTAAATATTTTTATTTAAATTTGATTAATTTATGCTATACGAATTCATAAATTTATTTGAATTTTATATGTAATGTTAATACGCGTAGAATTTTATACCTGGAATATCTTGAATCTTAGTTTTTCGTTTTCTTAGTTTTGGTTTTTAAACTAATGCTTAATGTTATTGTTATAAAATTACAAGTACTATTGAATAAAATTTGAAAATAAATCTCTTTGATAATTTTTGGAGGAATGTACAAAAAAAATCTTTCCGATCCAAAGCTCAATCGAATCTAAAGGTAGACGTTATTTGTAAATAAAGGGGGATGAAACTTCCAAACACCATGAGTAAGAGGTGTTAGAACTGAACACTGTTTACCTAGAACAAGTAACACTCTATATCCAGGAATAAATATCAATATTTCAAAGAACACTACAAATATTTTTTTGATATTTTATGGTTATTTTCATAAAATTACTACTACTATTGAATTTAATCGGAAACAAATCTCCTTATTAATTCTTTCTAGAATATACAAAAAAAAAAAAATCTTACCAATCCAAAGCTCAAACGAATTTCAAGATAGTCGGGATGTGTAAAAACTTGAGGATGAAATCCCCAAGCGCCTTCAATAAGAGTTTTGAAGTGAGCACTGTTTATCCAGAACAAGTAAGGAAAGGAACTGCAAATCTTTTCATCCAAACCAATTTGTTTCCACAGAAGTGAAAGGCGATGTACAATGGAGAGACGGAAAAAAAAGTACCTTAGAAGAATCCCGTGATTTTACAAGAAATTTGATGGGACACATAGAATCTGTTCTACAAATCCTACAGGATATCGAAGTTGAGATGTGACTGCTGTTGCGATTTGGGGATTTGGGCTCGCATGTTTGTTGCTCTTTTCACACGATTCTTAGGAAAGAATTGCCAATAAATAGGAATTTTTCTTCCAAAAATATTCGTTTTCTATAGTATAGTTTTATAACGCAAATGTAGGAAGTCCGTTTCTTTTTTTCGTTTTTTTCCCTTACAATTTATTCTCTATATATAATCGACAGATACTTAAAATATATAAACACATATCTAATATCTTAAATACTGAGTTTCAGTAAATTTAATTAGTCATCTATTCTGTTTACATTTTTTAACATGACAACATATGTCTTCAATTTTATATTTTAGCGAGTATTTGAAAATTTGTGCAAGGATAATGTTTTACAGTTACTTTGGACTATAAATAAAGAAAACTTAAGATAAAATAATTCTAACAATATCTTTTGTCTAATTCCTCTTCTATAATAATATATTCTGTACCAAAAGTATATATTTAAGTTTAATATAAAAGTATATATTTAAGTTTAATATAAATGTATATATTTAAGTTCAATATAAAAGTATATATTTAGTTTAATATAAAAGTATATTTAAGTTCAATATAAAAGTATATATTAAGTTTAAATATTTCTTTTGCAAATTTAATTTTTTTGACAGTGCTAATTAGTCAATTCAGAAATTCGAATATGTTTACAATTGCTTCAGTATAAAATATACTTCCAGATTCAAATCAAACCATATATTTTCCTGATTTTAATTTAAATTAAATACAGGGCAGAAGATAAGAGATTGGTGAAGTATTAATTTAAATTAAATACAGAGCAGAAGATATGAGATTGATGAAGTATTAATTATTTCTATATCTGAGCAATATCTATTTTTAATTTATTCAGCTGATTTTTTTAAAAGTTCATCATTACATAGTTGCAAATTTCATCATTGTTGTAAAAAAATGGATATTTAATGATATGTATTGTAGATAAATTCAGAGTCAATGTAGCAATTAATTATTTCGTAATTTATATAATTCATACAGTACAGTAACATTATTTTCTTCTATAATCAATTATAAGATTTAAGGGGATATAGTATCCATGAAATGACCAAAAAGTGCATTTTTTTTTTTATTTTTTTTAGTTTTATTGTATGCCTAATCTAAATATTTGTTCGAAATCTCATAGCTGTTACTGTATTATTTAGCGCGTTTTTAAAATTTCCTTTATAAGTATTAAAAAAAATGATTTACCTTTAAAAGTATAAATTACTTTTGATAGCTTTTTATTTCCCACCAAGACTCCGATATTTAAGAAATTAAAGGTATTTCTATATCATTTGAGTTTTTCTTCTGTTTATTTTGTATAATTTGTTTGATAATTCTATGAATGGAATAAAAATTTAGATAAATAAATATATTTAAAAAAATTCACAAAATTATATAAAACTATTTTTAAAATTTTTTTGGTAGTATACAGCAGAAAAAAAATTGTTAAATTGTAAATAACCAGCAAAAACTGTAAATTAAAGAGAACCCTTGAATTTAAAACAATCGAACTTAAGCAAATAATTGTGAGAATTTACTTAAGAAATAAAGAAAAAATATTTTGAAATGATAAAATTTGAAAAAGTAGTAGTATTTGTAGCATACTGAAAGATTATAAAAATATAAATTTTAAATATTTGTTTGCAAAAGAAAAAAAAAATTAAAATGTTTTTTTTCTGAATTGTATATTTTATGTGTACTGAAAAGTAGTTAATGTTGATTTGCTTTTATAAATGTCTAACAATAAAAAATTGCTCACTGCGTAGTGTGCCAATTAACAGTTACTTCAAAGATTATTGTGATAAAAAATCATTTTCTTCTAGCATATTTGTGAAATTTATTTTAATTTTATCATAAAATACATGTCTAGAATTTTTTTTTCTTAATTTTTTCATTTGAATCACTTAAATAATTGGAATAAAGTCACCAGATAGAATGTTTTTCAAAGAATAGCATTGATTAAGGTGATTCTAAAAATAGTAAAAATATTGATAATTTTACTCAAATGAATAATTAGCTAAATATTTAAAATTAGTATGGGATTCCTTAGGTTTTATTAGACAAATCTGATCCAATAAATTTCACAATCTTCTTCCAACAGGATAGTGATGGTTTACTATCGGCGCACTAGAGGCAGTACGAGGGATATTTTCGACGGACCAGGTTATTCTTAGCCTTGGTCAAGTGACGAGGACGATACCTGAGCTGCCTCCTCTCTCTTCAAACTTCCATACCCCTGCACGGGAGGACTTGGGATCCCAAAAGATCTAATGGGCTTCACCCCCGGCAACACGGCGGGTCTTTAGTGGCATCAGGGCTCGAACCCACAACTCGACGAAACGCCGGCCGTAAGTCCGTGCGGGACCACGGCCACTAATCGAACTCGGCCTTCACAATCATATTCCAATAAAAGGATAAATATGCAGTATACATATAGTAATAAGTGAATAAACGTGTGTAAAGTAGACACTTTAGAATAAAATAATGGATACTCGATCAAAATTTAGCTCAAGCCTAATGTGAAAGTATTCATCTTTATACGTATCCAGCCTGTTGAATTACCCCGAAGCACACAGCAAACTGAACCACAAAGAGTAGTAACAGTGAGCTTTTGACAACTTTGAGCAGTAGTTAAATGCATTTTGATAACTTTGAGCAGTAGT
>BMAW01065127.1:112941-123605 GCA_019974015.1 Nephila pilipes | reverse complement strand
AACTTTGAGCAGTAGTTAAATGCATTTTGATAACTTTGAGCAGTAGTAATACCTTAAATGCATTTTGATAGTTTTTAGTCATTATACATATATACAGAAATGAATATTCTTAGTTACTTATGAACGTAATTTCATTGATTCATTTTTGAAGTCTTTTAATTTAGATATAATTTTTAATACTTTCACACAATTATTTTCATTTTTTCTATGTATTTTATCTATTTGATAAAAATGTGTTATTTCACCTGTTGTTTTAATTATATGTAGTTTTATGTAGATGTAATGAAAATATCTAAACTTGGCTTTGGAGTCGTTCTTATTGTATTTGAAATCATAGAATGTATTAGAAAAATTGTAATTTATTTCGTTTAATACTTCTTTATATGACATGTATTTTAAAATACTAATTAACCATGGAAAAAATTAACATGGAAAAATAAAAAATATATGTATTGAAGAAGAGCTTTCCTAATTCTACCCGGGTTGTTGAGTGAGAGAAATTTTAATCACGTTATTCTCTACCAAAGTAATTACTTTGAAAATAACATAGGTGGATAATAAATTTTAAAAATTATTCTAAAGCCCTTAGATTAAGCAAAAAATAAATTCATTCTGTTGCTGGCTATGAATATTAAAATTTATGGTTTCATATCACATATTTTTGCATCCATTGAAGGAAATTAAATTTTCTTGGTGCTTCATTTCATTAAGTATGCTCACTCACCACTTGATATATTTTAGAAATGTAAGAAAAACCTGTCTTCATGTCGAAAGAATTCTTGAAATTCACAGTCTAGAAAACTCGATAGAACAGTGTTCGTAGGAACTTCATTACCCATGCATGGAAGAAGCCATCTTACGCCATTAGCTAATCAACATCGCTGGAATACTTTCCATTGAACGGTATTCCGAAGTTAGAATTCTTTTGTGGAAATTGCGTCAATGAAAGTGAAATCTGACTCTGCTCTTGAAGTTGGAGTTCATTTCCATTTTTGCGCTTGATTAACTGAATTTTAGTTTTTATTCTGGGATGAAATTTAATGAAATTCGTAGATGGAATGTTTCAATATTCTATTCTAAAATAATTAAAATTCAAAAGTATTTCTGAATATATAACTGTACAAAGCAGATATAACATAAGACATTTTCTGCCGAAGGGAATTTAAATGTTTGAGAGTTTATTTAATAAAGAATAAAAAATACATTGGTGGTGAAAGATAATAAACGATAGTTTTATACTGCGAAAACATATGTCAGTACTAAACTGAAACATTATTTTAAAAATCAATTTTCAGAAATGGCTCACGTAATTGGAATTTATAAGCCTCTACATTTTACGAAATATTTCAAATGCGGAAACAAAAGCTTTTTGCTGAATAAATAATATATATTAAAATACATCGAATTATTTTGTAAATTAAATTTAAAGGTATATTATACAACCTCGTACAGTAACTATTTTTTAAATGAAGGTAATTCTAAGAAAATAGCTCAATTTCACACTTAAAACTTTCAATGAAATTAATCAACCACCTCTAATCTCAAACCATTAATATATTTGGCAAATTGAGTTCTTTGACCGTAGAAAAAGAAGCTAGATGAAAATAATAAATTTTCTTGTTCTTGAAATTTGTGTAATCGAAATAACGTGGCAGTGTTTTACTAAAATTTTTGTCAGAGCAGTAAAAACATATTTAACCTACACACACCTCATTTCATAAGTAATCAGATATATTTTGAATATTTTAAATAATATTCTTATTTATTGCTAACATCATCGTTTTTCAGCTTAAAGGAACAATGATTTAACTCTGTTTGGAGGAATTATTAGAGATAAAGAGCTGTAAGATTATACAACAAATTCTTCAATTGAATATGCAAGTTCAATTTCTTCGTCCAATCGTAATCGTTCGAAAATAAAACTTGGGTCATGTGAATCAAACATGCTAACTTATAGTCATCACTCCACATTTGTAAACTTGATCATGTCTGTGAGTGTTCTTCTCCTCTTCGTAATCACTCCCCATTACATTAATTAAGTGTTCCTCGCACTCTGTTTACTCTCGAAATGGGAACAATTACCGAAGATAACGGATTTAAATGTAATTGACTAATGATTTAGTTCTAATATTTTAAATTTTGTACAAATGAAAGCCGTTCATTTGGCGATGTCAGGACTTCAAGCGGTTGAGAAAATTCATTAAGGATTACTACTCGATAATTATGTTAAGAGATTGATGTGAGAGTATTGCTTTAATTATCATGACATAATTGAAAACAATAAGATTCTGGGATTTCAGAGGTACTTTCAATTGAGGATTTCTCTGAATTTGAAGAAATGTGTAAGATTTCGTAAAATAAATTGTATAATTAAATAAACGAACAATTGCTTAATTCAATTTGTTTTAAAAAGCATAATTACTAAAGAAAATATTTTAAAAGATGCTACAATTCTAGAATAAACGCCATAAATATTTATCCTATTGATTGTTAGAAGAAAACCAAACGTACATGTCGAAATTAATTAAAATAAATATAATTCATATGTTTTAAGGAGGTATAGAACGACTATGAATAACATCATGAAATATCAGAAAAACAGGCAAGGTACTTAAGACTATGAATTATAATATTAATTTTGAAGTATCATTTAAAATTATTTTAAATGAACTTATTTATTTCATAAGAAAATAATTGAGAATTTTATCTTTAAGAAAGCAAAGTATTTAATAAGATTCTAAATAAGCAGGATTCACATTTAAAATTAATTCTGATTATAACACAATTTATTTAAAAAAGAACCAAATGATATGTATATATATATATATATATATATATAATCTAAAATAACTTAATTTTTTTAAGGTGTACGATATATCTGTATAATAAAATTAAATCAAACGTAATTATCGTAAAGCACTTATAGTAAATTTCATAACTAAAGCACTCCAACAAGGATAAGAATTTTCATGCTTCAGTGAAAATCGTAGAATTTTACAAGTTTTACTTATTGATTAAGAAATTTTTCGCTACAAAAATTAGGAATTCATAAATTCTGAATGCATTTGTTATGTGTTTTGAAATAATGAAAACATCAATAGAAATATGACCATATATATTATTACTTTTAATCCAAACTTAAAAAATAAAATGTAAGATAGATAAAAGAAAACTGTTTTCAATAGCTTATTGATAAGGATATTTAATTAAAATTTTAAATATTTTTTACAAAGATACTCAATCTTAAAATGATGAATAATTTTTCCGTTTACAACAAACACTTTTTTCTTGCTGATCAAAACTATATTAAATTTTAATTGAATAAAGGCAAAATATCTGTGCAGAAAATATATTTCGGAAATTGAAACCTTTTCTGAACAAGATTATATGGAAATTTGATTTTTTTTGTTGAATTTTTAACTACACACTGTAACTAAACTAAGAATTACTATATTTCAACATTTATGAGGTATATTTCTGTGGATATTTCCTCGACGCTTAAAATACATTACATCTCAATTAAAGTAAAATACATTAGCTTATTCTAGTTGATTATAACTTCATTTCTTTGAAAGTAATTGAGTCATAAATTAAGAATAAAGAAATTATTTTTAAGACATAGAAAATGCAATTTCCATAATCTTATTATTGAAATTTTCTTTCCCATCAATTATCTCAGTCGGATTTCAAAGCAATAATAAAGTACTAACATTAAAATAAAATAATTTAATTTTATAGAATAACTATATTAAAAGAAGTAGCTTTTGCGGTATACGGCTTCATCGTCATACTCTTAACAATTGTATTTAACTTATTAAAAGTTTCATAATAATGTAAAAAGAGTAAAGTTTTTTCCTCCTGAATGTGAGTTATTTATATTTTGCAATACTGAGTTTTATGACAAGATTTCCATCTTTTCATTAAGTTGGATAAGAATTAGCAACTAAATCTAAATTTCCTTTAGAACTTGATAAAATTAGACATGGGCTATGTATAATAAATGAAAAAAGAAATTGTATAAATATAAATGTTTATAAGACTTTCAAATTATTTTTGTTATATAATTCTTTCACACATTAAATTTTATTCCATTAATTAATATCATGAGCATATATTCAATAACTAATATAAGGAATTTAATATCAAACGAAATTACTATCATTAAATATGTGGGCTTAATAATACTAAAACCAATTAAAAACCTTTATCCATACTATAATTTTATACATCCTTTTCTTATATTTCGTATTATTATTTACTTCTTCACGGCAATAATGGATGGTTATTACTAATTTTAATTTAAACTACTATCTCATATATATGTGTGTGTTTAATAATAATAATTTTTAAAATAATTAACACATTTGTTCTTATTCTCAATTTAAATAGCTCTTTTTTTTAAAATTACATTTCACATTATTTACTTCTTCACATCGATAATGTGTGGTTAATATTAATGTTAAATTAAGATAGTATAGTTAAACATATAGACTTAATAGCGTCAATTCTAAAATTAATTAATAACACCTGATCGTGCTATAATTTTAAACAGTCTATTCTTTTAAGTTATATTTCACATGATTTACTTCTTCACGGTGATAATGAGTGGTTATTACACCAAACAATGTTTCCCCTAGTTATAAAAGCCTATGTCCTTGATATGTGTAAGTCTCTCCTATTAGTTCTCTTAATTCATTCTATCAAAAGTCTCCCATAAAACTTCACTATTAAAGGAGTTTTACTACCTATTATGCCAAGATTCTCTAATTATATTACATAATTAATTTAATAATTTCGTAGCATAATACTTTATCTCATGGCTAATAAAGGTTATAATATAATATCCTTTAATCAATTACATACTGAATTTATATAGTATCGTATTCCAGCAAGTATTCACAAAGTATTTTTAAGTATACTTTGTCAAAGGCCAGAACTTAAAGCTGTTTTTAGTTTCAAACTTCTTGCAACTTTGACATGCAGGATTATTTTTTTTTATAAAAGAAACATGATAAACTTTGGCTTGCATTACTTTTTTTTTTCGTTACAGAACAAAAGACAGAAGAATTAAAAGTGGGAAGAAACAAGACTTGTATGTAAAGAAAAAAATTTATTTTAAAGAAAGCCATAAAAACCTCCATTTCTGTACCATAGGAAAAAAAAAAGTTCTTGTATGTTTCGATAAAAAACAATTACTTTTTTTCCCTCGTTCTCTTTCATGTCCTACTTTTTTCTCCATTCATATTAGAAAGCTATTTCAACTGCAGTTGCTCTCAAGCGTTCTAAAACTTTAATTAAAAGTTTTCACGGCTATCTTGAGTGGTGAGTTCTAAAGCAAAGTGTAGAATTTATTCATTTAATATTATTTCTGTTCCTTTCTCTCTTTGTAATATTCGCTTAAGCTTTGAAGCTTAGCATTATTTTTTCCCTGTCATTTTAGAAAAGTTTGATAAAACTTTGAATAATACTGAAAGTATAATGATAGAAATTTAAATGCAAGCTGTATTTTTATGAATTTAGAATATAATAAGTGTATTTCACATCTGCATTTATCTGCTTTAAGAAGAATAAAAATATTATTTCAAAACTTATCTTAACGTACATACTCAAATAATTTTAATTCGAGAATAGCGTCAAAAATAAATAAAATAATTTTCCGAAAATGACGAATAGGAAAATAGTTATGCATAAAATTATTTTACCATTTTTTTTGTAATTTTCCATAGGTAAGTTTTCAGTAAATATTTTTTCTCTTGTTTTAAAAAAAGTATTTCAATTATTTCATTTTTATAAAAATTATTCCTATTATAAAACCATGCACTTTGAGTGAAATCCGATTAAAAAAATTAGCTTTAAAATTTTTATATGCAGTTAGTGGCATCATATGAGGAATTACATAAACAAGATTTAAAGTATTTTACAATTATAACATAGATTTACCACATCATTTTCTTTTAGAAACAAATGTAATATAGAAATTCAATATCTATTTAAAATTATTGTTAAAATATAATATTGGGTTGGCAACTAAGTTATTGCGGATTTTTTTTTAGAAAATCAAAGACAATTTTTTCATGGAACTAAATAACTTTATTCTGTAATGTATTGCCCATTTTGATCAATGACCTTTTGCCATCTTTCAGGCAGTATCATAATCCCACGTTCATAAAACTTCTGGTTTTTATTAGCAAAAAACTGAATCAGGTACGATTTGACATCATCATCATTATTGAAATTTTTACCATTCAAGGAGTTTTGTAAAAATTGAAACAAAAAGTAATCAGATGGTGCAAGATCAGGACTATATGGTGGATGTGGCAAATCATCCCAACCAAGCTCCAATAATTTTTGCCGAGTGACCAAAGATGTATGTGGCCTTGCATTGTCATGTTGGAATACAACACCTTTTCGATTTGTCGATTCGGGCCGCTTTTTTTCAACTGCATTGTTTAATTTCGTTAGTTGTTCAATGTAGACATCAGAATTGATCGTTCGGTTGGGTGGTAAGAGTTCAAAGTAGACAATTCCTTTGTAATCCTACCAAACTGATAACAAAACCTTATTTTGATGAATATCAGCTTTTGATGTTGTTTGAGTGTGTACACCTGGCCTGCTCCACGATCTTTTCCGCTTGATATTGTTGTAAACAACCCATTTTTCATCGCCAGTTATCAGTCGTTTTAAAAATGGATCATTTTCATTACGTTTCTTTAGCAAATCGCAGCTGTTAATGCGTTGCCTTAAATGCGTTTCTTTCAGTTCGTGAGGAACCCATATATCGAGTTATTGAACATAGCCAAGTTGTTTTAAGTGATTTTCAATGCATGTATGTGATACATGAAGCTTCTCTGCAATCTCACGTGTTGTACTGTGATGATTCGAATCGATTATTGCTTTGATTTGGGCGTCATCAACTTCAACTGGATGACCAGAGCGTTTTTCATCTTTGAGTGAAAAATCACCAGAACGAAATTTGGCAAACCAATTTTGACACTGCCGTTCTTTTAAGGCTTCGTCACCATAAACATCACAAAACTTTTTATGAGCTTGCGATGTGTTTTTCCCTTTGCGGAAATAAAAAAGCAAAATATGACGAAAATGTTCCTTTTGATTTTCCATTCTTCAACGAAGTCTAAGCGAAAACTACGCAACCGATCAAAAAACTTTTTTTACTGATTGACAGCTGAATTGTCAACTATCAAATAATAAAATGTGTTTTACATTTGTACTACGTCTGCAAACCTAAAAATTGAACTGACGCCATCTATGAGTGAAATCCGCAATTACTTAGTTGCCAACCCAATAATATAATGGGTTTCCGCCTGATTATTCAGAATTTTAAGAAACATCCAACTCATGTATTATTAAATGATTATGATACAAGAAATTTGAAACTATAGCTTAAAGCGTCATTAAATTAAGCATTTGAAGCATCATTAAATTTAACGTACATAAATCCCGTTACATGAAAGGTATTTTGTGTAACTAGGACTCGAAACTAGTACTCGACGAAAACAATGCTTGCTGCATGCTAGCCACCAGAACGATTTGAACGTTCTCTCCTCCTACCTCGAATCAGGTGCATAACATTTACTTTTAATCCCCATGAAGGTTTTATCCCATGGTTAGAGTCATTAAAAATAACAATTCATTTTATTTAAACTTTAAATCAAGCGTGTTTAGGAGTAATTACACTACATAAAACATTTTAACTGTTAAATGAGGCTTATATTCGTAGATCAGTAAAAATAAAAATTATTATTATCATTCTTTGCCTCTGTCTTCACTTGACTGTTGATTGAAGGCTCCCTTCTATTATTAAATAAGTTTACTAATGACAGGAAAAGTTTGTAATAATAGATCGTTAAAATATACATTCATGCAATTAAAATCTGTGACTTAAAATTTAATTGTACACGATTGTTTTGCATTACAAATTGAATAAAAAGCATAGCTTCATAGAAATCAAATATTTCCCCTAAATGCAAAATACAAATTTCGACCCTCTTTTCAGTACTGCCACATCAGACGAGTAACTCTGTTATTAAACGGTAACATAAAAGAACCCTCATTACACTTACGACAAAAGTCTTAAATGATATATCTTCCGGTCTTAAACGGCACTCGCGAGCCCTTGCTCAACCCCCCAGACTATATCCTGAGAGGGGGGGAGGAGCTAATTGACCCTTCGACTCAATTCGTCTTCTTTTTTCTACATGACGAGAAGGTAGTAGGCACCTCACGCGAAAGGGTCGGACACTTCCTTGAGCTGTGCGCCAACAGAATCCTAGAATAGACCTAGTGACGGCTTCAAGTACAGATACTCTACGGTTTGCGTGTCCTGAGTAGCGGAAGGGAGTGTATGGGGGTAGAGACAGAGCGCACGGAAAATTCGTACTATTTCCGACAAGCGTTAACAAAGGAGCGTTGTTTGATGTCATGGATCGAAACGAGAAGTTAGAACCGAGAATTTGTTAAAGAAATACATTGTGCATATGTGATGTAGGTCAAACAAAACAATATGTATTACAATAATCTAAATAGCCATATATCTAAAATCTGGTTACTAGCTGCAAATAAATATTTCATTACTTCGTATATTTCTTTTTTTACTTCTCCTACTTCTTCCTTTTACTTCGTTATTATACAAATCTCACGAGTTATGAATAACAATAACAATTAATAATTATTTCCACAGACTTATAATAATCTGCACATGATAAAAACTAATTTGATTTAGAGTAAAAAAAATGTAAACTAGTAGCCTTTTAATAATATTATATTACATAGTAATACTTTAAACTTGGCATAATTTTGAAAACTTTTTATAAAGTATACTATATCACAGTGAACGAAGTACTGTGGAGTTTAACTGTTTTGAGATTTAATTAGCCTCAGAAGGGCTATTTGTAAAAGCAGAGTAATTGCAAAAAAGATATATTTGGGCCTGTCTAGGGGTTTTGAATGTCAAAAAATTGGGAAAAATTAAAGCAGGTAATAATACAGAAATAGAGTATTGAGTACTGATAAAAAAAACCAGCGAGTGATGTTAATGCTACTGAGATATGTTTTACTGCATTTTGTATTGGGCTCAAGAAATTAATGGAATATATATTGTTTGTTATTATCAGAGATGCAATGATATACAGAAAACCATTAATTTTTTGGCTCTGATAATTTTAATAAACCTTTAAGTAACTGGTTTTAAAAAAAATAATAATAGAGTGATTTTTTATAAAATTCTCATTTTCACATTTCAGTTCAAAAAGTTCTTAAATAATTAAACACTTCCATCCATAAACTAATGTTTAAGCAAACAAAGTAATTTAAAGAGCATTTAATTATACTATTTGAAACAATTCAAAATGAACCAGATAAATATTGTTCCGCGGTCTTACTGCTTAAAAGCTAATAATATTTAAAACTTTTAATAACATGGAAACTTAATTTACTTATCTAAGATTTTAAAAAAATCACTTTATCCCTTATATCAGACCTAAATTCTAATAAATTTCAGGAAATAATCGCCTTTTAGTTGTAATTTGATTACGTTTATTATTCATGTTAGTGATTAAGATTACCTCTAGAAAAAGATTTTGTCATAATGTGTTGAAAGTAATACAAATAATATACATTTGAGAGCAGAACGAAAGAAATTTTTTATACCTTAATTATATAACTCTTAAATTATTGAGAAACAATGCTTAGGGGGGTTTGTTTCAAATCCTATTCTCCGAAATAAAGATGAAAATCCTCATCGCTTTTCTTCTATCAAAATGACAGAGTGTCCTTTCACTCATAGACGATAGATCCCCAAAGAGAATTGATACACCCACAATACGGCGACGCGTTTATGGTTAAAGCTATCTCTGGCAGAAGAAATCTCTGAGCCGAGTCCAACATGAATTATAGATGGACTGTCGGAAAGCAACGGAAAATTCAATTGCCAAAACCAGGTTGTATAAACAGCTTAATTAACCCGCTGAGCGTATGCATATTTAGTGTCTCCAGCATTTTTTGCACCCTGGAATTAAGATTTACCGCATATAAAACTGCCTCGTAAAGTACTGTCTTAAAAATAGAAGAATTATGGGTGAGATGCAGTGTACACGTAAGAGTGAAGCACTTGCTGATGCTTCGTGTTCAAATTTTATTGCTCAACTTTTCAAAGAAATTTATCGTTTCCTGGCATAAATTAGTGAAGCAGGACTTTGCATTGGTGAACGTTTTAATGCCGGAGAAGTGGATATGTTAATGTCCACTTTTATTCGAAAGGAAAATATTAAAAGCTTTATTGCCACTCCAGAAATTGAAATTCGCAGGGAAATAAAGGCAGTATAAAAGAGTTCCAGTTTGATTGGTGTCTGCTAGAAACTCTTCACCATAACATTTTTTTATTGTGCCCATTAAATCATTATGTTAAACGCTCCGATAAAAGAATGTTAGCTGAAATAAAGATAAGCATTGTTTATAGATGTTTGACATTATGCACGTAAGCTTTTTTAAGTATAACAGACTGGAAAGCAATTGGATTTTTGTGGTTTCTTGGTACAATTTGGAGTATTTTTATTTCGCATTCTAAAAATATGTTTTCACGTTGTTAAGCGATTTCCTTAACTATTCAAACACACACACACACACACACACACACACACACACACACA
>BMAW01065127.1:36488-110928 GCA_019974015.1 Nephila pilipes | reverse complement strand
CACACACGCACACGCACACACGCACGCACACACACACACACACACACACGCACACGCACACACACACACACATATATATGTATATATATCAAATCCTGGGAACTTATGGGTTGACTTATACATTTGTTTCAAAATGAATTACACTGGGGTTATTGGATTGTTAAAGGGCTTTAAAGAAATATTCCATTATTTTTTTATTTATCTCAAATGATCAAACTCAAAAATAAAATTAATATTCATAAGAATGAACAAAAAAAAGTTCAGAAATGCTATAAATACATTTTAGTCTGTTGAATAGGTATGTATATTAAAATAAGTTATATATACACGCATACATATGCACACACACAAATATATATATATATATATATATATATATATATATATATATAACAAATCTTTTAAAAAAACAAATCCTATCAGAGCAACTATTGGATTGAACAATATCAGTTGAAATGAATGCATTTTTCCTTTCAAATTCTATCTACAGAAACAGAAAGAATTCTAATAATGAATATTTGATTCCTTTTAAACAACAATCTCTCCTAATTTCTTGTAAGCATGTATCCGCACGAGTGATTAATTGTGAGTGGATGGAATATTTTGTCTCAAGAAAACTTGTGTCTAAGTTTGAACTTCCATCCTATTCAGACAACGTCAGTTTAATTTTGACCACAAAGTGAAACAACTTGTCAAAATGTGGTGAATGTGTCCGTAAGTGCTATCATCAGTAAAGATAATAATGCTTAACTGATTCCATGCGGCAGTTCAACAACTCTAAAGTGAATGAACGTATGCGTGGTGTGCCATTGGTCATTTGCTGGAGTTAATATAATATTGATACACAACTACTACGAACTATTTAATGTCAGATATAGTCCTTTACAGGAAATGTACATTCGAAAAGGAAAATGCAGATCCATTATTAATAATAGAATGTAAAAGACTTTGTAATGAAATCTAATACAACCACCAACTTAACAATAATAGAAAAACAAAGCCAATAAAATTAAAAGTGATTTATGTACGGGACTTCTGTTATTGCAAATCCGCACATTTGGAGTTTGCGTTATAGATCTATAACTGTCTTGTTAGAGGTCATGTTTTGAAACTTATCTATTTTTCTTCTGAAAAGCTAATGAAATATGAAAATGGTTTTTATGTAGATTTTTATAGAAATTCAGTGTTAATATTATTAGAATAACAAATTATTTCAGCCTCAATTATATTATAATCTATTTTAGAGTGCCCCCAGTAGCCTAATAACAGATCGTTGTCGAGGACTCACTGCACTGGTTACTCGGCGTCGATTCATGGAAAACCTGATGCGCAAAAGACTCGATCGAAATGGTGCTAACACAGAAAAATGTGTCGACTATAAAGACTCTGCAATGCAATTTGATGTGGTAAGAGGGGAGTGCCAGTTCAGGCGTTGTCCTAACTCACTCTGACTGAGGTCTCCAAAGTACTAGGAGGTCCGTCGCCACGCCATCGATGACAATATCTATGCAGCTAAAAACCAACCAACACATTTTCAGCAAATTGTTCTTTCATGAGACGAAATTTAAACATATGCACGGAATAAAAGAGTTGATAAAACGAAACTGAGTTCCAGTCGTGCAGACATATATATTATTATATAGATAATAGATACATATCTATGAATAATGAGTCAATCTAAGTCCCCGACCTGACACTGGTATAGTAGCCTGCTAGAATCTAAATCTACATGATTTCTTTGTATACTTAACCCTTAAATTTTGCGTGCTATAAATTGTAACAGCCATGTAGTCGAGTTTTAATCATAGCATTGATAGAACTCACTAACTTGTTGCAGAAAAAATGGATAAAAATTTCACGCTGTTGATAAACATGTGCTTTGAAGGAAACAGTTGAAGCAAAACTCTGGCTTGATGCCGGTTTGGACACTCACAGAAATCAATACAAGTTGGATATACTACAGTTTTAAACGTGGAAATGGCAACGAAGACGGCAGCTGCCACCTTAAGAGGCTTTATTCGAGAAACATTTAAAAAATCCACAAAATGATTTTGAATGCAGACTATAACATGAAATGTATGTAAATAGCAGACACTCTGAAGATATCAAAGAACGTAGACAACACATGTTCATGAATATTTGGGTACTGAGGAAAGGTCTCTAGTACAAGTGGGAGCCGCGCTGAAAATACTTTTAATCAAAACAATTGCAAGAGCGATATTGAGTCGGCGGTGTTTGAAGATGATCAAGGCGTAATAAACCGAGGTCTGGGAGTCGATGGGTACAATGATGAAACATAGGCTCCATCCTTATCTCCAGTCCAATCGTGCTAGTCATCCGAGGGATCCACGCGATGAACTCCTGCCCAAAGCGTGGGAAAACGCAACGAAGCGATGGAAGGTTATAGCGTCTGTATCAGGGAACGCAGAACTGATTCATGACTACCTGGAAAGGAAGGACACTCAACAGCAACTATATGTAACATAGTGTATTGGACTGAAAGATCGGAGAACTCGCCGAAAAACGCTATCATGAAGAAAGAAAAAGCAAGTGCTGCTTCACACAAGACACTACACCTGTCACAAGTCACGTGAAAATGATGGCAAAAAAAATCCATGAATCATGGGTTCTGAAATTGGCTCCTCCTCCACCGGGCATTCTAGATCCTGGCCCCAAAGGATCACTTTCCCTATCCAGATCTAAAAGATGACTCCAGGGGAAACTTTTCTCGAATGAGGGTGATCGCCTGGAACTGAGGCCTAGACTTGTTGAAGCACCAAGACAATGCGACCACAAAATGTTCAAATACGTTGGAGGATAAAAGCTGCTAACTCAGGACACCCTTTGAAGAATTATGTTGACATAAAAACTAATTTTGCCAAAAAAAATGTGTTTCACTATGAGTGACCGGGACTTTCAGTTGTTGTATATTTATCTCTCCTCTCTCTCACTTTATATATATATATATATATATATATATATATATATATATATATATATATATATATATATATATATATATATATATACATGTGATTGTGTTTAATATCAATTATTTTAAATGTAAGTTTTTCGTAATGAAAAAGAACCGTAAAAAATATATTTCTTTATATTGTTGATACATTATTAGATACAAATTCATTAAAGAAAAGTTTCGATACCTTTTTATCACAAGTGTAAAAATTTTCTCTAAATGCTTTCATTGTATTGAACATTCAATGTTTCCAATATAAATTTCAGAACAATGTATTTTATACTTAGAAGTCAGCATTTCTGAATATATCATGAATTTTCATTGAAAGTTCTGAAAAATATTAAAAAAGCATCTAAAAAATTTAGATTTTTTTATAAGAAATGTTTATATCTGCCATTGTGGATCACATGCGACTAAGGGCTGCGAGTTTGATGTATTTCCTGTGCAGTGTCTGTTACATGTCTGGAATCTGTAAAAGTTGCTTTACCTTTAAGTAGTATATGTAAGAAGAAAGAGAGTCAACAGAAATTCCCTCTAATGGGGTTGTACGAGCTCGTAACCGTGACAATCTGCAATCTCGAAATTGAATAAATGAGGAGAGGCAGAATGACTTTCTATAATGACACAGAACTTTAAAATATATTAAAATGAAAGCTACTTCACTTGAGAATCAAAATGTTATTGTGTTATTTATTAGTTGAAATAAACTGCAGTTTAAGAAAGTGAATGGAAAAGTTAAAAGAAATTAAATGATTTAAAGAAGGAAACAAAAAGGAATTAAAATATGAATGAAAATATTCATCCCTTTCATCTTGCATTTTTATAATTATGTTTCATCATCCATCAAAGATATTTTATTATATTTTTAAATGGAGGATATATTTTTTGTTATCAAAGTTAATAAAGACTTTTTGAATACACAATTCTTATTTTTTACACAGTACTAAAACTAAATTGAACATGCAAGGAACAAAAAGATAATAATAAATGATTCAGAAATACCATTTAAATTACATTCTTTAATGAGGATAATGATTTCATGTGAAATGTGTTCCCTTTATTAAATTATTTATTTCGTTATTAGTCATAATAAATCACTAACATGAGAAGTAATCAAATGTAATTAATATTAAAATTTCTAAATTCATATACTTAAAGACATGATAAATGTAATTGTCATGAATATTTTTCTTATATATCATGTTTTTTGTGTATCCTAAATACTTAGTTTAAATTCTGGGAGGAGGATTCCTTTTTGTTGTTTAAAGTTGAGTTTAAGATGATTAAAAATTAAAGTTACGTATTGAGATGAGAGTTATAACCAAAAATAACTTTTATAAGTATTTTTAAGTAACATTATTATCATATACAATAAGAAAACCTTCATAGGTAATTGTAAAATATATGAGCAGGACATTCATTTGTCTTAATAAATAAAAATGCAATTAACTTCAAACTGCTTATTTAAATTTCGTTTTTTATTAGTAATTTATTTTTCTTTTTTGATTGATTGGTTTTTTAATCTGCAATTAGAAAAGCACGTGAAATTTATAACAGTTTTCGTAGTTTTGAAATTAAGTGACATGATGAGGGCGAAACCTTAGTTTTCACCTCCCTTTTCAACTTTCAAATAACACCCATGAGGAGACTTAAGACCTCAATGAATTTAATGTGCATCAGCTTTACTATATAGCAAGTCTTTAATGACATCAGAGCTCGAACCCATCACTTGACGGAAACAACATCGGCCGCGAGTTCACAACCATAATCATCAGACTGTTGTGGCTATATGTACTTCTTCAAAATTCACGCTACATATTACTTGAAAAAATATAATATTATTCTGTTTCATTAGAAGTGATAAATTTAATAAAATTTTCAGAAAGTAGGTAGAGTTATTATGAAATATAATAGTTTTATAAACGATTTTATAAAAAGGCATTTTTAAAATATACTTAATTTTTTTATTAATTTTGCTAGAACCTATATTAAGAGTTTAATATTATTTACAATAAGGTGCAATTTTAAGAAAGTTTTGCTAAGTTTAAATTGTTCAAATTATTTTTTGAAAAAAATTATGTTCAATTTAATTTAAAAAGTTTATATAAACTATGTTTGATTAAAATACATTAAGAAAGTTTTGATCATTACATATTAAATGGGACTCTTCAAAAGGTATTTTTTTTTAAAAAAAAATGATTTAGCTACAGTTTTTTTGATAAGATTGTAATAATTAACCAATACTTTAATGAAATTTATTAATTTACATCTAGAATAAATTTCCTTTCAACTTCGAGGAACTAAAAATGTCGATTAATACTTTTAATTTTATAAATTTACACGATTAAAATTAAATACATCTTGTTGGGTGTTTAGGTTAGGAATTATTCTCTCTTTCACATAATTATCGTCTGCTTTAATTTAATAATAATGCTCTCTGATTTATCTTAGTTCAAATATTACTGGTTGTTGCGTGGTCGTATGCAATTATAAGTAACGTTCCTAATGTTAGCATCTGTTCTAAACATCTAAATATGAGAATTTCTCCAAGCAATACAGTTGTGTGTACAACTGAAATAGACTTGACTGTCTTATTCAATTGATTTACCCAAGTTTATTTGCATTGGCAAAATAAAACAAATAAGACCAAGTTATTAAACGAGTAAATTTCTTCTGATTAATTGAGTTACATTTTACATTTAATGTGTGTGTGCAGCTATTACAAAGTGTTATATATTCGAACACAAACAAAATTCCACTACACAAGGAGAAGCGACCTTGATTCTACTGCCCTATACCAGAATAATACCACCTCTAGAGGGACGAAATAAATCCGAGAAATATGGGCCTTATTCTGCTCTAGAGAAGGCGGAAATTTCGACCATCTGTCAGTTTCTTTGGTGTATTGGTGTTTTGATAGACAGCCATAAATCATCCGGGCATGACGTTCCATAGAGAAGGCATTGGGAAAGGGTTGGGGCTGGCCCTGCGACGTCATGAACGCACCTCTTCACGTCTGAATTCTTGTTGATGGATGAAGAAGAAGATGTCATCTGCTCGCTACCATCCGCTCATTTTTTACCCAACAGCCCCAAGATGAATAGAGCATCTTCGCGAAAAGATGCATCCGTCGCATCTCATTTGGAAAGAGGCAGGCGGGATCGAACGAGGAATTGAATATTAATGACATTTTATTTGCTTGAGTATTGACTGGGACGTCAAATAGTTAAATGGAATGAAATGATTAATGCTCTTGATTGGGAAGAATAGTTGATGGAAAAGCTAACAGCATTTGATTTTAATTCGTATCTTACGAATGTGTATTTTTGTGGAATAAAACCAATTTTAGAGGATTGGTATTTGAGGAATAAAGTCAGATCTAAAATGAGTTTTTAATCAGTAAGGACTTAAGCTGGATTTAACTAATTTATTGTTAGTACAATTCAATAAAGTTTACATTTGAAGTAAAAAAAAACACCTGAATTAATCAATTTTAACGCTTATCAACGCCCATGGTAGCCGGGTGGTCATAGTTGCAATCTGGATATCAAACAGATGTTTCCATCGAATCGTTGGTTCGATTCTGATGCCTCTTGAGACCCATTGTATAGTTGGACTGACTAATGAACGTTAAATCTGTACGGAATCAGTCCTAAAGTTGTCATAGTGTGGAAGTTTTGAGAGTGGTTTATGAGCTTTTTGTCCTAGTCATTTGACCGTCACTTAAAGTAAGGAGATCCGAAGTTAATAGTCTTCGTGTTCCTTCTAAATTGAGGTTAAGAAACAGCCTGTAATCATGTCTTTAAATTCTACAATTTTGTTTTAATTAACATTAGAAGGAAATTACGGGAGAAATAATGGCAACGTACTTCGTGAACTTAAGCCATATTTAAGAGACAGGGGAGCACCTAAGATGGTATTTTATTCCTCTAGTATCCCGTTTCTCCGATGAATATTTTTCAGTTTTGATATAGCGTTGTGACGTTGGGCTATTCGTGATTTTCTCTTCACTAACCTTGGGGACTTTAATTGAGATTGATTGCACGAAATATACAATTTCTTCCCAACCAAAATGAAACGCGATTTTGAAAATTAGAGGCAAGTTGAAATAAAGTGAACTAAGCTAGATAGGGCGATATATAAGCAAAAGGATAGAGGTCGAGTGGGACTAGCGCTTAGTGTAGGCCTTATAAGTGGTAGATTATATCAAGAGTTCTTTTTAATTAGCCTAAGTACATGCAGAAAGTAAAAAATCAATTTAAAGGAAAGGGGGAGGGGGGAAATTATCTTCTCTCTATCTGTGACAAATTAATGAAAGATTTAATTAATTAATAATTAATAACTATATATATATGAAGAATAATTTATTTAACAAAATATAAGGACTATGCTTTGATTCGATATTTAACGTTAATGCGTGTCATGGTGAAAAAAATATATGACATCTTAAATTTCTCAACAAAAACAGTATAATACATGTTTAATTTACTTCCTACTTATTTTGAGGTACCTTTCACCTGATTTAATGAGTTTAAGTTACTCGAAAGCATTTATTTACATTTACAGGCAATTCGGTTAAGAATTAAGCGTATCAAAGTTCAAACAGGATTTAGGAGATTCCAGTAAGAAAGAAATATTTTTTTAAGTATATATACCTACCAAACTCTTCTAAAAGAAGATTAAAATAATCCTATTTTGTTAAAAAAAAATCGAGAGTTTTGTATTACAAAAAAAAAAAGAAAAAAAGAGGAGCTGTGTGTGTGGTGATTAATTACTTAGGAATAATTTATGTTTCATTTGAATACATGATTATGCACTAATAGTTTTGTCTCATAGCTGGTTTACTCAATTAGAATTTTTTTTCTATCTGTGAGGAAGTATTATGAAACGAAGAATATAAGACCACGTCTCTTTTGCTTATATATGATGATCTGAATCAATCACGAATACTTCTTTCTTACTTTATCAGTGAAAGATAAATTGCATGATTAAATGTGTAATTCAGATTCAGCTTATAATGATTAGTGAAAGGTGTGATTTAAATTGATGAAATTACAGATTCTCTTAATATGAATTTGTTTTTTTAGAGTTACTTTATGGAGCTTATAAAAAAATATGTTTCATTACAGAATTCAAATAAAAATAATGTCTTAATAAATAAAGCCATAATTCTGTATTTTGACATAAACTATTATTTAAAAACTGCAAATTAGTTTTTAATATCAACATATTAATATATCACTTGTGAAAAAAATTATATCCACGTCTTAGCCTAATGCAGTCGAATGATTTCAAAGAAACCATCTGATTGGTTGCTTATTTATCTTTTTTTTGTATGATAAAAAAATTGACTAAATCAAGTCAGGTCCAATATAATACATTATATCAAGGCATTATCTCTACTTCTTATAAAAAATGTTTTCATATATGCAAAAACGCTTGCAAAATTCCATATTTCATTATATACACTACTCACCTACACTACTGTCCATCAAAATTGCTACGCTAGGAAAATATGACAAGAACATTATGATATTTCTTAAGCAAATAATTCATACTGAAATTAACAAGTGATTAAAGTTTGAAGAAATTTGGAAGCATATATTCTGAGAAATCAGTACCCAGAATAACTACCTCTGGCAGCAATAATAGTTCTTATACGCCATTTCATTGTTTGTATGACATGTATATATTGGATGACATGTACATCTGACTATGCAGCTCCAACACGATTTGACAGTATTTCGACTGTTGTGACTGGCGTATGATGGTGACGAATCCGTCGACAACTATTGATCAGACGTTTGCTATTAGTAAGAAATTTGGAGATCATGCGGGACAAGACAGCAGCTAAACATTTTCTGTATCAAGGAAGGTCCGTACAATACTGACAATATGTGGCCATGTATTACCGAATTGAAACGTAGCGTTTCGTAGTGCTCGAAGAAAGGGTTGAGAGAGACATGGATTTTAACACTCTAGAAATGTAACGGCTACTGTGTAAAGTGCAATCAATGCGAACAAGAGGTGACTGAGACGTGTATCCTATGGCGCCTAATACGATGATTCCAGGTGATAGGATAGTATAGATGATGTTGAATATATGTTGGTAATGCGCATTAACCACGGTGCACAGATGCGACGAGACCCTTATTAATAATAGTGACTGTTCAGACCTACTTAGCGATAGTCAAAACTTTTTGATTATCCTCGTATATAATGGCAAATAAATAATTTCAAATATTCCTATTATAAACGTAAAATGTTACACAATTTTCATAGTAGCTCAAACGTTTTGTATAGTAAAATGATATAAATATTTTTCCTGGATTTTTGAGGTTTGTTCAATAATATTTATGTAAAGCTGAGTCATTCTGAATCTTGAAATAAGTTTTTGAGCACGCTGAACTTTGTTTTGAAACAAATGATATCATAAACCTTAAAATGTCAAGCTAAGCACTACCACTTAAGAGATCAGAACACAATTGACTTGATCGGATCGTCCTCCTTTGATGAAGATTTCTCCAAAGCTGTGGAAAGATAGCGAAGGTGATGATCCGGATACGAAGGGGAGTCACGTGATCAATCAGGAAACCCGGTCATCATGATCGGAAACGAATCAATAGCAGAGAAGTGGTTACGGAGGGGGGGGGGGAGTGCTACAAATGTCATTTCCCCAGACCACCCGAGGGAATGTTTCTGATCGATGGTCGACTGAGATCTAAGAGACGCCGTCGTTCGAATTTGATGAATCTCGTACCGGACGATCCACAGTCACTTTTGCTGACAGATCTTTATCTTGCTTAGAGAAAACGGTTAAAGTTGTTTTAGGAGGGTGTTTTCATATTAAAAGATTTATTTACATTTGCTAAACATACAAAAAAGAATTAACTTAGCTTCTAAATTTAATTTTTGCCTTAAAGAATGAAATAACGATCAAACCAATTACAAGAACATCTTCTACATAGCTTACAAGTGAGAACTACTTTTATTAAATCAGTATGTGTATCGTTTTTTTAAATTTTAATACATTCCAAATTTTTAAATCAATGGAAGTGGTACGAGATATTATTTTATTTGATTTTATATATGTTTTAACAGTTTTAAAGAAAGCGAATAAAGGAATTGTTAACAATTCACTTAAAATTGTTTATTTATACAATTAACTTTAAAATTTAGTATACTATTAACCAACCTTTGTAGCTCATTGTATATATATTTTTAAGTATGAAAATAATAGAAAAGCCTACAGAAATGCCTAAAATAAAAAAAATGATATTGACATGTTTCGATTTAAATAAGCACCATAAAAGTTTTTATAAAAGTCACGACTAATCCTATAATATTTTTTTCTACTTTATTTAATCTTGTATTGATTGGTTGTTAATGAATGAGTAAAAGCATCCCTTTAAAGGAAAAAAAAAGTAATTCATCAAATGTATGTAAATAACCTAGATATACTCTAAAATATTTAAAAAGGTTTAATAAGCTAGCTAATATTCTCTAAAATACTTGTTAAACAATAGTTTTTGTATAACATATAGACATTTTTCATTTTTTTCTCATTATGACTTTCTTAATTTAAACACACAGACGTTCGTAATGAAGTGGATGCGGTAACTAGAGTTCGCGTTCGTTGAGTCTGTGATTCAAGCCTTGATGCCACTAGAAGTCCACCGTATAGAGGGAATGATGCACGCTAAGACTTCAAGTGCTTCCGAAGGCATGGTATGGAAGATTGGAGAGGTAGGTGCCGGCAGTGGTGTCATCCTCGTCACTTGAGACTCAAAGTTATGAGACCCGTACATGATAGCCTTTGTGCTTTGTCTCATGCGATGTTAATAAAAATATCAAAAATCAAGTTCATGATGAAGTTCTTAAGATCACAAACAGATTACGACACTTCCGAAGATAGTAAATTTATCTAGCTACTACATAACTTCTACTTTCCACATTATAATGTTTTTCCATTTTAAATTAGCTAATTAAAATCAAGTTTTATGATACTGTCACAACAAAAGGTTTTGACTCTTGTTATCAAACCCTTTTCCCAAAATTTTCTATTATATGAGGGTCGTTGAATAAGTCCTTAGAAAATCCAAGAGATGGCGCTCGTTGTACCGAAAATGATTTGCTTTTAGAAAGCACCATGACTCACTACACAGCTTTCCTAAGTTACTCGTATTCGTGATCTTGATGCCTTCGCACCTAAAAAATTCTTTTTCATAAGTTTTCCGACTGATGAAGTCATCCTCGACTTTTTTTGGAGCACATTCACTGAAAGCAATGCATTCTTTTAATTGTTGCTTGTCTTTCGCTGTATATCGATGAAATCCATTTATCATCGACGGCCACAACTCAACGTAGCAGCATTCAAATTTTGATTTGACAGCAAATTACTATCAAATCAAAACTAACTATTCAATCAATGTCATATTAATTTAAGCTCCATTTAACAGATGGTAGCACCGATTGGAAGCAAGTTTACCTTAATGATGCCATCTGTCTTCAAATACAAGTACCGTTTCAGCCAACCTAGTATTAAATCTATGAGGTACGCTCTATTGTCATTTTCCCTTCGACTAACAATTTGGAGATATTTTTGTTATGTTGCTTGAAATCAAAATCCTTGCCTGTAAATAAAATGTTTTTTCCCTATGTCTTAGTTTAGAATTAGCGAATTGTAATGAACGGAATTGAAGAAAACCACATATAAGCAGCAAATAATTTAAAAATGAGATTGATATTTTAATGCGGAATAAAGGTAGCGAACGAAAATTTTCAAGTGAAACACCGGTATTAGATTAGACATTGAATAATGAGCATCTGTGTGGATGAACATCAAATGAATTTACATATGGTTAGGAATTTCAACTCTAAAAAGTTTCTTCTTCCGAGGCTTAGAACCTAATAGATTACTTAGAATTTCAGTTTTTATTATATTTAAAAGTTATATTAGACTCCCTCGTTTAAGAATTAACTATCACAGATAAAGTAATTTAAAGTTCTGGTACTGAATATTTATTGGTCTGAATAAATGAAATTCTTTATTATTGCTGTGTAAATTTCCATTCACTGGACTGTTGTTCAGTGATTATATAAGAAAGATTTATAATTGGAAGGAAAAAAAAATAACATATAGGGGATGATCCTAAATATCATATGTAATTGTGTAATTCTCATCATAACAACATTAAGTTATATATTTCTCTTAAGAAATAAAATATAAAACAATCCTTTGTACGTAATACGTCTATGCCATTTTATCTATAAAATTTCTATAGAATGTAAGATAATTCAAAAAAGTTGAAGAAGCTCTGAAGAGTTAAAATTAAACTCAAAAGTAAAATATCAAATCTTAATGCCAAGGTCTTGCTCTTTCCATTCAAATAGTCACGAGTAAAATGAATAGAATCTTACATGATAATAACTGAGTTATCTAACAGCGACTCTGCTCTACAAAAATACCAGAAGTTAAAACGCCTTACTAACTAGCCCGAACTAGACGTCTTTTTTCAGCCTGTTTGGAATAGGCGCTGAAAAATGTGACCGGTGAACTTTTCATCGGACCAACTGGTTCTAGGCTCAAAACTCCGCTGGCACTTCAAGTCTAACATACTTAACATCTCTCCTCATCCAAGGGGTCGAAAACCACTCTATGCCGAAATGGTGATTCAGGACTTGAACACTAGATAGCAGCAAATCATATAACAACTGACTGCAAGACCCCACAATCACGAGACCCCACAATCAACTCGAGACAACCGAAGATTCGAATGGAAGCTGTTCCAAGCAAGACTCAATTCAACAAGAGAGGATGTATATCAATTGCAGTAATGGCTGAAAAAAGCAATCTTCTCTTAAAATACCAATGTTTCTCATCGTATCATCACGATGATAATGGAGGGGAAGTACGCAGGACCCTCTTCAACAACAAGCCAGAAGTTAAAAAGGCCCTATTAACTAGCCAAATACAGACACCATTGTCAGCCTAGTCAAAAAGTGATAGGACAGTTTTTCGGTTGAATCAAAGGTTCCACATGTCTAAAGTTCAAAAACAGCTTTTCATCAAGATCAAAAACTCTCTCACCATTCACAGGGTCGGAAAACTACAAAAAAAAAAAAATGAAACCTGTTTCCGAATTGTGAATCCTTAACATCTTCAAAACTTCACACCATGCCAACTAGAGGACTTGGAGCTTCGACATATTTAATGGGTATCAGTGCTGCTACACAGCGGGTCTTTAGTGGATCAGGACTTGAACCCACGAATCGATTAAAACATCGCTGGCCGCAAGTCGGCGACTTTCAATTCAATCAACATCATTTAATTTCTTAAAGTGTTAGTTTACGGGTGAAACGTGATAGAAAGTATATTATATACTGTCCCATGCCATATCTAACAAAAGTAATTCCATAAAAATAACTTTCATCAGCTAGACTCATCTTTGTAATACTTCTTAGAACGAACCCTGCAACTTCTGAATATATTGTTTTGAAGCACTGTTAAAGGAGGATTGTTTGAATCCTATGATGATGCACTTAGGTAGTCAACCCTTTTATACGTTTATAAAGATTATATTGCAAATAACTATCGTTTTATACATTACAAATAACTATCTTTTCTCAAAACAAGTCTTACAATCTAAAGGGAATCAGAGATATCAAGCAAAAACGATTCCTACCCATGCTTTTGAAGAGCCTTATTTGCTCTTTCGTACATTAAATAAATTATTCGCACGTGTGTAAGCATAGGGTCACTTCTTCAGTTACATCCATTTCCGGAGATTTCCCTTAATGCTTTTGCCTTTAACATTTTGATCCTTGAGCTTTGTAGCTGTTTTCTTGATCCTTATATATTTAGAAGGAATGGGAATAAAAAAGGGCTGAAATAATATTATCTGATACCCTAGGATTGTGCAGTAATCTGGATATGCTTTCTCCCAAACAGTTCGCGTGACTAGCATTGTTCATGAACTTAAGTGAATATTTCTACGGTTTTTTTGATCTTGTGCTTTTGGAACTTCTGGTCACGGAGGGAGGAATATTAAATGTTTTATTTATACCATGACTCCATATTTCGCTTCAGTTCTCTTTTCATCGGGGTCTGGAAGTGGACTGATTGTTTCTGATCGAAAAGTTTTACTTTTTTTTTATCATTATTATTATTTCGTTCGACAGAGTTCGAAGCCAGAGGAAAGTTTACGAGAAGAGCAAAAAATTAACAATAATATATACAGTAGGTGCGTGCCAGAAATGAAAATGAGTTATTTTGGCTTTGACTTCTACTTCAAGTTATAGGATGTAATTGTGCTTCACTAGTAGCGAAGTGTAACTTTCTTTCTCGTAAATAAAGATAAAGTTTATAAATAAAACAAAAAAAAATATTATATTCACTAGGGAGCTTTAACTTTTTAATATTATACCTTCAACAAGTACACTTATTTTTATGCAGCTTATTCAAAAAAGGTAATTCTTACGCTTCATAAGCTAATTGAGAATAAATAATTTTAATACTAAATTATTCAGTTGCATACATAGAAATATATATTTGTGTATTTTTTGATAATATATTGATTTTACTAACTTTCAGTCTTAAAATTGCATGCATGTGATACAGTAACTATTCGTTGAAAAGTTTATCTCGTTTTTCCCATTTAAAAATGCTCTTATAGGTTAGTAAGAAGTACACTAAAATCTCAAATTACTTTTGTTCATTAACATTTTTATTACTTATCTATCACTAATTAAAAAAGTTCTTCGCACAGATATTCAACCTAATCCTAAACTGGAACAGCATTCTGCATCAAATCTTGCATTACAAACTCAAAATTTCTATATCAAGTCAATATTTCTAGCATGTGTTCTAGAATAAGTTTTTCATTATCATATACACGCAGGTCTTCAGTAATATCCCTGACAAATCCACGTATTTAAGGGAGATACATCAGCTAGAATATGATTCATAATGCGTTATAAGATATAACATTTGATAAAACAAGACTGATGAAGAAAATAGTATTTGCTAAAATAAGTACTATTAATAAAGTTTTCATAGAATACATTCGGTGATATTTAAAGAAATCCAATACTTAATCAGCAAAGAATATCATTGATAATGGCATGAAAAAAAGACCTTAATTACCAGATCAAAATATTAGATCGAACTTAACATTTAAAAAAACTAAGGGTATTCACGATATGCTTATAAAGTTCTTACAATACATTTTGTACATATAAAGACTCATTATTTTAAGAAAAAAGTTTTTATGCATTAAGGGCATTTAATGTTATTCAATTATATTACATAAAATCATTCAATTACATTACATAAAGTAGTATTCAAATACATTAAATGAAATAATTCAAGTTCGACTCAATAATTTCATAAATACTAGAGCTAAAAATTAGGTAGTTTATAAATTTGTATATAAATGACTTTTAATTATTTAATTTAATATATATTTAAAATACTGTAAAAGTTGTAAAACCATAAATATTAATAATTATTTAGACACATATTCTTTACTGTTTTATTTCTGCAAACCTAAGCGAAACAATAACTTACTAGTTTTTTACCATCTGACTCCCAGTTTCCATGTTTTATCTGGAAATATTACCTCTGTCCCGAGAAAAATACCCATAAAAAGCATTTACTTAAATAAAAGACAGCAACAGCGAAAACTTTTACAAACTCATTCATTTCATTCAAACAAGCAAACAGATTCAAACACTGCTCACTCAACTCCAATACTGTGGCAACATGGAAACCTTTTTTCTTCCCTTTCTTTCAGTTTTTTTTTTCTTTCCCTTATTTTCTTTTCTTTCCATTTTTTGTTCGATTTCGTTCCACTTGCAGCTATTTGCTCAATATGAATTCATAAATTCTTCAAGATCTCCTCCTGTAATGGAGAAACGTATAAGTAGAAGCCCTCCTCTCTAATGGAGCCTTCCAGAAACTAAATTTGGCGAACTGAAATATATTTACTTTCGGAATGTATTGAAGACATCTCTTTTCCGTTACTTTTCCGAATATTCGCTGTTACTCATCTAGTTTAATCTTAACTCATTTTTCGCCCGTGAAAATTTAGCAGGTTTCCTTTTTTTCTTTCTTTCTTTTTTCCTCTTTTCTGGCTCTTAGTTCTATATTGAATTTCCATTCCCTTTGAAAGATAGAGGAAAAACTTTTTTTTTTACTTTCTCTTCCTCTTTCTTAGAAGTGTTCACTTGTTTCCATAGCAACACCTATGCTTCATTAATGGTAGCTATATTTCTTACTAAAGAAGTTTGAAGTGGTATAGTTGTATATATGTGGATGGGAAAGTGGTCTACGTAATAGGTCAAATAATAATGCATATTTTATTTTGTGTTCGAATTATTAGTGATTCGCGACAGATTTTCGATATAAACATTAGAACTTTGTATCACCGAATGATATACAAAGTGGTATCGGATAAAATCTTCCTAGAAACCTATTTTCTTTTTATTAATTTCCTCTACTAATTTAAAATAGTATTCTAAAAAAGATTATGAACTTAAAGTTATATCAACATTCAACTAAAGACATTATCATATATTCTGCGTTGTGTAGATTATTACATTCTTTAAACAATGGCATCTGCCTCTTAAATAATTGAAAAGAAAATATAAAATGAAGCTTGTAGCAAATTGTTTTGATTATTATGAAGGGATATAGTGATTATAGTCGACAAAGCTTTAATCACTTTATCCGCCCTTTCTTAAATATTCAATGTGAAAAAAATTAATAATGGTGAGGAGGTTAATTAATCTCGTTCTTATCCAATCTTATGGTGAGGAATTTTACTCATTTGCGTAACTCTTAACAGTCGTTTTCAAATCACCGAATTATTATATATTTAATTATAAAGTATTGCCGATTAATAATAAGTTTCAAATTTAAAAAAATGAATGGAAAGAAAAGAAAAATCAACTTTATTCGGTCCATGTTTCTGACAAAAGAATAAATGGTAAGAAAAATCATACTTTTCTTGCAGAATTTTAAGCTATAACTCCCTCTAATCCAAGGAATCACAACTGCTAATGCAGTGATGGGATTTAAATTTTGGCGAATATTTCTTGTGTCTTTCAAAAATTACTTTTACAAATGAAAAGTCTCAAGAAATGCTCAAATAAGAACCATAAGAAAGTAATAATAATTAAAAACAAGTTTCCAATAAAATTGAACGTAAAAGAAAGAATATTTTAACTTTGTCCATGATGCTGAAAAAAATGTAATGATAAGAAATATATTTTTGTTTCGTAGAATTATAATAGATTCTTCTAACAGAAGAAACCATAAATGTTATTATAGTTGCAGTTTCACTTTGACTTTAGAACTACCTTTATTTTAAAATCACACCAAAATAAAAAGTAAATAAATGAAAATCATCAATAGAATGAGTCTAAATATATCTTATTATTGGTATTAATGGATAAAAACAAGTTTCAAACTGAAAAAAATGTGAATAGAAAGATAGAAAGAAAGAACAGTTTTGTCAGTCTCTGTTTCTCATCAAAAAAAAGAGTAAATGTTGAGAAATGTTCGACGTTTATCGTGAAATTAAGTACAAGAATAACCACAATACATTTTCACTATTTTATTTAAAATACAAGATAAGATAAGATGTATATCTCATTTGCTTCTCAAAATCTACTGGTATTCTTCTTTGAAAGTTTCATCCAGTTTCTAATGGGAATATATAGATTTTCTTAAATATAACGTAAATGTTTATCTACAGTTATTATTTGCTAGTATTAATTCAAATCAGTTACTTTTAAGAACAATATTTTATGAGTTCCATAGAAAAGTGCACAAAATGCTCTTGTTTTCTTTTTAATAATATATTTAACATGTAATAGTACAAGTATTAATTTCTGTTTTAACCTATTTTACACAAATCTTAATTTTTCAACATTTGTATTTCATTTTACACATAGCTCTTTAAATTTTTGTAAATATTTTTATTATCAAATTAAAAATGTTTCAGAAAAAAAGCAAACAAATCTGAAGTTTTAAGAGAATAATACTTCAGGGATTCGATTTATCATGAATATATATTTATTTAACAGTTACCCAAGCTTTCATAACGAATTCCAACATTTATCACTGTCTCGGTAACCAATTCAGAATTCAACTGATATAACATTCTTTTAAGTTCCAACACAGAAAGAAGAATATATATTGGTTATAGCAATATCTCTCATACAATCAAATGTAAATTTAGGAAAAATGCTTTTTTATGCATTCCAGTGCCATGTGAGTAAAATTTAGTTTGGGATACTATCAAATATGTTTCAGAGGAACTTGAATCCTGTATGAATATCATCTCAAATTCATTTTTTTTTCACTTTTTTTGTTTCCGTATCCTGTCGAAAATGTTTTATGTATCTCTCATTCCTAGTCCCACGTTGAATATCTACTCTTTAAGATATTCTCAAATGCGTTTGTGATGATATTGCATATTCATGTGTTATGAAAGATATAGGATCAGCATATCAAACTGTAAAATTTCTAATCTAAATTTTATGCAACGCAGCAGCGCGCTTTGAAAAAAAAATGAGCGCAAGAGCTACGTCGTATTTCGTTTTTTCAGAGAAAACAAAACTAGATTTGCATTCTAAGTTTTCGAGTTCTTCTTGAGTTCCTTTTTTCATATTAAAAGTACCAAGGCTCTCATCATCCATTTTGAATAGTTTTGAGATATTTTTGTAAAAGTGTTCTTTTGAATATGTGATCGGTTTCTCTTATTTGAAAAACTAAATATTACAATGGGATGTTAATTTATCCTAAATATAACATTTTGTTGAAATAAAATCAATACTTAAAGATAAAAACAATGGATGATCTAAAATCAGAAAAAGTAACAATCGTAGCCTGTATATAGCACTAATTAAGTATTTAATAACATTAAGTAATAATTTAAGTGTTAAGTATTTCCAGATTTTGTTTTTAAATTGAATTTATTATATCAATATAATCTAAATACTTTCTCTTATTTACAGATTTTGTTTCATCATGTCTGAAAGAACTGGACATATTATTATTAGTTCTTCATTTAGCAGATTTGCTATATATTTCATAAAATCATTTTAACAAATTGAAACAATTTAAAATTGTAGACAAAACATTTGATTAACATTCGCAAATTAATACAGTAAAATCTTTGAGTAAGAGTGTTAACTCTTGAAAACTATTAGCATATTTTTCTAACAAGTACAATTATCTACCAGACAGATTAAAAGTGACTAAGAAATGAAGGTATTGATGACACTCATCTTAATTTTTACCCAAGTCAGGTTAAAAATGTGTCCCCTGAGATTCCACACTGATTAATGACTTAGATTCAGTTCCATTTAAAATGCAACATGCCCATCACTCTTCACGATAAGTATTTAACAGAACTAGGATACCAAAAATCTCGCAGTTATTATCTCTTGTATACCTACAAGTTTCAAGAACAATATCATAATTGGCTGTCCTATAGCGTGATTGCTGTGCGGTTGAGTTAAGAAGTCATACGACTTTTAAACACAATAAATCGAGCTTTTTATCACTTTCTTCGAGTTACATATCTTTTGAAAATTTAAGTGAAGTAATGCGAGTTTTTTATGTAAAAAATTATAATTTGTACATTGATATACTGATTTTAGATATTCACGATTTTTTTTAAATAATTTTTAGTTATGTTTGATATATTGCTTTGTACGCCCAATCCTAGTAAAATTTTCACTTTAGAATATATATTTTATATCATAATATAAATAAATGCTTAGAAATGTAATTAAACTAAAAAAATTAAATATTTAATTCAGTGAAAATTTTTTAAGGGTTACTAAATTTGGCATTAAACGTTTCCATATTTATTATATATCTATCCCTGAAAGACATCAAGATATGTACAAGGAAAAATAATTTTAGTTCAAATTGTGCAAAATAATATAACATAACTGTACAATTTTTATAAGATAAACTTAAATGGGTTTTAAAATATTTTGCACGTAACGATGAAAAATCACTATTTCAGAAAATGAGGTTTAAAATTTTCCAAACAGTGAAGTTAGTCGAAATAGGCATGAACATGCTTAAGCATATTTCGGGAAATAATTAGAATATTTTCTCGAGGTTTGTTATAAAGTATTTGCTAAAACTATGTTTTAACATTTCTTTTTTCAGAAAACCGAATTTTTTCAAAGTTTCAGAGTCATGAGACCCTGTAATGTTACATTTATCGCATATTTCAATCCTAATGGTATTAGGTAAGCTAGGACTCAAAAATCTGACTCAAGTATTTCATAGTCATGAAATTCGGGCTCGAAACCATTGCATTATGCGAATGTTTTTGGTTGGAAATAAAGCTAGAACATATATCTAAGATATTTATTCGGAAAGTAGGTTCCGGAATCTAATGCCTCTCGCACCCGACAGAAAACACTAATCTGGCTATATGCGGTACCCCGTCTTTATTAAAAAAAGAATGCGTTGTAATTGTAAAGATCAAATGATGAAAGGCTGACCGAGTAAATTTTGGATTAAGAATGCTTTTGACTCATATTTATGACTCTTATATGTTTTAAGAATATTTTGTGAAGTTTGCTATTTGAATGCGAAGAATATGAGACCATGAAATATTTGAATCGTGTGAGATGTACGGTGATTCAATCATGAGTGAGGGAAGGATTAGAAGAGATAGGTTAGATTGTTCAATTTAGACATCATTAATGTGCACGACGAACATACATATGTTAACCAGTTTCACTTGCCCAGGAAATTACTGTCAATCATATTAAAAGAAAGTTACTTGCTCGCCGTAATTGGCACTGAGATACAAGGGGGAGGGTAAGTTAAGCTAACAGCCAATGGAGTTAGGAGTGTATCAGAATGGTAGATGAAAAAAGTTATAAGTGGAAAATTTCAGTTTGAAGTGAGAGTGAGAAGAAGAAGTGAATCATCTAACGTATAGCCCAGCAAGTTGTATCAAGTGACAATAACCTATCCTTGAGAAGTAATCGTTTTCATGATGATGAAGAAGAGAAATATGCCACACCATTCTGGTTAACCGCAGAAACGGCTACCTTCTATGTTAGTGGTAAAGGAAACCTTGTGATTACAGATAAATGCCTTAAAGTTCTAAACCTAAAAAGTGGTGTAATATTTATAAATCATTATTAAATGTATATCTTTACTTTTGCTTCTATTTTTTACAGTAATTAATTTATATTCCAAACAGTAAATTTACATCTAATAATATTACTAGTATATGAATTTTATTTTAGCAGCTCATTTACTATAAAAACTGTTAAAAGAGACTTCAGGAAATTATTTTTCAAATGAAATCGTGTTACTTTTTACCATTTTTTTGCTCAAGATAACTGAAATCCATTTGACAAGGAATAAAAAGAGATTATTTTAAGCAAAGTTTAAGTAATCCATACTTTTTTATACTAAAAGTAATGGGTGCCATTTTATAAAATCAAGATATTCTTTTGTTTGTGTATCTAATTATCCCTTGAATACAATTTTTGTAAACGTATATAATTATTAAAGCAATTTATCATCAACATCTGTATTTAAATTTGTAAGTTTTGTTCTTATTTTCATTACATCTTGAACAAAATCTATTGCATTTATAACTTAAAAAATTTCTGCTTATAAACTTAATATTGCGTGCACTGATTTATAATCTAATTATAATTTCAGAAAAATAATTATTAAAATGTAAGACTCTTGAAATTTTATGATTCAAATTTGTCACATATCTTATACAAATATCGTGCAAAACTTAAATTTTGTGAGTTTTTATCAGCAAAAACATTTTTATACACTTTATAGGAAACATTCTATATCTTATGTCAAAAATATGTGCCTTATGCATCAAGTAGATTTTGAAAAAAAAATGTACCACAATCCCTTTGGAGAAGAAAGCAAATGAAGTTATTACATTTATTATTTATTTTTCTTTCTTTCTTTTTAATAATTTTGGAACTCATTTTTCGAAAGTTCTACTTATCAACTTTGCATAAATAACACGTCTATAGAAACAACGAAAGGCCATCTATTTTTAACAGTAAAGTAATGAATAAAAATTGAAAACTTTTAGTGCTTCGGTTTTCTTAAATATCATAAGAAATCTACTTTTCTTTAAAGTTCTTTGTAAAATAGTAAGAACAAAAGATTTTTTCGAACTTTTTATTAAAAAAAACATTAATTTTTTTATATACAATCAACTTGTGGAATTGTAACTCAAAATTAAAGCCTTCTTACGAAGTATAAAGAAGTAAACTAGTGTTTCAACAAGCTACAATGTAGGTTTTTTCGGCCACCATACCTGGTTTTGCCTGTTTGATTCGTTTGCTATCAGCCGCGGAAAGGTCATTACTAATTGCTCGCATGTACTTTACCGTTGTCGGCAAGAGTTAAGGAGAAAGTTAATTAGGCTTTTGACGCTAATAGTGATGGATGGATGGGAGGTATTTAAGTAGGGTGGGACCGCAACGATGTCATCTGATAGCGGGCCCGACCCAAGGACGAAAAATTTCGCATCCGAAGACTTTTATCACGTCACTTCGTAGGAAGTTCCCAGAAATGATCGATTAGGTGAAGTTTTTGAAGTTAAAAAACTTACACCTTTATCGCAAGTATAATTTGGTTTTAATTATTTATTGATAATGTGCTGATTTTTTCCCCAAAGATAAACTTCCTAGGTGTATTGATAAATAAGATTTGATATCCATAGATCATTATTCAACATGCGATTCATTTTGAAGATCGTTGGGAACTAATGATACACTAGTACATATCTTAGTCTAGACAAAATCTTTTAAGAACTTCTGCTTGTGATTAATGTCTGTACTATTATAAAATGCCCAAAGATAATTTTACATTAGATATAATTATATCAAATTAATATCTTCCGGACAATTTGAATTCATATGAAAATTACTTAAATTAATATAAAGGTAACATTTGAATTGATAGCTTAAGAAATTCGATATTAATCTAATGTTTGTATGCATTTTTTTTTAAAAAAAATTACAAGATGTTTCATCATTTTTCTTTTGTAATAAATTGTGAACAGCACTAGAAACCCAGAATATCATTTTTTTGATTTCCTCTAGGGAGAAAACAAGCATTTTTCTTACGGATAGATATATAAAACTCCAAGTGTAGTACATTAATTAATCTCTAAATAATAATAAGATAATTAACAAATTGAGAACTGTTTATTATTCTAAAAATATTTATGCTTAGATTCCTTACTGTGATTTTTTGAAAGGCCACTGAAGGTGTAACTTTATATAATTTATCGTGAAGACTTACACATCTCTGTAGAAGACAGATAAACTTCGAAAAAATTTAGCTGTTTAAAAGATTTTTAATTGCTTAGAGGGACACAGGGAAATAATCACTCCCAACTGTTATAAAAATTTAATTATACAATACGAAAATCAAATAATTTATAGAAATTGAAACCGATTGGTTGTCATGGATGATTTCTGAACTATCACATCTTCATTGCTGGGAGAGCTCCAGATTTGCCTTGACCTTCCTCAGAATTCTATTCAATGCGGTCCTCAGCCAACGTTTTCCAATTTGTCACCTTAACAGTTTTCGGATCTTTTTCCAGGCAGTCAATCCACCTAAATTTAAGTCTCTTTTTTTTTTCGGGTACTAAATGTTTTAGCCAAGATCATTTTAGTGACTAGATTCATTTAATCACATTAAGTGTCCTACCCTTTTAATTTTCTGTATTGATATAAATTTAATAATATCTGACTCTTTAAAAAGTTTGTAAATTTCCGAGGTTGTTCTTCTTTTCCAATAATTATCACGTTTAATTTCACTAAATATGCCTCGCAAAATTCCTCTTTCAAATATAACAGCGTCTATCTTTCTCAGTCATTGCTCATGTTTTAGCAGTGTATGTGAGAGTAAGTATAATCAAGGTTTTGTTGAGAATGGTATGGTTTTTCAGCAGAGAAAATTAGAAAAGAATTCCAAAAATAGTAAGTGTAAGCAAATGTGACTGTGTTGTGACGAGACTTTGGCGTTATTATCACATACACTCGAAGTAATAACTCGTTTGGCGACTCCTCGATTAACAATGATTCAATAGAACGCAGTCATTTAGTTTTGGTAAATATCATTTCAGACTTTGCCAAGTATCTCACTAATTTTATAATGAAACAATTTATTACTTGAACTTACCTGAAAAAGTCTAAACATAGAAGAAGAACGAATAATGTATATATAGGCATAATAATATTTTGTTGCACTTTTGACCTCCTATATTACGTACAATAAGATTGAATTCCTTTTGTAAGAGATTATTTTCAAGATTTTGCTATCAGCTTGATTAAATTTACGCACATCTTTTTTTATTGGTTAAATTTTAAAATTTATTAAGATTTCTTCCCTCGAATAAGTAATTTCCGTTTTAATAAAAACAATGCTGAAAGTTTGTTTGAGTGAAGCAGAAAATTTATAATAAAAAAATGTAGCAATTTGTATTATCTTTTAATTTATGTTAATACTATTACTCATAGCCTACTTTACTCGGGATTTAGCAACCATGGACCACGATTAGCAAGAGTTAAATGAGTCCGAATATAATTCTGAGAGCATATTTCTGTGTTATCTAACATATATTATTCAAATTAATACAGAAATCAAAGTTTAGCAAAATTAGTTTATTTGCTTTTTCACCTGAATCTTTTGACTACGTGTTAATATGACCTTATTCAACGTTGTTTCAATCGGTGTTTTGTTTCCTAGCAATGCTTCTAAGATACTAAATGAGTCTTACATTTACGTCGACCACACATAATAAGTTCGTGAGTGGTCTTCCTTGCGTACGGACGTGATCCATTCCAAAGGCAGCAAGACTCATAGAAATGGTCATGTGATACTTCTTTTTACTATGAAATCGAGTTTAGCCTCATAAAAGTCCAGTACACGAGGAACTAAAAGCCTCCTCTCGCACTAGATAATACATATTGTAGGAGAGATTTTCTCTCTTATTTGGTATGATTAGTGACCAATATCTAAAATTATAATTTTAGATATCCAACTAAAACAAAGCCACTCATATCTCTTAAATGTTCTTCTTCAGCGACGTTTGCGAGGATATAGTTACTACTTATTCTAGTATGTTACCAACACCTAAAAATAGGTTAAAATTGCATACCAAATGTAAGTGCCATCAACACTTATTCTAACTGTAAATATCATCTGCAGTATTTAAATAAATTAAGATAAATTACTGTAATTAATATTAGTGTCCTGTTACGTAACGCAACCCGTACCAACCAGTGCATTGCATATAAATGATATTCCAAAGGTATCACCTATTGTTGTTTTAAAAGAAATTTAGTATGAATCATTGTTTAAATTTTTTTTGCTGGTTATCAGAAAATTTGTCTTGTACATTGGCAAATAAATAATATGAATCTAAAGAGTTTACACAGAAGTGCTAATAAATATTGATTGTAATAAAATGGTTTCATATATATGTTGTTTATGCATGCACATGTTACAAGAATCTATATTTAAAAATGTTTATTTTATGAAAAGAATCCCTTGCTGAGGCTTATAAATCGAGTAAGATCAATAGCTTCCGTAATCTACCTAACAAAAGCATTTCGGTAAAAGTAAATATTTGTTTATTTCGGCAATTCCAAAGTTGTAATGAACTCTATTATTTTCTGTATTCCATCTTCGTGACTATTGTCGACATGTTGACACGACAAAAGGGTGTAATACCGAAGGGAAATCGTAAATGAAATCTGTGATCAAACAAAGCAAGATATCATTAAGGTTTTTCTAAGAAAATAATAATAATAAATTTTGTGTACTTTGCAATGTCTGACGAAAAACTTTCTACGCGTTAATAAAGAGTGTAACCTATTTATTTCTAACCACGGAAACAAAAAGCAGTTTTTAAATGTTTGTAGTATATTCGTATTATACATGCTAGGATAAATTTTGTTGTAAAATTGTTTCTCTCCAATCTCGCATAACTATTTTTGTAAAGTTTCAACTAGATAATAATAAAATTTTGAATGCAACATTTTTTGAAAAAAATTGTATGTGTGGACTACATGTTCTAATCATCATAACTATTATTATTTTTAAAAGCATTGTTTTAATAAAATTATTTAAATCTGCAAAAAATTGTATGAAATTTAAGTGCGTGTTTAATTAAACAGCTGTGCAGTTGTTCAAATTACATTGCTTCGTCAGCATTCTATTCATTTCTTTACAACAATTTTTCCACATTGAAATAAATTAAAATAGACCTAAACTTTCAACTAAATAAAATTTTACAAGTATATGACTAAGCAACACAACAATATATTATTTTTTAAAAAATATATCTAGGTTGCGCAAATTTCCAATTCCTTATAAAAGTTATTGATAAGTAATCAGCGTAAATTTGTGTTGACATAATTTTGTGAGTGGCAAGATTTCGTTACAGAAGTGTTTAGTATTTACTATTGTTAAGTAAATATATTATAATTCCAATTAAATAAAATAACAAATGTTTATTTTGAATATGAAAAAGGTAAGTATTAATAAGAAGACACGATCCCTCCCTCCTCCAAAAGAAAAAAAATATCGAATATATATTTTAATATCTTATCTCAATTGTATGGTCTTTTTAATTATGAGTACAAAATTATACAGATTTAACTTCATTATTTTGCGAGTTATTAAATTTTTTTTCAGTAGCGTGTGAAGTCATTTAATTGGTCTTCAAAAGTTTAAAATATTTTTTCTCTGCCTTCTTTCATGTCGATCATGTATTTAAAGTATCAGGGTAATATTGTAATCAATGAACAGTTTTGAAAATCCGCAAAATTAGATACAGCTATTTTTTATTGTTTTTTGCAGTGTTTGATGGGGAAAAAATTCTGAAACTAAAATAATATTAATACTACCAAACCCTTGTACATATTGTCCGAAATAAGAAAGAAAAAACTTATTTCAAAAATTTAAAACTTATAGAAGTATTAGAAATTTTCAAATATTGAAGTATTTTGAGGAAAAAAAAAAATGTTAAATGAATGTTTCCAAGAAAATGTATATTATATGCGTGTTAAAATATGGTGAACTAAAAGTTTTCTTATAAATATTTAATTAAAAAAAGCTGCTTCCAGGATACCTAGTCTCCATTTCATTTTAGAAGATTAATCTAATCAAGCAGTATGAAACCTTATGCTTCCTGGAATATCAATCTACTTTATGGATATCGGACGCATAACGGATTCTGCATGTCCCTTTTGATCGATTACATCATCGAACCATGTCACTTTGGAAGCCATATTAGATTACACCCATAAGTGATACAGATTGAACTTGGATGTTGTTACGACATCGGAGTGACTGCAATGATCAAGGTAGTTATGAAATGACATTCATGTTACAGTAATGTTATGGTAAGTAGAATATGAAAACATAATAGAGTTTTCCTTGATGCGAGATTAATAATAAGCAACAAAATTATGCTTTTTTATTTAATTTCTTAAATATCCTTACAATTGACATTGGATACTAAATCTTTCTTTTTGATTGACTGATTGCTTAATAACGTCTCTTTTAGAATCAACTCGAGGGGTACTGGTGACGGACTTCGGCAAGTGATGAGAATGACACCCGTACTAGCACATACCTTTTCAAATATGTAGTCTGATACTTGCGGGAGGTGTTTAGTCGAGTCGTGGGTTCCGATACTGATGACATTGAAGATCCGTCGAGTGGCAGGACTGATGCACATTAAATGTGTCGAGGTCCTAAGTCCTTCCGTTGGAAGATTGGAGAGGAAGGTGCCAGCTCATATGTTATTCTCGTCACTTGGCCTTGAATAAAAATTAAGAGGTTTGTCACCAATACCCCTAGTGTTTCTTCTCAGTACGATGTTAATAAACAATCACCACACCCATTAAAAACTTCCACACCCGTGAACGGAAGGGCTTAGACCTTCCGTGCATCAACTCCAACATACGGTGGGTCTTAAGTGGTATCAAAGTTCGAGTCCCTTGCTCGACAAAAGGAATCCGGTAGTGCTTTCACTACCACGACTATTATATTACCACGGTGCTCAAGATCGCATTCCCCTAAACTTCTAAATATTTCTGAAGTAACCATTTAAAAAGCGCTTGAACAATAAAGTACATAAAACGAATGTTAGACACTTTACAGAATTCAAGGGGGTATATTAGGCTGTTCATGTTTTTATATGTGCAAATTCTTAATCTGAGAAATTTCGTTTGCATAAAAGTTTTATTAAATACTTTATTAAAGGCTTTTAATACTAGATTAATCAAAAACAGAACATTTTGTATAACAATGGATTTTCGAAATAGACTCGTTGATATATTTATAAATGGCGTTTATAAACTAAACAATTGTTATATACTTTACAAATTTGAAGATGGGAGTAGAAGGATATTTTTATTATAATCAACATCATTAAGGATTCCCAGATTAATTTTGCATTAGTGTTCGCGCAATCTTTAGTGAGCTCTTGGGAAAAGTCATTTGTACAAAAGCAATGATTTCTTTTCTGATGTTTTTAAATATCTTATAAAAAGCGTTTTTTACCAAATCCTTTCTTAAGAGAGTATTCTGTTAAACTTTTGAATATTTTTAAAGTAGCCATTTTAATTTGCATATTACTTTTATATATAAGAATAGTAAGAGTTATATGCATTTCAGAATAAAAAGAGAAGGAAATTAAGTTCTTTATTTTTGTATTCCTGAATCTTCATCAGAAAAAAGTCAAGAGCTCAAAAGTAATATCTTTTTATTAAACTTTTTAAATATTATCACCAACAGGAGTTTCCTACCAAATCCATCTTTAACAAATTTTCTAATTGGAGTTTCTTAAAGTGATTATTTTGATATACATATGAAAAGCATTAGTAATTGTTATACTTTTCAGAATATAAGGAAGGGTAGTTAAGTTCTTTATTTTTATATGTAAATTCATAAAGGATTTCTTGTTTAATATTTTCGTGAATATTCACAAGATCAATGGGAGTTCTTCTAAAGAAGTCGTTTGCTCTAAGTAAAATACTTTAATTCATTCTCTTAAATATTATTATCAAAATGTCTGATACCAAATCATGCCTTAAGAGAAAATTCTGATAAACTTTGCTTTGCAATATTTTTAAGGAAGATATTTTAATTTGCATGTGAACGGTATATTTAAAAAAGAGTGCTATGGCATTTTCAGAATACAAGGAAGGAGAAATAAAGCTCCCTATTTTTACATGCTTGTAGATTCAGAAGGTATTTCTAAATTAATGTTTCATTAATGTTTAGAAAATAATATGTAATCACCCTGCTTATAGGAATGGGTAATATATTTACACCCACTATAATATTTAGTCTCATCCCGAGAAATAACTGTACAAGCAATTCGCTACGTTAGTAGAACAACATAAATAAGAAAAATACGTTTCGCTTATAATTGGTACAGATTGCTACACTTAAAGTGTAAAATATTCTTGATATGACTAAAGTGATATATTTTGCCGCAAACAAGTTTACTTCATATTCATTTTAGAAGAAAACAAGGTATCATGAAAAAATTAAATTAAAGATAAGTATAAAAATATTTTAAAATGCATTCTTCGTTTAATGAAAAGTATTATACCGAACAACTTTAAAAAAATGTAAGGATTTCATTGTAACTATTTTCTCGAAGAGGAAAAATACACTAGCTCAAGAAAATTCTACTGATCTCTGATTGTAGTAAGAAAATATTACCTATAGAAACACAGGCTTCAAGAAAACATAGATTAGTGTGCAATTAGATCTTCGACTTAAACAAGAGAAAAATATTTTACTCGCTGTAAACGCTGACACACTAATAATTCATACGGTCTTGCAAAGAAATATTTGCTTAGTCAAATTATTTATTTTAATTTAATATCGAAACTTGTAAATAGATCTGTTCAATTATTGTTTAGATAAAGACATCTAAGAGTAACCGTTATAAAAAATCATTTTTTTTGTTAGAATCAATACTTAATACATATTACTTATAATGTATGACAGTTTATTATTCATTTGAATTTACATTATTGATAAACGACAATCCTTATTAAAAGTAATTACGATCATAAAAATATAGCAAACAAAAATTCGCTTAAGTATGATTTTTAAAAGAGGGATTATTCATAATTTTATGCAAATAATTTCCTGATGCAAATCAGGTCACTCAAATTTGTAAAATTCAGCTTCGCATAAAAAAAAACTTTAAAATTTATTTCAATTTGAATGGACATAAAAAATATTATTAAATATATATAAACAAAAGCTCTCTCATTTCATATTTTCTGCATTATCTTTCTTCGAACTGAAGATTAATCGATCTCAGTTCTTTTTAGGAGCTTTTTTTTTAATTTGATATGTTCATATGTATGTGTGTTTTCTCAGAAGACAAAGTTTGTACTCAAATTTTAACCCACTTCCTATCATTCAATCGATGTAAAATGTTGCGTCTACATATAACTCTGATGATAATACAACATTATCGTATGCTCAATAAATGACAAACTTGATAACGGTGGAGGGTGGGGGAAGGTCCAAGAGACATAACAGAGTCCAATTCAGTTGAAATTTGCACACACGTATAGCTCACATAACTGCTCTCTATTCTTAAATTTCCTAGCCAAAAAGAATTAAATAAAAATGATAAAGATTTTATTTAAACCTCAATTAAAATGTGTATAAATTTTAATGTAAAATAATTATAAATGCTTGAGTTATTCGTACTTCTTTGATAAAGATGAGTGAGCTGATTTGGATCAGATAATAACTATGTATAATCACGCATTTCAGTCCATATATAAATAAGTAACTATATAATACATAATATTTCAATAATGACCTAGGTATCTCAGTAAAGAGCTCAATCTTATATGAATTAAAAATTGTTTTAAAGATTAAAAAAGTATTTTATTATCTATTTTAGCCCACTTTTAAAACTAATTCCTGATTTAAAAAAATTTCACTTATTTTTAAAACAGACTCACTCTTTTCTAAGAGATTAGAATTTTTCGCATTTTAATCACATTAAGTTAAAGCCATCTGTTTGTAAAAAACAAATAAAACAAAAATAAAATCTTTCCTTTATCATGAGCTTTGAAACTCCTAGTATAATACCAAAATGTAAGATTAAAGCCGATAAAATGTATCTTTAGACGTTTTGAAGAAAAAAGAAACTTATTTTTAAAATAGAAAAAGAAATATGTAATTGCATTTCTGTGTATCCAGACACGTCCCACCCTATGAGTCTTTAAATCAAAACTAAACAGCCAAACTTCAAACCTATAACTTATACATTGGCATTTTTGACTCGTCAGTTTTTTTGTACATATATATCTATCGACATCTTCTCGACTTTCTAAATCTCCAATGTTTCCCTATAGCTAGAAAACATGCCGTCAAACGCCAAATAAATTCGCCTCTAACAGATACGAGCAGCTACCCGGAATGACCAGCTTACAAATCTTTAATAAACCGCTCCGTGTGATAAAACTTGGAGAAATTTCTGATAAATTATGGAAACTTCGACGAGAATGTTTGTGGATAAAAAACATCAAAAACTCAATCTGATAAAATGAGAGTAAAAAAGAGAGAAAAAAAATGAAGGAGTGTGTAAGTAAGCAGGCTTCGAATGACCGACTCCACGGCACGTTCTAGATTTATAGAGTGTATAGCTATATCGAACGTGGTATAGTAGACATAAAATTTGGGATTGGGGAGGATAATCTCGACTCCCCATCTTTTAGTTTCTCAATGTTCCTGAACTGCAACGACAGAGTATTGGGGAAGTAATGGTTTCGGGTTGCTATTGTTTTTATTTTCCGCTAGGCTTTTTTTCCCTTCTACTTTTTTTTGAAAGGAGAAAAGTTTATTTTCTTATCTTAGAACTTTATCTTCTGCTAAAATGTGTTCAGGGGCGTGATTTGTAAAATATAGAACATGTTGTAACAATTTTTTGTGAAAAAAAGGAAAGTACGATAGCTTTTCCTTGGCCTCCTATTTCATGTAAGATTCAATTTAAACTCATAAGCCACATAAACTAATATAAAACCCTGCCTAATTATTGAAAAAAAAGGAAGCACATCTTTATTTTTCAAGGATATCAAGAGACGATATTCTTTTCCGTAATAAGACATATCTGAGTATTATTATAATTTATATGTATCGTAAAATGTATATTTCTTAATAGTGTGCACTGATATTAAATATAAATTAATATCTAAAGTATATCAAAATCATTTATGAATAAAAATAGTTAGAATTGCAAATTTCTTTAATATTTACTCTGATTTTAAGAATTATCATTCAAATATCGACACTTAACATATAGGCAAAATTAAATCAAAAACACAATTTATTTCGACATTAGAATCAACAAAGAATATAAAGAAACAATGTAAATATATAAAGTAGTAAAATTTATTATCTTAGAATTGGGACTGAAATGCGTGATTATACATAGTTATTATCTGATAGAAATCAGCTCCCTCATCCTTACCAAATTTCAATTAATAATGAAATTTGGTAAAGATTGATAAAAAAAAACCTAGTTAAAAAAATTCAAAACATTGCATTTTAAAAATGATATGAATTTTAAATCAAATAAAATATCTAAAAATAAAGACATACAGCAATAGCAATTTTCTTAAATTAAAAACACATAAATGCAAAACTTATTAATACGTATAGAAGGAAATAAAATCACACGTATTTTTATTTGGCGTTTCTTACAGATTTCTAATTTTTTTCCTCCTAATTCACTGAATGTAAAACAAAGAAAAAAAGGACAAATTTATTATTATCGCTTCAATACATTTCATAAACATTATATATCAACTTTATGTGAATATTTCTGAAATATTTCATTTATTTTACATGTTTTGTTACTAACTTTTTAGAAAGATTATCCCATTAAACGGTTCCTCTTATTTATACTTAACAAAATACCTACATATACCTTCATATATAATTCCATAGAATATGATATAATACTAAAATTTAGTTTAAACGAACATGATTTTAATGTTCGTCTAATTAAATTTTTTTTATCTAAAAAACGTTTCATGGTTATTTAAATATTTTAATGATTCAGTTAAAAAGAAGCAAACTTTAATTACAGCTAATTAATTTTTATTTTCTTACTTTATAAATCTATGTACCATTATTTAAAAACTCTCTCTCTTTTAATAACAAACTAAAATAATTATAACATATCTGACACATTTCAGTACAAGATTTTCCTTTTCTCTTTGTGTAATTACCCTAATAATTTACTTTTTTCATGGACTCTTTACAAGGCTAAATAAATAACATTTACTATATTTAAAACTAAATTAATTTTTAGCAAAAATTGAAAATTTTGTGTGCTGTTCATAATATATGCTTGATGATTTCCCATTTAGGTCTTGAAACTATTTATTTAGACTTAGAACTACTTGATATTCTTTTTTCTCTTCAAGTATTACACAATTATTATTCAGTATGCGTCTTTTTCATTAAGAGCAAATTAACCTTGCTTCGTTAGGTTTCTAAAGAAGTAGTCGATATTAATTATGCAAATGTGTCGGTTTCGTATTTTTTGTCGCTTTAATAAACCTTGGCGAACTGTACAGGAGTGTGAATATATAATTTCGGTAAGGATGTGTTTTGGCTATAAGAATATTTCGAAGCAGATGAGAGTAATTAAGTGAAAAGGTTTACCCTGTGAAAACGAGTCGATGCTGTAAAATTTAATGATAATGTGTATTCTGCAAGAGCTTATTACAGAGATCGCAGTTCTGGAAAAGAAGGCAAGATATCACTATATATACTCTTACATGGCATTGTACGATGAATGTAATTATTTAAATGCGATCAGAATTTCCATCCATGGGGATCCACATCTCAAGAACGAATTTTGTTCTAAAGGAAAATAAACATATGTTCTATATCTCCCTGTTCCCCACTTTAGTTGGATTTTAAGCGAACATCTCTTGAAATTCACAAAAAAGCTACATATTTTACAAAGTATTTAGTGTTCATTTAATTTTTGCAGAAAATTGGGCGAAACAGGACAGAAATATCTATGTATAGGGTTAGCCTAAAGTCATTACACATTTTTCAAAGGAATATAATTTGTAATCTATTATAATAGAACATATTATTTATTTATATTCATGGTATTATATACATTTTTAAAACTTTGTTTTGAACTGTAAGGGTATGGAAAATTATAACTCTTAAACAAACACCATTGCCTTGTTCGCAAATACTGGCTTTCTCCGTCATATTTTATTGGCCAAGGTAGGCATGGTCACGGCCTCACGCTAGGCTTTATTTATGTTGAGTCGTTTGCTCAAGCCTGATGCCACATAAACACCCTAGAACTTGTAGGAGGCATTTTTAAAACAGAAAATAATCTGCATGTACCCCACATTTGTAAGAAAAAGGAATCAATATTTGCATATTAACTTCGCTTTGCACAGTAGCATCGCTTTTGCATATCAACATCGCATTGCCCACTTAGATCAATTTCGTATTTTTCTGCAATTTATTCCATTATTTAATTTCATTTTTTTTCATATTTTAACTGCAAATTAAAAATAATTAATTATTTACTAAAATTGTTCACCTACTAAATTGTTGTGTAACTTTTAGCTCATCTTGTTAAGTAACAATTAATAAATAGTACATTTTATTAAGCAGAAAATAAAGATCTAAATTTTATTTAATCTGTAACTACTTAAATGAGATTACGGTATATACGATTACGATATATTTTGTTCATTCTTATTCTACTTCAAAAAATTAAAATCCTTTGTGCATAGGTTGCTTTATTTTACAATAAAATATCAGATCTAATTAAACTAACCTAATTTCCCGAATAAAGAATTCCCAATGGAATTTTTCTTAGTTCGATTAAAACGACTTTTCACTCAGAAAAGGGCAGACAATGTTCAACAAAGGAAAAAGAATTAATTGGATTAAATAAAAGCTTAATTAGCTAAAAGAGTTAAATCAGAAGATAAAAATAAAATTAAGACACACTGTACTAAAAGTAAATATGTGATTAGAATAGAAATTTGAGAAAAAAGTAAAATTTTCGAAAGAATAACATCATTAGTTTCAATAATGCTAATTTTAATAGCATGTGTATCACTTATAAAAACTCTAAATTATATGCTTCATATTAATTGTATGAACACTGATTGAATATATATATATAGTCTTACTCAGAATTGAACTTAACTAAAATAATTATAAAATGTATTAAGTGTATCATGACATGTACGGGGGAAAATAAAATACAGAATTTAAGGCTCTTTTTTGTGACATATATGTTTCAAAATTATTCGTAGTGCTCAGATATTTTGTGTGAATAATAATGATATTTCGATCAATTTATTGAACTAAAAAACATTTTTTGTCTAAAAGGGTTTTCTTTCCCTTTGAGTTAAAAATATATATGAAATTTCAGATATATTTTCATTTAGGTGCTATTTGTAAAATAAATATTCCTTAAATATTATTTTACTCCTCATACAGAAAAAAAAATATGTAAAATATAGTGAACCACTTTTTAATGATATTCCTGTATATTTTCTTCGAAATAATTACAAAACTTTGTAATTTAAGAAATTTAATTTTTTTCCTTTTTCATTTAAAAAATTATTTGATAAAAATTTAGGTATTACTTTGAAAAATAGGCTTTTGGTTAATTATATACATAAGTTCCTATTATAAAAGTGTAAAAGAATTTTGAATCGTGTTATATGATAATTGTCTAAAAAATGGTACCTAAATGGAAATATATCTCACAAATTATGTCCATATTTATGTAAGATGGAAAGAAAAAAATTTCAACAAAAAATTATTTTTACAGTTCTATAGAATGACTGAAATGTCATTATGAGGTACATAAAAAAACTAAGCTCAGCGAAAAAACATAAAAAGATATATGTGACAAAAATCATGGAGTCTCAGCTTAGAGGAGGAGTTACTCGTAGTATTCCACAGCTCCTTCCATGTATTGGTAACCTTCACTATGATTTCAAACAAAAGGCTCGAATTAAAATTCAAACATTATATAAGTGTCTCAATGTTGAACGTTTTCAAAAGAATATTACTTTATTCTTACAAAATCTCTGAGAATAATTCAATTTTCAGGACTCTTTACACAACAATATATATATATATATATATATATATATATATATATAGTTTCATTAGGAATAAAACTTAATTAAATTATAAAATGTATCAACAAAGATTTTATTTAAAACTTTCGAGATAGAATTTAAACGCTTTATAAATATCTCAACATTGAAAGTTTTCGTCAAAATGTTAGTTTATACTTAAAAAACTAAAAATAATTCCCTTTGAAACAATTTAATTAATTGAATTATGGAGTTTATTATTATTTTAGCTAAACTTCTGAAGTAGAATTCGAAATTTTTATAAATGAGTTAATGTTTCCTTATAAACTTTAATTTATTCTTTCAAAATCTCTAAGAATAATTTTCTTGGCAAAGCTCTTTACATAACAATATACTGTTTTATTAGGGTTTAAACTCAATTAATTGTATTATTAAATGCATAGAGTAAGGCTTTTGGGCTAAAATGTTCGAAGTAGAATTCGAACGTTTTATAAATGTTTAAACTTTGCAAAAAAAAACTAAAGTTTAACTACTATAGACTTGGCTTAATTTATATCACAGCTTAAAAATAAAGTCCGAAATCTCGCTCATTTTTAACAAGAATCTCTAGCTCGTTGCTCAGAAGAAGTATATCTAAATTCTCAATGGACAGAAGAAAAAAAAATAAATAAAGACGTTTCTTTTTTAGCCCGTTAGACATTGAGCGAAAGCTGGTATTAGCGGCAAGTTTCCGATGACATCTGCTACATTTACTCAGAAACGCTTTTAGGGAAGAGAAATTTTCCGTTTACTCGAAGACTTGTATTTATGACATAAATCAAATGGTGCATTTTTTTCTCTTTTTCTCCAGGGGTGCTATAGATCACTTAAAGATGACACAAATAAGAGATATGATGTATGATGTCTTCAACACTTGCACCATTTCGCATTACTGGTTTAAACCACTGCCTTTCGAAATAAGATAAACAGATCGGTGAAAAGCGATTGGAAGCAGGAAGCGACGTCCGTTTGGACGCTTTTGATGTTCTTCAATCGGTATCTTTATAGTTTAGAAGACATCTGAATTGAAGAAAAGGAACACATCCCAGTGATTGATCGTCTGTTCCAAGAATGATGGCATTTTTCAATGTACACAACAGTGAAATCAGTATTCTATGTTATGCTAAATTGTTATCAATGAAACGATGGTTAATACATAGAAGAAACATTTACTTTTTAAATACCACTATACGAAAAAAAGTACCAAGCTCAATGTATATGTAAGTGATGAATGGTTGCAATGTTCATACAGATGAATAAAGAAAAAGCAATCGAATTGATATTTTGTTCAGGGTACCAAGATATACGAGGAACAGTGAAATGCAGAATTTAAGGCACCTTATTTTTAAGAAGTGTATATCTTTTAAAAGTATTAGTGGGACCTAGATTTTTTTGTGCCGTATAATAATATTTAGATCAATCTATACAATCGTAAATTAAATTTTAGTCACATAGACTTTTTTTTTCTTCTCCGTTGAAAATGGACTTCAATTTTAGGAACTCATAATATGTATTTGCATTTATGTACAATTTAAAAAATGATTATATTATATGGCTTCAAGTTTCTTACGCATTTGTGAATATAATGTTCTAGAAAATATTTTTCTCTAAGTAATGAGTGAAGTTTCAAAACCAATTAAATCAATTTCATAAAAAAAGAAGTAAGCTAAAATTTTCCAAAAAGTGCAAAACTCTGTTATACTATTTTTTAAAGAAATTATGCAATGTTATCATTGAAAACGTTAATTCACCATATTGTGTGTATTGGTTTGTATATGAGGAGTAACACATTTTATGTATTTAAAATGGTACCTGTATATTAATTATCTATTGCAAAGTCTTACAAATCAAGTAAGTATTAAATAAAGTAAAAAAAAAAACCACTTTTTGTGTTAAGTTATGAGTTGCTGAGAAAAAAAATTACATTCTCATAGTCTTTTAACTTTAAAAATCGTACGTTTCAAGTTTTCATTCAAAAACTATTTTAATTTTGTAATACGTCATAATATTAGATGCTAATATAACAGAAGACAACTTTAAGAAATCATAAGAGCAAGAATTTGGCATAACCACCAATACAAAGCTGAATGGTGACTACTACTAGAAACGAGATTTGTAATTTTGAATCATTGTGAAGTGAGGAAGAAAACACCCGAAATAGCTACCTATTCTTTAAATTCTTTTGTTGAACCACGAAGCTAATTCAATATTCGACTTGAATGTCTGGTCATGGGACTTGCGAATATAATTTTTACCAAATTTTTAAGCTCCTTTAGATTATTTATATTTGTTACCACAAAAAGTTTTTTCAGTGTGGTTGAAGCAATATTTGTCGTATGTAATTAAAATGAATCCAGAAAATAAAAAAAATGCATTTTTATTTGAAAGTCAGAGGTATACTTGGAGGATAATTATAAATTTTTAATCATTTCCTAGGAAATAATAGAGATATTTGGTAATTCTGCGTAGTAATTGATCCATATGTAGATAACGTTGTAAATTATAGCTTTTTCTGTTGATTTGTTTGGTTTCTTAAAACTGTAGTTTGAAGTAATCCTCAGATTCTTAAAGTTTTAATTATTTTCCCGCTGTATAGTTAAATTTTAATTATTACTGTAAATGATCGAGATAAGAACTTACTGTTTTTGAGACTTCTATACATAGTCAGTCATAAGTGTATCAGCGCTACTATCCAGGGTTACAAGAGAATTTTCAAGGAGTGTGTCAAAGTTTGTGCATAGCCGATTAACCTATCCGTGTGAGAGTATTTAAAGTAAATGATAATTAGCGTGCGATAAAGATGGATGTACCCAGAATATAATAATGCAGTAGTAAAGCTCTTGATAAAATGGTTAGAGATAATTGAAGGGAGCTGTGCAATACTGTGTCTGAGTACAGGAATGGTGCAATCAATCATCAACCAAAATGTGCACAATTGTAAATTCCTTAAGCATTGGATATCGAAACACCTAACCCTTCTCACAAGAAACACAACGAATGGGTATCAGGTTACTATATTTTATTCGTTTTAACGAATATCTGTTATTTGTGAAACTCATTTTTGCAGGCGTGGAGTCGTGGTTACACCACTACACACCCGAAAATCAAAGAGTCCAAGTACGCTATGAAATACTCATCATCTCCAACACCGAAAAAATAAAAAGCAATATCCACTGTAAGGAAAATGATGTTAACGGATCTCTTCGATTACCGGGGACCACTTTTGATTGATTTTTTTAACAAAAGTATTCTATCAATTTTGTATAATATTGCAGTACACTTACGAAACATCGCAAATCAATCAAAACCAAAGGGTTTGGTCTTTTGACCAAGAACAAGTCACCCTTTAAACCCATATAACCATTCACAAAATCTGCTGAGAATTTCTAAAACGCCCAATACACAGCCCAAATTCATTGTTAAACTACTTTTCCTATTTAGACCACTTAAAATATATTTTCAAGGGAAACCTTTTTATTTGAACAAAGAAGTGATGAAAGCGTTGCAGTACCTCTTCAAAAAACAACCTCAATAATAGTACACTATGAGCATTGACCTTCTCCTTGATGGGTTTAATGTTTCAACAAATATAGGAAATATTTTCTTTTTAAATCCCCAAAGCAAGTATTACTATTATTCGACTTGCCCAATTTTTATTTGGGCAACTCATATATATTTCTTCCTTGTTTTTCTCGACCTTTAGAAGACCATCATTATAGAACTCAATATATTGAACTCTATACCACCTCTTTTTATTGCAGGTTACTTCAATCTACGACATCCTGAAACCAAACAAATCAACATTAATAGCTATAATTGACAATATTATGATAACAATGATGGATAAAAATTTATCCAGATATTTTGATTATTGTTTAGTAATAATTAACAACTTATGATACAGTGTCGTATTATTATTCAGAGAACATTAAAAATAAATTAGTTTATAGAGAGTAATTAATATTTCACATAGTTTATGATTGTTTATAGATGCTACATTCATAATATCTATTCTGCCAGTTGATTAAATGCATTATACTTAAAACAAACGTAAAATTGCTATATATTGTATAAAATATTGACATTAAATGCTATTTATTTTTCAATGTTTACTTATTAACAGTTCTATTTATCTACTTGCTTATTTTACTCTAAATAAAATTGTAATAGTTTGAATCTTCAGAAATTATTCTCTGTTTTTCAAAACTACTATCTGGATGAATTCAAAAGAGAAAAAAAAGAAGAGAGTTTTCTTTTACGGGATTCCTTAAGACTTGGGAGCATGTACAGGAAAGTGAAAAAATTGCTTTTCTCGGAGTTTGATCGAGACACATGTTCCAGATAATGGAAGAACACTGGAAAAACGAATTAATTTTATTGGCTATTTCGTTTACACTACAGGGTATCCAGTGCTCTAGAACTTGTGATTTGATCTTTTACGAGGTGCGTTTCGGTGATATAGGCCGTGTTCCAGGCGCTGCGATTACAGCCTTTCGGGTACTAAACTTCCCTACCGTGACCCAACGTTTAAAATGATATTATCTTGCTTGAATTTCTCTTAGTTACACATAAATGCTTGTACTTGTTTTTATCGTAATTTAACGATTGATCTCCACCTACGTATTTCAGGACCAACATTAAAATTGAAATTCAAGTAATCCTATCATTATATAATGAGGTTGTGTTACACTAAGAGAGAGAGAGAGAGAGAAAGAGATATAGCATTTTTCTAGAAATCAAGAATTGTAGACTTAAAGCAAAATAAAATAAGAATAGAACTTTTATAATTGCCTACACACTATAGAAATGACAAGTCATTAGCTACTTTGTGAATTTTCAAAAAATAACTATGTAAAGATATTAAGAGCTGATTTCTATTTCTAAGAATAATAAAAAGTTATATTTTATGAAAAACAACATTTTCGAACAAATAATGCAATATAACAAAATACTACTACTAATAATAATTTATATATATATATATATATATACACCTGTTTATAAAGAGAAAAGTATTCATTTGTTCGTAATGCATGCTACCATATAATTTTAATCAAATCTTGATGAAATTTTGACCCTCAAAACAAGAGGAAGGTCATTGTCCGAATTAGACTTCAAAAAAAAATCATTCCACAAGGTCAAGAAATCTAATTGCATATGTAGGTATTTATTCATATCTATTAATTTATATAAATAACCCTAAACAACAATTTTGAGAAAACGAGTATTATATATCAATATATCAGGAGTTATATCAATATATCTTGATATACCAATATATCAAGAGTTTCTACCATTTTCAAAAGGGTATTTGAGAGGAATTGTCAAGTTTATATAAGTAACAATAGATAAGTTAGATACCAATTCATACCCATCCAAACATCTCCATTGGAATAAAAAATTACCAGTAAGAAAAAAAGCAACTGAAATACATAAAGCTATTTGGTTCTCATCAACACCTGAACAACTGTAGCTCCGTCTACAGCAGGAGCGTGAGAGAGTTTACATATCTAGGGTAAGCAATTGGGTACTCAGAAGGTTTGCGATAAAATATGTGATAAAAACGTCATTTGTTTCATATCTTAATAAAATCTTCAGTTTTATTCGAACTTGATAAAATATTATACTACTCCCTTTGAACTAAAATTAGCGTAAAATCAAAGTGTGCACGAAATTTTGAAAAAATTACTTGATTGATACTTGAAGATGCTACTTCACTTTGCACAAAACTCAGGTAACAACTGGTATTTTGGATAGTTAAGTATAAAGGTGTTGCATCCTTGTGGTAACATTCACGTGGCTTGATTAGATGTATTCAATTTCACATTCAAAATACTTTAGAAACATGTGCATGGTGTTCTTGACATCAATTGTTGAATTATGTACTTCATATTAATTGTTGAAACCAAGGAAAGCATCAAGTTAAATATATAATCGTTTTCAATAATTGAATAATTTAGTTGAAAATAACTATTTAATGAATATTCTATAAATGAATATTAATTAAAAGGGCGTAAAGATGATTGTTACTGGGTTCATGAGTTATTTCTCAGACTGAAAGAATAAACATTAAAGTTTTCATACTCAAATTTTGTGAAAATAATATTTTTAATTAACAAATATGCTCTAAGTTTGGCATTCTATCAATTTAAAGATTTCTTGGAATATTTCTCAAACATTTATAATAAAGAATATTTAAAAAAAAATAATATTTTTTTCATTTTCCGACCTTTACTTCAGAATTTTCAACAATAGCTGTGATAATGTATTTTTAACGACATTTAAATTAAATTCAATACATTTTATCAAATAAGTTTGTTCAGCACATATCAAAGATGAAGAATGGAAACTTAAAATATATCATCTACCTTATGTCCAGAAAAATTTTATGAAATAAATCCTTACAGATTTTCTTAAATTTTCATTATTCAATATTACACCCCTTGTTAAAATAAAAGATTCATTTTAGCAAACAATGAAAGTGAAACGAATAGCATTACATTCTAGGGCTTTAATATGAATTATTCAAAATATATTAGTTTGAAGGTTAATTGAGTTTCCACTGAAAGATATTAACATTACTGATTACTCTATAGACTTTAAATTAAAAATACATCCTTAGGTTCAAAATGCAAATCGCCATTGAAGTTATTATAGTGTTGCATAGAAATAAGTCTAGAAAGAAATTATCTGTGAGAAATTTAGCCAAAGTCTAAATTGCTTTTTTTCTTTTTAGAAAATTTAAATCAAGACTTGCATATTTATAATTATCGATCTAACTTTGTCTCTGAATAAGCTTATGTAAATTTTTAAAAGGAATAATTAGTGTCCATAATTGATAATGTGAGTTTCTTTAAACATGCAGTTGTTTTAAAGTAAAAATTTTGCTCCGATGGAATTGATTTGGATATAATTATGAGACGAAAATGATGGAACACATAGCTTTAGAAGTTTAAGGTTTTGTATATCATGCTAAAATATTCGTAATTACATACAACTTTAAATCAAGTTTTTTTAATTAAAAAATATTTTTATTTTTTTCTGGATTACGTAATTACTGATTGTTGTAAACGTCATGAATAAAACATTTTTATGCATCTCAATGTACAAAAATAATAAAAGAAGGTATATATTTATTATAACTGTTTAAAAATTTTAAAGAGATGCGTTTTTAATTCGTTGAAGCATTTTTATCTCTGAAACTTCCAACAATTTATGAAAGTCTTATTTCATACTTCTGAAATTATTTTCCTGTAATAGCTTTTAAAGAGTTCTGATAATCAATCAAATCAATTAATGCTTTCTGAATTAATTTATTCAATTTTTAAACTCAAATATCACACTCGGATCACTTATTTTGCAAGAAACTATAGTTGTCAAAAATACTATGAAAAAATTCTAATGCTTTAGATTTCTTTTTACAACCTTTTATTTAACTTTTATTGTTTGAGATCAAAATTTGTATTTTAATTTCAATCAATTTACTATCATGCAATCTAGCTTAAATTTTACATGCAAGTATGATTCCGATGAGAATACATGTTCAAGAAATGACAGACTTCGGAGATTGCCAAGGATCCCAGCCCCTACACTTAAAAATGCTGAAAATAGTTGAAATTTTACTCACACACACGTGTAATTAACATAAATACCTTTAGGTCTTAAATTTCTATACTAAAAGAATTAGATACATAAAAATTTAAAAAAATCAATCAATTTTTTATTTAATTATGGACTGAAAGGCAGGAAAATGTAAATATGTAACTTTTGAAAGTTTGAAACGTTAAAACTTCTTTTGTTCTCATATGAACGTTAGCATAGTTTTAATTTATTGTAATTATCTACATATCTTAGGTAATTGCCTTAAGCTTTTATAAATTAAATATTATTGTACTATATTTTATAAATTAATTTTATACCTTTTAATCCATATTTAAATAAAAGTTTGATTACAAAATTTTGTAATCATATTTATTTATTTAAAATATATTTTCTATTGTTTTCTTAAATGAGACGTTACTGTTTTTATTGAAAATGTTTAACTATTTTATGTTATCTATTTCTTTCATCAAACATATTTTAGTTATTAAATATATTGTATTCAATAAGGTTTGTTAAGTCAATTACCTTAAACTCAAATTTCCAGTCTGGTCCGGAGAGCTAAAAGATTTTTTTAAAGTGATAGGAAGTAAATCTGAAGTGATATGTAATATCCCTATAATAATGTTTACATATTTAAAAAAAAAAACTTTTTCTTAATTGAAGTCTTTGGACAGCTATGAATATAAAAAGGAGGAGGAGAATTGTACAAATATTCTGAGCGAAACCACAAAATTTTAGCAACACTTCTTATTTCTATTGACAAAAGGCATACTCTAAGAATTGAAGACCAGAAACATTCTACTTAAGGCAAAATTTCGAAACCAACAAATGTAACTTTTTTTTATTTTGGTTGTTCATCTTACCAAGCTTTCTACTAATTCATGTCATTGTTTAAAAAAATTAATGTGGCTTATTAAGCAAAATAAACTGAAATATACATCAAATTTGAAAATATGTGCATGGCTTGTAGATTTAATTGCTAAGATTTTACGAAACATATCTCTACCATTGTTTGAATAACTTTTGAAATTTTTAAATATCATCAAATGGTTGGCATCAAAATGTTCAGCGTAAAAGGACAAATCACATATTTTGTTCAAAATATCAAAATATTTGTAGTTTACCACCTCTGAAACCCCTTACGAAAACTCATAAAAATTTGCAGTTATATTTTTTATTGAAAATGGTCGTGTAATAATATTTAATGGGAAAATTATGTTCCTTTTTTGACATTTTAAGATTTTTTTCTACAAATTATACTGCCACAAGAAATCTGAATATTTCCTAAATTTCTTTTTGTTGACTAGCGCGTTTGAATTTGAATTTTTTTTTATATTAATCGTGGAAGAGGAAATAGAAAAATGGAGATATATTGAATAAGCGGAAAATAATAAAGTAATGAAGATATATGGAGATATTTATGGACTGAAAATTATGTTTTAAGCTAAAAATTTGATTTGACATCTTGGTGATATACTTTTCGATATGATACCGATTTTAATATGCTAAAAGAATCAATTATCCATGCGTGCCTTTAAATTTTTCAAATAAGTGGTTCAGATATTGGTTACCACATGTAAACAACCAATTTCCTTTTGTGCTCATCCCTTATTCTGTCCAAAAGGCAGATAAAATGTCTGCTGGACTCTTTGAAAAAGGTATGCCGACATTTCTATTGCACTAAAACATTGAAGTTAAGAACAAGGCCTGACATTACAGAAGCGGATACGTCCGAGAACTCAAAATACCCTCTCCCAATCTCTCATCACTGCAGGCGTTTCTTTCGTGTTCTTAATCAGGGTTCAGTCACCAATAATTATACTTATTATTCCAGCTATAGTTAATCAATAGAAAGTGCCGTGTCGCATGATTTTGAAAAGAAGTGACCAAATTCATTCCACTCAGAAATTTTGAAGAGGAAGGGGCAGTTTCATCCGCGAATTTGATGCAGGCGCCCTGCATTGTTTCCGGGCCAATCAGGTGACCACGTTGCCGGTCTAGATCAACACCTTTCAGCAGCATTCTTTTATTGTTCTCTTTTTTTTTCTTCTTATTAACATTAGTTGTAGAACACTGCATTTAAGATTTTTAGTAAATTCAATAGTTGTGGTGAAGAAGTATATCCTACCTGCACGATTGGTACTCCTTAATTATACACATCTCCGACCTTCGAAGTGAAAGAAAGATGTATGATAAAAATTAACGGATATTGTTGAGAATAGTATTTAATATTCTAGATAACAACGACCGTGTTATCACTAATTCTACTTTGCAATTCAAATGCTAAGTGCAAGGAGCATAGCTATTTTATTGTAATCATGATATATATTGCAAAGTTTAATTTAGAAATAAATATCTCGTTCGATAATAAATTGATACAATATGGCAATATTGTATCAATTTATCATCGCAATCTTCCCAAGTACATAAATGTATTATTAAAACAAACATTTAGGATCAGCACGTTTAGAATATGGAAATGTCCAATAGCAATTCATGCTCGCTCCACTTAAAGTGATATATCGGAGGCATATTTCGAAATTGATATTTTAGTATGATTTGGCATAACGAAAAAAAGTAAAAGTTCACTGAAAATTTATAGTTAGGCATAAATCAAACAACAAATCACTGCCAAGCACAAAACCAACTTCTATGGAAAGCTGAGGAAGAAAAATGACTTTTTGATATCATTCATAAATCAGAAATTATGTCAAACCTGTATCATATCTGTCTTTATAACGTTGTTTGCAGGAAGAGTGGCAATTTCGTGTAAGGCGTGCAATCCGAAATTTATGAGCCAAATGTTTTTTCTTTATGGGAAAGCTCTCCCCCCCTTCTACAGATTTGGATAAGACTCATAAAAACTTCGAGATGTTAACCGAACACAGGGATGATCTGAGCATGCGCATGCATGAATTTCATTCAGTGATATGTTGTCTTGCCTCTTGGATTTACTGCTCAGGAAAATGCATAAATATTCCATTATAAAACAAGTAAATAAAGAAATAAGCTTATTTTGTTTTAGTGAAAGGGATTTTCTGTGGTTACAATTCAAGGCTATAAAAGAAGATAAGAAAGTTTTCCGATAGGTTTTATTGGAGTATTAAAAATATTTACTTTTATTATGTCAATATTATTAGACTACATATTTTTTACTTAGGCTATATCAGCATCATGTGATTATATAATACTTTGATTTATGTCTATTATTAAACTAAGAAAGTGTTTCTTCAATTATATCAATTTTATATTATTATAGTATTTACTTTGACATACAAACTATTTTTCTTCAACTCCTGTTTGAGCTATTATATTATGAAAAAATATAGTTAGATTGTTTCCCCCAGTTTCTCTCTAACTACTTGACATTATGTGTTAATTGGGCACACATATCATTCAGTTAATACAGAAGTTCTCAACCAGAGTTTTGCGAATTCCAAGGATTACTCAATACGCCTTTAGAGGTACGTGAAAAGGAAATGTCAATGGAAACAGAACTAAAAAAACAACGAAAGAATTTTAAGACTTGGTTAGAGGTATTCAATGATATTATCAGTCGTAATATTTAACTTTTATCAATATAACTTTCGATAAAAGAAGGGTTATATCCGCTGGAAATAAGACACTTTCAAAAAATAAAAATAAATATTGAAGCAAATTAGACGAAACTCCAGTTTGGAGTTTGTATTTGTTCTCCCTTGAGTCTAATTTTTTTGAATTTTGCAATTCATTGTAGTTCACAATATCACAGTAGTTTTTCCTACTCAAAATCACCGTAATAATTTGTCTGTTTACTTTAAACATGAAAATAAAGACTACTCAAAAAAATTGGAACTTTTTATTAAATTCAATAAACACTATTTTTTAGAGAAATTTTCAGAATCTGTAAAGGGTGAAAAAAAATTAAAGAAAAGGAGGAGATATTGGAGGATTCAGGGTCGGGGATAAGGGCAAGAGAGTTGAAGCAGTTGGCCAGGGGACTAAGAGGATTGTGAACTGCTGATTTAATATCTTCCGCAATCATCCAACGCTCCCTAACTGTAACTGTTTAGTGAAAAATCGTTAATGGAGGGTTTGAATTTTCATCGAGGGTCTCTCATAGCTCCAAGTGGTAGCCCCCGCTAAAAGATCCAGTTATCGTATGTTGTATTTTATGCGTCTAACTTTGTGACTATGTTTTCATACGTGAAACGAGAGGATCTATTTTACTATAGCTAATGACAAAGGCCGATTTTGGGCTTTGTGGCATATTTGAAAACACTTTCACAGAATAAATATGAAACAACATAACATCATAATAAACAGTTAGGGACGTTCTCGCTTGACTGAATGATCTGATTTTTCAAAATTCCTAAATAATCATTCAATAAATAGTCAGATAGGGAAATATTTATACTATGTTTATTCTGCCTAGGGAGTAATTAACAAATTTTTGTATTACGAATATGAAGTAATTAACTCAGAACCAAATATAATAATTGAAAACTCTATCGCAATAACCGCAAAAAAATGAATCTGAGCCAGGAATAATAGTTATGCGCTCAATCCAATTCAAGTATCACCTATCTGACAGATGCTTAACCATCTTGCATCAATACTTAAAGTACTATAATCCCTCTAACCTTCAATCTCTTATGATTTAAGAGATAGAAGGTCTTATCTTAGAGATAGGATTCTTCTTAACACGCCTAATCTCTTTATCTCATCATTATACATACATCAATTCTGATTTCCGTAAGTCACGGTTTATTCGCGAGGCAATGTTCTGGAATTAAATAACGTCACAATAAGCTCAAAAAGTTAGTAGAAGGAGAAAATGCGCTAGAGTCCATTACAAATTGAAAACACACAATTGCAAAATTAAACACAGAAATACAATATTCGGCAACAGGATCCGTTAGAGGATGCTATCACTTTTAGCTCCAAAGGACCACTGCAGGAAGTAATTACAATGCCTTCATCAGGACAAGATATGGTCTACAATTGCACTAAAGTCTTTTTGTGAATGCTTTTAAATTACTTTCATCTTTAATACTGGAATTAGAACTAATGAATTTGTAGCATCTAGCAAGCGTATTTCTCTTTAGATAGCCTTTTGGGAATCTCTATGCCGTTTTGTCGTTTCAAAATAACTCACCTTTTAAATTTTTAAAATTTGATTTAATGCATAAATTGATGTGATAATTTAGGTAAGAGAAGAAGGGAAAATTATAATGGATGTTGAAAAAAGAGATTGATAGAAGGTAAGAAGCGTTAATAGACTAATGTATTACAGACATGAGATTGCACTATTGTTGAGACTGATTCAATACTGAATCAGGCACACCTGTAATAGTGTCAGTTAAATAAAACCCTTTGATATTGTTTTGTTGAGGACGTTTGAGGGTAGAGTTCCTCATTTATTGTAAATAAAACGTTATGTTATCATTCTAAGGTTATATAAATAAACTCAAGTTGACTTTTCTTGAACTGACACATCATTGACTGGGTAGTTATTGAATCTCGATGACTAAGATCTTTATTGGCGATTTCTGGAATCCTCAATTTATTTATTATATATTAAGAATTTTTTTCCGAAAGGATTCTAAAAAGAATTCTACTAGCAGATATGAATTTTTCTGTATTCATGAACCTTATCAGATTTATTTCATATTCCTTAAAACTGTTTCGTGTCATTAAAAAATGAGTGCATGAAAATAATTAATAAATGCAAAACAGCGACGACGCTGATAGTTATTGCACCCTTAGGAGACGAGGCTAATATACATAAGTAATAACAGAATAGATAGCAGAATAGATTTAGTTTACTCTTGTATTGTAATCCAAGAATAATTTCGTCATAGAACGAAATAAAGGAAACGGTCTTAGTTATTTTGAGCCATAGTTTCAAAACTAGAAGAACACGAGACGGTTTCTACGCTCACTTAACTTCCAAACTGCATGTCGTTAGAATTTCGCTGTTTAATTATATTACACTCTCTTGCTGAAATATTTATATTTTACACACTTGATTTCAATTAAATTGGTTCTGGTATCATACATCCATGGGGCATGGAATTTACAATTCCTTTTACGCTGCTATCACTGCATTTATTACATAACCTCAAAGAAAAGCTCATTATAATAAAATTAACAAACATACAGATTTCTAATAAAAGTAATGCCTAATTTTTTTTTTCTTTTTAAATACTATAACAAGTAATATTTAAGGTTTATATTTGAAAGACTTTTTAGTAAAGTTATATCTTACTAAGTTAGTCGGAGGTAAAACTCAGAATTATTCCAGTATCATGATCAATAGCTACTTAATAAGTCTGTTGTCACAAAGTAATTGTGTGGCTCTAGTACACCGTTAATCTAGCCAAAAACTAAACACTTCTCTTCCTGATTCAATAATTGCTGCGAGATCAGGTTTTTAAGTATGGGAAGAACTTCTGTGAATTTTGAATTATTATCCAGCATAATCATAATTTTTTACAAAAAAACATAATGCGTAAGATGAAATATATAATGCTCCGACATTTTTAATGATTGATTGATAGTTTATTAACGCGTCGTACTTAGAAGGAATGCAATTCTCCAATTGGTAATTTTAAACCTACAACAAGTCAAGAGAACTTCATCTGAAAAAGCATCCCTCAACAAAAACTTGCTCCCTTTGGAGGACTTGAAGCCTAGGTAGCTTTAACGTGCATCGACCCCGTTACACATGTATTTAGTGGCATCAGGACTCGAATCTACGGCTCGATAGAAACAACTTCGATAACGACTTAAAACTATGATCAAGAGGCTACTGCAGCCACTCAAAGATTTTAAAATATTTTTAATTATTTAATTATTTCTCTGCGGATGTCAGTTGCAAGAGATAATTGATTAAATAATGCAATCGAAATATATTGAAATGACTTTAAGACGAGATATTTTTGGAAGATGAGAGAGAAAAATAATGTAGGGAAAATGAGATTCCAAAATGGTGGAGAATTTTATTTATCCGTCATGTTTACAAACCTTGACTCTGTCCCAAACTAGACTCTTTACGACTAATCCGATATATTTACGGCGGTAGGAACAAAAATACGCGGGGAGATTCCCTGAGCAGGCAGTTACAGCACTAATGGCTTCTGCGTGCGTCCCTTATGAAATGAAAATGGGGCCTCTTTTAAATATGTATATCTCGTTTCAAGGAAAAGGAAGAGAGAGTGTGTTCATCGGACAAGGAACATTGTGCCATCCCCCCTAACCGATGCAAATGAGACAATATAAACACAAATTGAGCCGCAACCCCAAACTCAAATTACCGCCAGGCCTAGGAGTGTGATAACTTATTTTAATATACGCGTCCACAAAATGATGAGATCACGTAATTAGAGGGGCTCAAAATGCAATTTAATTTTGCCGTTGACACGGACCCGTTCCTTTTCCCTCCCGCCCCTGAGCCCAAAGGTTAAGGTTCCTCGTCACTCCAAGGTGATAGGGGTGGTTCGAAATTAATTTATATCTGCGAAATGAGCCAATCCGGAGGTGTGTGCGTTGCCACTTGTGACACGGACTCCCGAAAATAAGCTGCGTGAAGTCGTTTAGGAAATGTTTGTTGATGAAGCGTAGGTGCGTTCTATAATGTTCTGCGAATGGCATGGGGATATGTTAGAAGAGGGAGGGGGATACGTTTTGAATGGGTATACTTTTCTCCTATGACTCTTTGCATACGTTTCAGTTTATAATACTATAACAACGATCGTATCGTTGGTATCAGCCACGCATATCACTGTATTTCCTAAGAATCTGCTTGCTGGTTTAAAAAGAAATTGCAAGGATTGCCACACTCTTCTATTATTATTTCCTTCATTTTCCAATATAAATTTAATTCATTTATTCCTAAATAATAGTACAATGAATAAATATTCAGCCACTAATAATAACTAAGTTTTTTACTTAATTTATGGACTTTTCAATTTTGATATCTTAACTATTTGATCTGTGGTAGTATTTTCTACAACTATGAAATATAAGTATTAAAGTACTAAATTAATCTTCTGTTTACTAATCCTCTCAGATTTTATATCTAAGTTGCACTTAAGTTGAGGATAATAAACATTAATTCTATTGAAGATGCTTCTGAACTTATTCCAAAAGTTGTATACTCAACATAGTCCAATACCAATGTTTTTCTTGATAATTTCCACTCACTATCTTATCAACCTCATAATTAAACTTTTCGCTCTCTTTCTCTCTCTCTCTCTAAACACACACACACACACACATATATATATATATGTGTGTGTGTGTGTGTGTGTTTGTGTGTGTGTGTATATTCCCAATTCCATTCATTACACTTCGTAAAATCTCTTTCACGTTTCACTCATTGGGAGGATTAAACTCACTAATCCTTTGTGGATGCATTTGAACTATTCCAAAAGAAATATACTCAACGTATCCAATACCAATGTTTTACTTGATAATTTTCACTTACTATCTAATCAACCTTATTTTTAAAATCTTCGCTACTTATATATACATATTCTCAATTATATTCATTACACTTCACTAAATCTATTTCACGTTTCACTCATTGGGAGGAATTTATAATTCAAAAAACATAATAAACAGATTAAAGTGAAGGAAAATCGCAATAAAGCCTATGCCAATAGTTTCTAAGCTTTAAATCTTTGAAAAGCTTTCGTTTTAGCTGTAATTGCATAAGTTAATTCATTAATGTTTCAAAGACATTCTCATTTGAATTGAGAATGTGTTTCAAGAGTTATTTTGAATATTTTACGTTAAAAGGAAACAGTATCCTAAGAATAACCAAACTATTGTAAAACATTTATTACCTTACTATACTTTTATATGTCATTAGAGAACAAAACTTCGTAGCTCTAGCTGTATTATTTAAAATGTTATTTAAATTTTCTTTAAGAGTATTCCAAATCATTTCATTCGTCTAAAAAAATTTAGACTAATTTTCCGTACCTTTTAATTATTGCTTATATTTCATTGTAGGCTTATACTTAAGATGCTAAGGTGATTTATATAAAAGTTTTGAAAATATTTATGGATATTTTGTACATGTTTGAAAATTTTGTGCGTGGATTAATGATTTATATCAATAATAATTTTTTTTAAAAAAAATCTGCAAACTAAAATACTTCTATTATTTTAATGGGTTTTGTAGTGTCTGAGAGGAAAAAAAATGTGAGAACGGTAAATAACTGAAGTATAATCATACTTAGAACTGGAATTAGAACTTCTAAGAAATTAGAGAAAAATTTTGGTTTGATTTTTTTTTTAATTTGTAGAAGTAATAAGAATTTTAACATATTGAAATATTTTGAAAAAAAAATTAAAATTTTAACTAATTGTTTGTTTAAAAAAGTTCTATTTTCCTTTTTTCTGAAATGCACATTTTTACGAGAATTCGAATATGGTGAATACAAATTTTTTCTTATAAATGTCTAACTGAAAAACAAAACTTGCTCACATGATATCTTGTCTCTTAGGCTAAAACTGATATCTGAATTTATTCTTCAGCTACAACACCATCAGTACATATATCCCAGTTTTTTTTTTTTTTTTTAAAGAAAAGGATCTTATATTTAGTTATATGTTTATTTTTCATTACATAATCATTCATAAGTTTGAATAAATACAAAAATGTAATTTTTACATCAAAAATTTAAAATTTCTTATTTCTGAGATATAAAAGCGTTCATTAATACATTTGAACTAAATATGAATGTTTTAAAACTAGACATTACTTTAAGTATTAATTTTATAGAATCTGAAAATTGAACTATATGAAATATTAAGTATAGTATATTTTTCATTTATAATCACACTTGAACAATTTAGAAGACTTAACCAACAATTCCTTGATGGTAAATTTAGCTACACCAAGCGCGCATATAAGTCAATTTTTTCAAAATGTTATTTAGTAGACTAATCTTTTATTTTTCATAAAACAGGTATAATAATAATGTATTAAAATTTGTTTACACGTGTTATTCCACATTTCATTTTCTTCAACCTCAGAATATGTGATACTTTTGTTTGTAAAAAGTTCTGAATTAATGAAGTTCCTTATAGAACTGATTAAACAAACTTTTTATTATATATTTCAGCTAATTGACATTATGAATTTGAGTCAAATGTGTGTGCCATCATGATTATTAAGCACATGAATGGCGTCTCGCAATAAAAAGAATTTGTATTCTATTATACATTACAATTTAATATTGATAAAAAAATTGGAAAAAGTATGCTCTTGACCAATTTCAAATAATGCTATATGATGAAAGTGTTTTTATGAATGTTAGCATCTAGTACTAAAAGGACTTATGACCAAAGATTTAAGTTTTTCTTCTTCTTAAGTTATCTCTTTAGGTATAATTTTGACATCTGTATACATTTTATAGCTAGTATCTAAAGAGAAAAAAATATATCAGGATTCAAATTTGAAGAGAAGATTGAAATATTTCTATATTTCTTATTGGTTTAAAAGTATTACATAAAACATTTTGTAACTTATAACATATTTTAAGACAACGAGTGTTAGTATTTGACAATTACTTTTAAAATGTATTCAAAGACAACAACATAACACATTAAGAGTTCCTAAATTAATACGAAGGATGTTCAAAAATAAGAGTATGGAGATTCTTACTCTCGAAGAGAATTAAATGTGTTTGAATTGCTTTTAGTTGTATTTAGAAAAATAAGTTGTGCCCATTTGTCTCAGTCGGAGGAAAAGTCTCGTTGTAGTGTCGAATGAAAATGAATGTTTCAAAACCGAATATCACCAGTTACGAGTTGAGGCACGTAATCCGATTGCTCTTGCAAACAGAAATGCTCCGTTCTAGATTTCTAACCAAATATATAAGTGTTTATGGAGATGGTGTCATGGACCATGCTAATGTGTACTAGTGGTGTCGTCCCTATAAAAATTGCGGAGGGTGATACAGAACAAAAGAAGGAGAATGTGAACGAAGAGAGTGTATTTGTTGCAAGACAATGAACGCCCTCGCACAGCTAGCACTACAAAGAAAATTTTACATTCCTTGAATTGAGTTATAATCAACCACCCCTATCACAGACCTGATATGGCACGCTCATATTTTTACCTTTCTGAAATCCTTTCTGAATAGAAAAAAGGCTTTAAGCCATTGATGAAATCAAGAATGTGATCAAACAATGAGCAAAATAAACATTTGTGACAAATGCATAAGAAAGCTAATTCCTCGTCACATAAGATGTATTTAGAAATATTATTATAACTGAGTCAAATAATAGTGTCTGATTAAGAATATGGTAAGTGAATTTTTCAAAAATATTTTTCTGCATGAAATATTAAGCAACTGAGTACTCTTACTTTCTGGATAACGCTCGAGTATAATATGCATTTCAGGATTTTTTTCTTTAAAACAGTTGACCATTGAATTTTTCAATAATTCTCGAAAAAAAAATAATTTCAAGCTAATAACCTTTGAAATTTAAATTAATACTTGAATACACGTCGGAGGAAAAGTCTCGAACATATAATAACGTATGTTTAACAGGCTGTGTACTTTGTCATTCCATTAAGATCAATGCACTGTTTACACGAACTAAACTACTTACACACAAGCAATATTATTTCTTTATGTATTATTTACTTTAAAATTGCTTGGTGAAATTAAAATTCACTTTTGAATTACTTAACATACTCAAACATTAGAAAGCATGAGAAATGAAGAGATAATTTAAAATTAAAAATTTCTTCCAATGAACAAAATATAAATAACATAAAAAATTGCAATACAAAACTTTGCAAAAACGCTATACAAAACTTTGATCGTACATCATAAATTAGAAATACAGTTTAATGTCAAATTAAAATTTATGTGTTAGATACATACATTGTGTTTATTAAGTACTTTAAATCTATTAACGAAAAAAAATACTAAAAAAGAAACAATATAAAATGAATAAGAGTTATTTTTAAGGAAATCTTACATAAAACAAAAATTTGTATCAGAATACTATGTTGATCAAGACTGAATGACGCTCTACTTTTGTTGCAACGTATTATTAGGAGCATTAAAAAATAACGGAATGGAGTAAACTATTCAAGTTAATGAGCACTGTTTACCCACAAGACAGTTAAATTATGAAACATTTTGTTAGTCAGTTAATTAATTGTAAGCGATATGTTTTACATAATAAGGAATACGGGAGAAAACGAAAATAAGCCCCAGACACATCCAATTAAAAAAAAATCGGATTTACTGATTGTTTACCAAGCACTTTAAAGCGACCCGATTGTTATTGGTGATAGACCTTTAATTTTGAGTCATACTCAAATGATGAAGACCGCACCACATCCTCATTGCTCGATGTGGATGTTTGTAGAGGGGGTGCCAAATCAAGAGAGGACCTCATAATTTAACCGAGACCCAGAATGAAGATGTCCATTACATCTAAGTGAGTATAAAAAGTAAATCAATTAGTCAATTGTCATATCATGAATAAAATATTCCTAGTAATTAGAAAAACTACATTTCGAATATCGAACGTAGTTAATAAGAAGGTGGGAAGTTTATGTGAAATTATCATTATTATGGATTTAAATATTTCTCCACAAATTCGGAAATTCTGTTAATTATTAAAATCCTAAATTTATTCAGACTAATGCCATTCATCCCTGCGATTTAATAAGCAATTTTCCCAGAGCTAATCTTTGCATACGAAACGAAATAAGTACCCTCCCCATGGAAAACTCGCCGAAACAGAATAATTCGTAGGCCTCATGCTTTCACATCCTAACATTATATCCATTAATAATTAGCTTCTGCAGAAAGTTGGGATGTGCTTTAGGCGAGATATTTTAATAAACGCTGCTGCAGCTGTAACGAAGCGGTGCAATTTTCCATACAAACAGACGCAGCCAAGGAAGCGCGTTTGAAGACACTCTTAGACAATGTTCCCGTTATAGCCCGGGGATAGGTCAATGTTATATTTCATCAGGCTTTCATTTTACCTAGACTAACTTTGAATGTGAGGCGAGTGTCCAGAAGTTGCGAATGAAATGTCATTTGGGCGCGAATTCCCGGAAAGTAAAATCGAAGGATTATTCACAGCTGCGGTTGGAAAGGGTAATAATTATATTTTCTCTCGATTGCATTGGCGTGGAATTAGCTTGAAAATGTTATTGGGTCGGATCAAAAGTTTAAATCTGGATAGCTAGATGTTTGTTACACTGATTAGAATTTATTCGATTTGTACCGAAGATAATTTACTAAAATCAGAATCGGAAATGAACTGTAAGGTAGATTATTAAAAAAAAATGTTATTCTGGTTTTATATTTATTTTACAACAAATGTATCCTTTTTAATTATTTAACTACTTAATTTTGTTTGGCTAATCAATAAATGTGTGCAGTTTTTAAAATTCTAATTTACTGTGACTTTGAAGAAATGTTTGACAGTCTTAAATTGAAATATAATGTAAGAAATATTCCTTTGCGGATTTTATTCGAGTGCTTGAATTTTAATTTTTATACAATTGGTTTTGAAGACTACAAATGAACAATTGAAAAAAAAAAAAGAAAAGTATATCTTTATTATCAAATATTTTAAAAAAATAATACTGAGAAATCGATGATGAATAAGTGAATTTGACATTATTTGAGAAACTTGAGGATTTAATTTCATACCCGATTCTGTTTCAGTTAGAAGAAAATTTTATACCTAAATATTTATTATTTATCTAGACGAATATTTGTGTTTTGATTTGCCTTATAGTGTTATATAACATGATAGTCCATTGACGTCACCCTAGCCTTAAAAACAGAATAGATTATTGACATAAATAAATTAGCGTTAAGTTACAAGATAATATATTTCCATAAACTTTGCATTAAACAAAAGAATAGCATAGTGACGTCATCCGAAGTTTCTGTTGAAACAGATTTTAAAATTTAGATCAACAATTATCTTGTGGCCTCTGTAGCTTAGTGGTTACGGTAACTAACTTGCAGTGTTTCCTCGAGTCGTAGATTTAGAACCTTGATGCCACTAAAAACCTGCCATGTAGAAGCCCGTTAAATCTGTCAAAGTCCCAAGTCCTCTCTTTGACGTGACATGGAAGTTTAGTGAAGGAGGTGTCAGCTCAGGTGTCCTCCTCTTTCCTTGATTGAGGGTCAAAATTTAAGCCAGTCTCCATTAGCCGTCATGTTATTTTTAAGTGCGATGTTAATAAACAATCAAAACTATCATGTGATATGAACAATTTATTTCAGGTAATATTTCTCTTTTTTAATTTCAACATTGCCCCATGTGTAGACTTTGATGGCTAACTTTATTTCGTTTACTACAAAAACTAGCATTAGCATTCAACACTATTCCATGTGAAGATCTTCAGAGAATGAAACCTCAAATTTATAATAGATTGAACAATCGCTCTTTCAATGCTTTATCAGCAAAGATCTATCGCAAATTGAAATAGATCAAACTCTTAGAACTAAAATAATACGCGTAGATTGCGTTAAATATCGTTAATATTGCCTTTTAATAATATTTTTGAGACACCAAAATATAGTTAAAGTTTAATTCTGAAATACACTGAAAATATTTTACACTCTGAAAATGTTTTTCATGCTGAAAATGGTTTACAGTGAATCTCGTAACATTTAATAGACACTCCTCGTACATATAATTACTAACACATGACTGTTTTCAGAAAACTTTACTCACTGGAAGAATCAATTTCGAATTGCAGTGGGATGAAACATTATTTCATAAGAAACAAATATAATTGTGGCGCAAGCACAAAATGTAGCCAAATTTATAATGCGATTGTAAATAAGTAGAAACATTTTTTGAAAGTGTTGATTTCGATATTAAATCTGAAATAAAAGTATTGTTTCCAAATAAAAAAAAAGCATCGTAACTATTTTTCTTTGTCATTTCTACTGCAGGATTGTAAACGCTTAAGTACAAATCGTACATAAGCAATTACAATCATACAGACAAAGAACCTATTCTACTGACCTTAAGCTTTTGCAATGTGTTCTTTTCTAAAAAAAAAAATGTTAGCTTCCTCCTGGTCTAGAACTACTGAGACCTACTGCTGATAGATATTCAGTATTTTAAATACCTTACACTGAATATACATCAGACACTGAAATGATATATAACTTTCTTAACCACAAGAATAATTAGTAACCGAATTTTATTGATAACATTCATCAGCTCTCAATATTCTGTGAGAAGATTTTCGATTATATAAAGATCCGAGTTCATGATTGGGCTCAAATGTTTTTGCCTCCGTTGACAATCGTCTACTTTGCCTGTCAACTAAGGCCGCCCTGTCTCACAAAATTAAAATATGATCTGCCGAATGATAGAGTATAGGAAAATTTGAAGCATTCTGCTCCAGCTCATCGAAAGCAGATGATCAAGAATAGATTCGCTACACAATTAGTTAATAGTTATTATTTAAAAATTAGTTTTAAAAATTGATAATTCATTATATAATTATATTACCTTGAATGACAGGTATGTGCTAATTATTACACAACCTGGTTAGAGATTGTAATATGATTCCAAATATTCCAATAATAATGCATCTACAAGAACAAAAGCGTACCTAAAATAATTTCAAATTTATGCATAGTTTCTTTTAATCATTTTAAAGGATCAGAACAAGAAAAAAAAACTATCTTTGATCAAATAAGTTTTTTTGAAAAAAATAATTGCAAAAAAAAAGTTTTTTTCCCTTTATTTTACAATTGTGATTCAAGCTCTTTGATGACATTTTTTTTCCATTCTCCTTTTTGTACAAAGGTTAAAGAAAACATTTTTCAATATTTGAAGAATAATGTTTTTCGTCCACTTTCAATGCAAAACAGGAAAAGGAACGGAAGCTCCTGTAATCCTTATTTACATGTCTCATGCGAATGCATTTCTTTCAATATCGTTGTAAAAAGCAATTTTAAAAATAAAAATTCTTAAAGAGTATGGCTTAGATTACACATTTTTATCAATGTTACTGAATTCTCCTTTGCTACTGTAATCATATTTTGGCTTCGTTACATAAAAATATAATCCGTTGATGCTTCTACATATATTGAAATGTTTTGGAATTGGAAAGATAAACGAATATCTCTTTTAAAGGGATAAAAATATTAAGAAATTGGTTCCAACTGTAAAATTCCCCCACCAAGAAAAAAAAAAAAAAAACAGTTATTACAATTTGAAGAACGAAAAAGGTAATAAAAAATATATAACTACGCTTTTATTGAAAATAACATCTTGAAAGTATTTTATTCATTAGATCTTCGATTGAACTGGAATTGGTTCAATTTGAAATAACAACGAATGAAAAAATGTTTCACGATGCATGTAACATAAAGAACTAAGCTAAGAAGCAAAAAATACATTCGATACGTTAAAAAAAACCATTCTGTATTATAAAAGAAAAAAATACCTTACTTATCTCATGATTGAAGAAGAGAAACTGGACGAATTAATTAATTCGTGAGAAGTCTTTGGTCCATTCCTAAAATTTTGTTTGTGGTTTCACAACAATATCCTGAATCCGACAATAGCAAAATTTGAACTGTGGGACTTTCATTTTAAGAATATTTTAACTCATTACAATTACAAAAAAAGAATTATTGTAAATTAATTAACAATATAATAAAATATAAGAAATATTGGACTAAAATAAATAATAAAGCATTAAACTAAAGAAATGAATCCAGAATTTCCGCTAGTAAGAGAATGCGCCATCTATTAAGTTCTTGTATACTAAATTTTCAGCACAATATGATTAATTATATCACCAATTTGACCAACATCATTTAACCAAATAACATGCAAAAATTTAGACATTTTAATAAATTTCAACACTTTCAGCATTTTAATACATTTTATCAATTTCAATATTGAAATATCCTGCTTTAAAAAAATTCTTTAAGAATATTCAAATCCTTTCTTAAATAGTTTTAACTTTTCTACTCTTACATTTTATTTAATGCAATATTAACTATAAATTAATTTTATTCTTTGCTCTAGGCAATTTATAACTCACAGATGTTCTGAAATATGATACAATTAATGAGATGGAAAACGTCCGCCTTTTTAACTTTAATTAAATCAACCGGATTTGATATCTAAAGGACACAACTTCGGGATAAACACGTATAATAAATTCATTTGAAATCCACCACAATTGAAAAAACACAATATGAAAAATTATACAAACTTTATACGAATAACATAAATTTCTCAGAAACTTTTATAGTAATTGTTGATACTTAACTGTATTATACCTTATATTCAGTTCCGAAAGAAGGAAAACAACATTTTTACCAAATCACAGCTAGTAAAAGAAATTCCAACACAAACTGAAACTTTTTACTTCAGTTGCCAAATGCGATTTGAAAACGTTTCATGCGGTAGAGTTGAATAGTAATAAAAAATACTGATACTTAATTCAACAAAATGCTATAGACAAATGCAAAAATTATAATTCTATAGATTAGATTTTTCTTCTCCAAAGCACTTCTTAATTAAATTAACCATCGTAAGAGAGAGTTTCATATTTATATTTCTTTGTTTTTATCCATCTTCTGAATCAATTCGATATAAATTTACATTTGAAGAGGTATTACTACTTAAGAAGAGTACCAATTCTTCGACGATTTTTTTCGAAAAATTCTTTTCATGGAGAAGAGGCATGAAACATCCAATTAATAGACTTTATTTCTTTGAGTAAACATATGAATATATGCATTTAAACATAACAGAGTACAAAGATACCCACCAATCTCTTAAGTGGAACGTTAATTATGCTTCATGAAATACTATTGGTAACAGAGGAAGCAACAGCTTCTGAATAGATATATAGTGCACACACATAAAAACTATTTTCTAATTACAAGAGCTTTTATTAAGCCCTACTATCAATGCCACTAATTGGGAACGTCTTCTGGTAAAGGACTTTAAGCCGCGTCCTCTTCTTTTTCATGACGCCTCGCTACTTTAATGTGTTTAGTTTCGCATAATAAGGTCTGAAGAACACTCGGCGAGATACAAATTCTATTAAAACCAAAGTCTTTCGCCAAGGTCCTTGGCGAATAAAGAGGAAAATTCGCCGATTCGCTGAGGAATTCAGTGGCTGGGCTATAATTTAATTTTCCCTCACTCTCAACTCCATCATTTTAGCGCGTTATCGCTGCTTTTACAGTTGAATGGTGAGGCGGAGAGTGGATGGCAGCAGTATATGTTTGACAGGCTTGATGCAGAGGGAAAAATGTGAAAAAGGCAGATTGGTTTGGGTAAGGAAGGGAAATTTTCGCTCCGAGCCTTATCCCTTTGGTGTCTTCTGTAAGGAAAGTTAGGTGAGAAAAACAGCAAATAGGAAAAAAGAGGCTAAATTTCGGCTATATATATATATGGAAGTATAGTTAAATCTCGCCATATATATATATAAAATGAAATTTAGCCTCTTTCCTGAGTATTTATTGTTTTTTCTCACTCTTATACTATACATATATATATATACATCAACACACATATATATATATATATATATATATATATATATATATATATATAATATTATGTATATGTAGTATATACATACTGTGTGAATTGTTTCTAAAATTGGCAGGAGGGCTCTTAGATGAAACATGATGAAAGAACAAAAACGCTTATACTGTTAGTATTTGCGGCACTTCAAATATTTAATACTTTTATAAGAGGAGTTTATAAACCAATTAATGTTTACATTGCACTTAAATTATGCTTCAAGACCTGTACAATATACGTTTGACAACTCCTTCAATTCATGCATCGTGCTAGGATGTGACCAATTCAGTATATTTAGGACAGAAAAACGCTGGAAGTATTAACATTACATTTTGACATTTATTCGATAGATTATGTCTAAGGTAATGCATGTTTCATTATGCTTCTAATGTCATAAAAACATATAGAAACATATCCATTTCCCAATTTTCGTTTCTACTTATTATAGACGTAAAACGAAATCGGTTGTGAAAGCCAATGTTTTGAGATTTAAAATCGTATAGAAAAAATTTAAATAAAGTTTGGCAGAAATTCACGCTTTAAACGTAGTACATCACCTTAAACGATTAAAACCATTTTTGTGAAGATCCTAATTGTTTCGCAAGTTCACTCTGCATTTGAGATGCATCTTCTTTGGGCTTTAATATAACTGTAACAATCTATCGTTAGGTCTTCAATTGAGTCTCTATATGTTACTCTCGATCCCTAACATCAAAATCGAACTCTTTACAACGTTGAGACCAAATTTCACATGTGCCCTTAGATCCGATGCCCTCGCAGAAAACAGATCAGCTTAAATAACATGCTTTTTCATCCCTTTTCCATCGATGAAACTCGTAACGAAAACTATTATGAATAACTAACAAATTGTATGACATCTTTCATCTTTAAATTTCAACTTTACTTACACGTTACTCCCAACTTTGGTGTATATTTGATGATTATAAACTTGTACCTAAGAGATGACACAAACGCATTGTACTGATTGGTATGCTATTTCGTAGTAGACATCCCGCAAAAGTCTCTTTACATTTCTTACTATACCCAATAATAACAAAACCACAATGTACCTTAGTTAAGATTAATCATTACAATGTGGTTTCTTTGTGGCATCAGAACTTGAACACTTGTCTGTGAGGAAATAACACTATTTACAAATTCGTGATCTTGACCATTCAGCTACCACTGCTACGACTATTTTGTAAGTAATTCTATGTAAAAAAAATGATGATCGTACATTTTTAATTAACTAAAATGATAGTTTTCCTATCGTGGCAGGTACAAATATTTAAAGAGGTGAACTTCAATGGATTCAGTATTCGAACGCGAGGACCATACGACTCGAATTAACCAGCCTGTAAGATTACAAACATAACCACTCGGCTATTGAGAGGAAGATCTTTCTTTTAAATCCAGAACTGAATATAATATGTGTTGTTACTCTGTTTAGCCAAAGAAAAATATTTCTGTCGAAGATTGAAAACTTTCGACGAGAGCCGTGATTATACTCTTGCAATTTAATGACTTACTATAGTCACTGAAAATGACATTCAAAATTAGGAAGCAAAGATAATTTTTTATGTTATTTATAAATTAACTATCTCATTAAAAATTAAGGAAGTACTCAAAAATAATGAAAATTAAATATGAAAATTATTGTAAACTGAATGAACTTTTAATCTTAAGGTGCTATATTTTTACTAATCCATTCATTATGTGCAAAATTAAAGTCAAAGTATATTCTTTGAAAGAGAAAAGTTAGAAACTCTTTTTCCCAATAGTTTTTATTATGATACAGAAACAAATTTTAATCTATATTCTTATGGTAACACTCCTTAGTTGCAGGGATTTAATCGTCACTGAATATTTAGTTTCTAAATTATCTCTTGTAATGATTTCCTTGCAGGATATAGGATTTTGTTAAAATGTTCCCCAAACGTTTTTATTTAACGGAATACATTTCAGTTTTTATTTTCATTGCAATCACTGTAATCTTTGTTATATTTTTAACAAGGTAGGTTTACTACGGTGGATATATTTCATACTCAATTTTACTGCTTCGTTTTTTCAATTTATTTTAAAAGTTCTGATAATTTTATGCAATCATTCTGGTATTGTTGATAATGAGTCCTCATGTCCTTAAAAAGTCCTCAAAGACTAACAGAGTTATACTGTCCATGATATTCGTAATACTCTTTAATCATGATTTTTAATTTTGTATTTTTATATCAGGATTATTAATTCGAAGGTAATCGAAACTATTAATGGACCTGTTTGAAATTATCCAAATAATCGAGGCTATGGTCCGGGGAGGCTTCTTCCGTATTAATTATATAAAATGTAAAAATTGAAAATTACATAAAAAATATGCAAATATATTTTTTTAAATTGTAGAAAAAAATTAAAAAAAAAACATGCATAAGTTTCGTTTATTTTTTGTAAAAGGCTAGCACAAAAGAAAAGAAAAAAAAATAATCCTATAAAACATTTAAGATAAGATACCAATATATTCGAAAGAATACTACACCAAGAAATAATTTCAAGAAGATAAATATCAAATGTATAAACCTAAGCATTAAAATCTAAGAACCCCCCTTCCCCCCCCAAAAAAAATGATAAAGAAAAGGAAATAAAAGATTTTAAAATCCTGAATCTGATTTTTGACAGATTTTTTGATTAAAAAAAGGTTTACAATTTCCAAAAAAATCCCTACTGAAAAATGTTATGAACCAAAATTTAAATTCCATATATTAAAATAAACACAGAATACAAAGAAAGAAATTAAATAAAACATCTGTATAGTCAAAAGGATGTTTTCAATATGCCCCAATAAAAATAGAAAAATAATAATCTGAACAACAAATCAAATGCTTTAAAAAGTTTACTCAAATGTACATCAGACGACCAGCATAGCCACATGGTATAAATCCCCTACTTAAAGGGAACTTGTCTGGAACATTTGTATTTGAGCAGGAAGCTTTGGACTAAAGAAGAAATGTATTACAATGTCCTCTATCAGAGAAAGTGTTACAACATAAAATAAGAAAATGAAAAGAAGAAAATAAAAAAATAAGCAAAAATTAAAATAGTAAGTAAAATTGATAATAAATGTGAAAATATAAAATTTTAAATTGAAAAAATTAAATAAAATAATGAAAATAGAAAAAAAAATTAAATTTGTAATAATTATGTTAATAAAATATTCTTAATAAAATTTAAAGGAAAGTCTTCTTGCTGACAATTTTTTAAGCTTATCTCTTTTAACAAAAATATATCTAATCGATTCGAGTCTAATATTACTTAAGATATGATTAAAATTGATAATAAAGAAAAGTTAGCCACTGTTAGCTTCTCCATAAGGGATTTTAAAGTAACACATGTCACGAAGGAAAAAAAAAGATATATATATATACATACATATATATATATATATATATATATATATACAGACACAGACACAGACACACACACATATATATTCATACATATGTTTAATCAAAATTAAAAACCTTACGTTCCCTACCGGTAGAAAAGGTCTCTTTATACATCTGAGCAAATATTTTATGTAATAACTTAACCTTTTTTTCTTATCGAACTTATCCGATTCGAGTTCTTAAAATGTTTACCGATGTGAGTTTTTATTCTTAGATGAGTTACAGATGGGGATTAGAATCTTTTAAAAGTTTATTGATGAATATTAGAATCCTTAGAGGATTTATACATTACAGCTCGAAACCATGATCTTTCGTAGATTATGAAGCATCTTACAATGCAGGTTTGACATAGATACATCACTAGATTATCTCTACCACCAACCAGTTTCAGTATTAAATTCTTCCTTACATATAAATGTAATTCTATTTTCAACACTTTCAGAATTCTAATGTAATCTACATAAATCATGTCTTATTTATTAGTAAACTTTTATTCAAACAATATCTCATAAAAGATTTCAAAGTGTTAGATGAAGGAGAATACGTGATAATTATATAGAATAATTCAAGATTAATAGCAATGCACTCCAAAAAACTTCTTTAGCTTGTCAGCCGATCACAAACTAGCATCTTAAATGCATTACGACTTAGATCAGTTATACATTTTCTTTTGTACTTCTATAGCTGGATAGAGGAAAAATTGAAAATCGTATGAAGATGCTTGGCATCTTTCCAATAAAAGGGATCAGGAGCCAAAGGTAAAATATCACACTTCCACTTGAAAACTGTTTCAGTCATTTAATATCAAATCCAGTAAGAAATTTAAGTAACAAATAACCTTGACGATAAATTCGGAAGCTAGAAAGGGGCTATTAATCATTAATAAAATAGATATGTGTTCCGAAAATACATAATAAAGGAAACTTCTAAGTATGCTACGACGTTTTACCTGCCATTAACATATATATAAAAGCATATTTAAAAGTACGACATACACAAATATCTGACATAACCACGAATAGTACTAGAGTTTTCACAAAACCTTGGTATCATTTTTAGTATCTATCTTTTTTTTTTTTTTTTTTTGCTGCAAAAAATCGATATGTTAAGAAAGAGGTATAAAGCATCAAATCATTCAACTTTAAGATATGCTTTATGTTTTTAATAATATTCAAGTTTCAAAGTATTGAATAAAACAGACTATTTCATTTACAACATTCAAGATTGTTGCCCTTTTATTTTTTTCAGTGGGAAGTGATAAATAACTGATTAAAAAAAAATCAATAACTGCTTGAATTTTCTTGAAGTTCCTTAAATTCATTCATAAATGTATACTTATTTTTCTTCAAAGAATCTTTTTGGAATTTTTTTAAAAAAATTTAAATACATGTCAATGAATGTTTTTATTTCATATGTCCCCGAATGGCTTATGAACTTAAAATATATTTTTTGAAATGTAAATAGGTCAAATACTAATAAGAATAAAAACTTTCAGAAAAAATTCCTTGAGATAATACAACGATGAATATTTATGAAAAATGTAAGTTATTACTTTAGAGTTTCAAAAATGTAAGATAAATTGTTTTAGAGAAAACTAGGTACATTTATATTGGTGATCCTCTTCATTAAAGGATAAAATTTTGTGAAAAAAAAAAGAACTTGATATATTATTGATTCAAATTTTAAATGACGAATTCCTGAAGAGAAAACACGAATCAACTTATGAGGAAACTAGAACAACTGCTACGAAATTAGTTTCGTAACCTTTATTTTAGTTGATTAAATAATCGTTTAAGAGTTTAATATAAAAGTAAATCTCGTGCAGTATTTATAAAATTGTTTGTGATATATGAGACAAATGCATTTAATATACAAAGAGATATATGTTCACCCTGATCGGCCATCTATGGAAAATAAACACCCTTATTACCGATGCAATTACCGGTCATGCAGAGGTGCAGCAGAACTGATACGCGGTTTGTGAAAGGTGGATTATCTTTGGAATGGGGGTGGCGCCTAAAAGGAAGGAATGTAAATGAGGTGGCATCGCCCGACCGCACCCAAAACCTTCCAAATACAACCTCCACGAATGATGGAATACAACGGATTACGAAAGAAGGCTCCGGAGAATCATGCCAGAGATGTGTCGTGCGTGTTTGGCCAAAGAGGAAGACTGCGGCTATTTAATAAAGGAAAATAAATGTTTTATACGCTTCTTTGACTTGTTTGCTCAAAACGCAATGTGATACACAACGCGATGGTTATTTTTCTCCTGGTTGTTAGTTTCGAGGCACGAATTTGCATAATGGCGACGACCCGAAAGCCCAGTGTCATCTGACTGCAGAGAAGAACTGCACATCACGCCATCCTTTATGAATAAAACACTTCAACGCATACAAAGGGAATGGAAATTTTCTTTTAGGAAGCAGGTTTCCTTAATTTGCATGCTGTAATTACTAAGATTAAGTGTTTTAAAAGTATGTTGTACTTGGCGTAAAAAAAAATTCGTTAATGGAAAATTGTGTGTGCTAACGGAAATTCTTTGCAACGTTAAGAAGCCTGGGGCAGAAGAGTGCGAGGCAAATGAGTTAATAAATCATTGCTTACTCAAGTTTTATGGTGCAGGACTGCTCAATCTCAATTATTTTTACATACGTGAAGTATGCAAAATAAATTTTTCTAAAATAAACAGATAACGCTTGAAAAGTTTATTTTAATTCTAAATACACCACAGTACTTTTAATATTGCATTCCTCTAGATTGTAATAAGTAATCGGATTATTTTGATTCAATTTTAAACAAGATTTATACCTTTGATATAACCATAGGGATTTTGAATAAAGTACAGGATGGGACAAAAGGCAATTTACCAGTTAAAAACTAAACAGCTTTTTTACTTTTGTAATTACTTTTTTTAATTATTTTAATTTCTTCTTCAACCATAATTCAGGTGAGTTATCTACATCAGGAAACATAAATTTTTTAACATTTGACTTCATCTTTAGATCGTAATCGTGACCGTATTCCGAATATCATCCTCGAAGAAGTTCAAAACTTTCTAAAGGTTATTTCGTATCTGCTGTAATAAACACCCCTCCTGGTGTAATTCAGCACCAAACCGTGGTTTGAAAAGATGCAGCTCTCGTTAATAAATATTTCTGGCATTTTCTCTCCCACAAATCTAGTATTTTCTCTATTCATAAATCCTCTCAATGAATTTGAACAATGGAGCGCTAATTTTCTAAGTAAAACTCAATAAGTTTTACATGTCGCTCTGTCGTTAATTTTTCTATAATTTATTTCCAAACACTGTATTTTAAAAATATGAAATTAATTTTAAAGTGGTAAAGTGACTTTCGGAGCGCTCCGTGTAATATCATAAAAGGAATCTGTAATAATACCATAAAAAGAATCTGTAATAATATCATAAAAGGAATCTGTAGTAATATCACAAGAAATGGAATCTGGTATTTTCTGCTTACTATTTTGCTCCTGATTCCAATTTTCTAATGATGCATTTTTGACTTATTTTACCGTATATATGTATTCAATGCATGTGTGTATGATACCTGCACTTTGATTTATACACTTCAAATCTAACTGCAGTTATTTCATTAATAGTATTTTTTCCTTTGTCTTATCCAATGTTTTATATAAAGAAATTAATGAATTTTAATGGAACTATGGAATGCTTATTGGTTGATAAGATGGAAAATTGAATTTTTGAAAATTGAAATTTATTTGAAATAAAATGCAATATTCAATAATTTTTTATGATTAAAATATTACAAGTAAACAAAAACATATTAAATACTATTTTATCTCCAAATTACAAGTTGTCCTACTAGACTAATAGTCATAGCCGTAAGCTTCGAAATAAGAGTTATTTAGGTTGAATTTGTGTCCTAATTCCACCAAAGCCCAGTCAAGCAGTATAATAGGAACTGCTACAAGTTAAACGAACTAGATTTCAAAAAATTCACGAATGTGGTGTTGAAAGTTAAAAGAGAAAGTGTACCAGTGGATATGTAAATCTCAAAATTTTTAAATACGCAATTTTTTTTTTATTGTAAATACCATGTTTAATGGTTTTTATAATTCTGACCAGACTGATGTGGATGCAATTTTATACTAACTCTTATATAAGAGGAAAATTCATTATAGTTATTCAGATTAATCTCAGACAAATTTAAAACATTTTTACTTAAGGAAAAACTACATATGAAATGTGAAGTATTTTTTTCAAATACTTCACATTTTCTTATTTGCTGTATTTTCAAATAGATATGTTAAAAAAATTAAAATATGCTTGTGTTTTATTTGTGTTAATGTTAATGGGAGAAGAACAACGTCCTACTGTGGAAATATTTTTTTGAATCATACTATGTTTACCATATAAAACAGTTTTCAACTGTGGCTAGAATTTATATGCAAAAAAATTGACATAAGGCTCTTAGAATTCAATTGCAGAAATTCCTTCTATCGTATATTATAAATAAGATGATCTAAATTAGTGCACATAGTACAACAAAAATACACTTTCCTCATTGAAAGTGCGTCATTTAAGATTAATTTTCATTACAAATTCCAATTTATAAAGGGGTATCGTAAAGATTTAATTATTACTAAGAAATAACCGAGTTACTTAGATAAAATTTATTCTGCACATTAATCGATCCTTATTTAAATAATGTAATAAATTATAGCTATTGATGTTGATTTGTTTAGTTTAAGAAAGTCATTGATTGAAGTAATTTGCAGTATGGAGAAGTTAGAGTTCTATATCCTGCGGTCTACATTGATGCCCTTTGAGAGGTCAAAATTTTTAGGAGAAAAGGGTAGTAACTACGTGAAAAAGTTTAAGAATGTTAAATAAAAATTAATTTTCTTTTTCAAGTATTTTTAATTATAATTAACACTTTCAAGAGGCTACTGATTTCGTCAATCTATGGCTTCCTTAAGTCAAACAGATCATCATGAATATCTTTTATTTACAACATTATGTACATAATGATCAATTAATATACAAGAAATATATTAATCCAGATATCTTGATATTAACATAATATTAATCTAGATAACTTGTGATTATTTTTTATTAATAATTGAAACTTTACGTTATCGCTACATAATATTCATATAAATCCCATTTGTTTAAGATGGGATTAATTGTTTTAAAATATTTATTAAGTTTACATAATTTCTGTTGTTTGATAATAAGCAATCTGTGTGAACATTCATCATTTCAAAATACACAGTTAACGCAGTAGTTGTAAATATGAGGCCGTAAATCTCTAGAAAGATCAACTTCAACGTAGGAAAAGTGTAATCAATATCCTATCAATAATGTGCTCATCTTCACTTCCTTCAAACTTTTGGGCTGTTAGGAGAATACCGGTTATCAGTTGTGATATAGAAACACGCAAATCTGTCACGTCCAAACGCAATTCTGAAATCGATCAACTACTTCAAGCCCATTCGTCAGTCTGAAATTTCCGGTTCTAAGAACAAAATAAATACGGGCTCTTCAATCACTGTGAAAGTTTGAAGAAATATCCAGTAGCCCCTATGAAAGTTTTAGAATGCATTTAAGGAAATATGGTTAGACACTAAATGTTAAATGATGTTCAAGAATATTCCTTGTATCTCGATGAATACTAAAATGAAAATTCTATTAACTCGATGTGTACCTTAATATTTATATTACATAACAGCTTCTATGAAACTAATAAATTGTCAATAAATTAGTGAATATTTCCGAACATTATTGTATTTATCTCATTTATATCGTAAGAACTAATAAAAATGAAAGTAGTAAAATTTTTAAGAGAAAGAAATTTTGGTAACACAAATGTAAAAAATGATGTGCAAAAATGAAAAAAAAAAAAAAAAAAAAAAAAAAAAATTAAATTATTAGTTTTTAATTATATAATAATTATCCTGAGCGAATTTATATATTGTTCAAAAACGTCTATTTAATTAGGAAAATCTCTTTTGATTTAAAAATAAATTTTAAATTCAACTTTTTTTAAATATCATCAAGTAACTGAGTCTGAAAGGATTTCAAATAATAAATTTCATAAGATTTGCAATAAATGATAGAATTATGATTCACCTACACGCAACATAATTTTCTTTATAATTTCAGTGCATTAATTGAAATTAATAATTATTGAATGGCTGTAATTATATTCTTTAAAATAAAATTCCTTATTTGATATATATATATACGATGTGCCATATTTAATTAGGTATTCGTATGTATGTGTGTACCTATGTGTATTTTTTTCAAGTTTAAAACGAAACAAATTACACTTAAAAATAATATCTAATATAACACAAATGTACATAATTCCATGACAGTGATTTAACAATATTTTGATAATTAAATATTTGACTGAACATATAGTATACTTTTAAAAAAGCATATTTTTCGTGATTGAAAATTTAGAAAAATATATATGTTAAACATATAAATTTTTATGTTTATCTTTTTTCTCCTGTTTGTGAATATGAGAAGATACAGAATTATTGTACACTTAAAATGCATTGAACAACTTCAAAAATTTATTCTAGCACTTCAAAATGCATTTATTTTTGATAGAAAGAAATTAATTCCTTAAATTATTGGAAAACACTTCCAGTAATTCAAAGAAGCTGCTTAATATAATTAATAAACTATAGGAATAACGTCTTATCTGCAACAAGCGTGATTTTGATCTAGAGAGTTTTCAGAACAATGAATATCAACATCTTACCAAATCAGCAGAAGAATATTTCATACATATTAAATCACTTAAGGGCCAAAGCTGATTAAAGTTTGGATGGAATTTGAAGTGTACTTAACTGACTCATTCCTTTTCCGTCAATTCGAATAACTCTGCGAAATTGAACTGATGAAATGCATTCAAATATCAGCAATCAACGCCTATCGAAGCAAACACACATTTTTAACTCGCAATCAGGAATTCGCTGCAACTAAATAGGCTTTCGAACCCGATCGACAGCATTCCTGTTTAGATTCGCTTACGAAATCCACCATCCATTTACCTAATATTCGTAAGGTGGTTTGCCCATTTTCATTAGCTCAGCACTCAGTGCCGAAATCGTCTTTCAGTGAAGTGTGTACCGAATCGTTATTGCCCGCCTAGGCCCTGTCCGCCCCCTCCCCTTCGATCGGCCACGCCCCCTTCACGCACTTCCTTTTCGCAATTAAAGCGAACAGTCCGAAATTAGCATAGCTCTAAATGCATCATTCGAATGCGCCTCTTTGAAATATGTTCTCAAAGTGGAACTTTGGAACAATCTTCTGCGTTTGATGTTGGATGAGATCTGCCGACGTTGCCGTGAAGGTTTAAAGGAAGGCCCACCCCATTTGCAAAGGCAGTTACAGCTAGAAGTGTCGTTTTATGTGTTTTCCAGAAATGGGTCTTTTGTGAAATGTTTCCAAATATATGAAATTTGGCAGGCGTCCCTCCACGACCTCTCTTATGCACTTGATGAACTAATTCTAGACATATATTGGCGACAGTTAAGTTTTGGAAACGACTTCTCAAACATTTGTAATGGCACTTAGCGATTTTATTGGCTGATCGTATTGATGGTGATTGGATTGATAGATCCCGAAGGATTTGATGAAATCCAAAAGTGGGTTTCCATAGTAAACATTTTGATAAACTTCACGAATTAATTTCTTTAAGACTTGAGCGTTATTTGCAATGAACAATTTAATAATCTACGAGATATCCATGTTGTTTTATTCGATATGTTATAAGAATGCATTGAATTCTAACTGCATTATTATTCTGACTAACTATTAAATGTGAATTAAAATTTCTAGTTTTTGTATGTTTCCCGAATTATTTGGTAGGATTACTTTTTTCAGTACTTATCGTATTTTGCATTTTTATAGGAAGTTTCTTAAATTTATACTGGCGTTGGTTTTCATGAAGCTATTTCACTTTTTAAACATATTGGTGCTCAGAAAATTTAGGATTTTATTAGTAATTTACATATATTGTAAGAGTTTTGCTTTACCATTTTGGTTTCAGAGCAGAAAGGAATATGATTAATTAACAAATAGTTTTGTAGTACAATAACAATAACGTTTTAAGTTAGTATTTTCAAATTTTCCTTTAAAAGAACAAATATATTACTGCTTACTGTATAATTTAGATAAAACTCTTGTAGAGAAAAATTATCTGCTGTTTCAGGATACACATATATATACTTTTCTTTAGAGTTTTAATCCTTAAAAATTTGTAAAACTAATTATTTTAACTAAACTCGCATCAAAAATGCGCTACAGATAAAAGAATCATTGAATGTAAAGGTACATTATTCACTACAATAATGTATATTTTTCATTGCATTCATTCAACGCAAGTTACTTTAATGTGCATTATTAAGCAATACTTGATTTTTTTAATTTTTTTTTATTTTTAATAAAACTTTCAGTTGTTGAGCAACAATACCTAAGCGATTTCATTTAACGGAGGAGAATTTACATCAAAATAAACAGGGGAAATTTAGAAAATTCCTGATTTGGTTTCTTTGTTATAATAATAACTAGGTTTTTATAAATAAATTCTTGCAGTATATATATATGTGT